>JZKD02S1675879.1:212543-236416 GCA_000966675.3 Picea glauca
AAGACATGGCAAGGGAATTGAAATCATGAAAAGAAGCACGTGGTAGTTCAATATACCACTTTGTTGTTGAACTGGTAAGTGTTCGCTGGAAAAGACGCAAATGTATAGAATCATCCATGGGGGAGTTTGATGAACACCACAAATGGAAATTCATCACATGGTTGTTCGGATCTTCACTGGGGTTTCCGTCAAATTTTGGAATATCAGAAGGAAGTTTAGTTAGAATGAGTGGCCAAACCGGTGAATGAGAAATAGGATCATTAGTTAACCGAGACAAGTCTAGGAGATCTAGAATCGCAAGGAAAGGCAGTTGTCGGTTAATTTACGAATGATACTGGTGAGGCATAGGAACACCAGTAGGACCATAGACTGTGTTAGGTGGATAGTTGTAACCAGTAGGTCCTCCTACATACGGTTGTTGCTGGCCAGGATAAGAAGGATTCGATGGTGCATGAGAAACATTGGCATAACCAGGTGGGTTCTGAACATTATAGGCTGGGTGATTTATTTTCCCGTGAGGAGGATAAACATTTTTCCCTTGAGAATGGTAAGGAGTAGATCCCGGAGGCAGATACACATGAGGCCCATGAGGAGGATAAGACTGTGGTCTCGGAGAACTCCAGGTGGTGTTTTGGGTGCCGCCCAGATAAGATTGCCCGTAAGATGTTCCGGAAGGGACAGGATTGCATACTCCTCCTAGTGTGTTATTATACAAGTTCCCCCCAATGTGGGGTTGGGTAAAAATTCCTCCTGAAGATACTCCCTAGGACTTTGAAGGGTTTCCAGCAAACAAGGGTTTCCCCCTTCCAGCGGTGGATTTACGACTGGGGTGTGACTGGAAAAACGGAGGTTTCCCTCCAATAGGAGTATGAAAAGTGGGTTGTCCCCGGGGATGGGTAGGCCCTCCATGGAAAGGTAATCCTCCAGGAGGGAAAGGTTCATTGGATGGTGGTTTCCCTCTAGCCGGTTGTGTTTGGCCAGTAGGGGTCTGTGTTCTCAGGTGAGAAGATGTCCCAACAGGATCATGTGGAACATGTGGAGCTGTAGAGTAAAATCTTGTAGAAATGGGGGTAGAGATTGAAGTGATTTGGGGATGAGTAGAGGTGATGAGTCCATCATTAGGATGGACTTGTGTTGGTGTAGAAGTAGGGTGAATAACCTGATCGAATGGGTGATTCATGGTTTGACTGAATGGTCCTGTTTCACTAGGAGGGTCATGAGGTTGAAAGGGTTGTCGAAAGGATTCAAGATGTTCATAGAGATCGCATCCTGATGAATTCCTCCATACAGAACGAGCAGGTGCGGGATTGGTTTGTACTACGGTGATAGGATGAACAGGAGTCATATACTCGTCACCAAAGATTGGTTCTGTGGATCCCATATATGTTTCGGTAAAGATCCTCTCCGGTAATCATGGGATCTCTTCATCTATGACGTTCCCAAGTGAGTTTAAATGAACCAAAACTGGTTCGAGAGGGGTTACTGGCACAGATGTAGTGGGATTTTCAACCGTGACCAAAGCGCCTTCTGAGTTATCTAACGGAGGAGCAATAGCACTTCCAGCGTTAGATTGATTTTCTACCTCTCTACGGTAATTATCTTCTGGAGGGTTAGGAGGTAAGGGTTGATAGCCTTCCGGAGGCAGCCCTTGCATCCTACTTGATCGGCGAAGACCTTTATCGTCTAAGAGCTCAATTGTGGAGAAAAACAGAACACACTGAAAATCTAGGGCCAACTAACAAAAAGAAACAGCATGCGCTAATAAAATCTAGGAATCAACCAAGCAGACAAAACTTCTCTCGATGATCATACTAGTTGGTGATGAAATCCAACGTCACGTGATCAAGTCAAGAAGGGGCTAGGATATGGTGGAACAGTTACAATGGCGACCTGCTTAACGGAATTTCACCTTGGTGCAAGCTTCCACGCAGTAATTGTGGATTTACCCTCCAAGGAACCCAAGTGAGTTTGACCAATGTCTATTACAGGTGCAGTGAGACTTCCCTTCACCGTCACCTTGTGTAAGTCCCTAAAGATTATGGAAACTAAAGACACCAATTCACAGTGAGTTCCTGGGTGGGTACAGTCGATAGTCCGATCTGAAATGTATGGGTAGGATAACAAGTCCGAAATCAACCTGAGAGGCTCCCACACATAATCGTGGGTATACCTCCAAGTGACCCCCAATATACGATTCGAACACTACAAACAATTAAACCATGGAGGGATAATCTTCGTAATTCGCCTGAATGTGACCTCGTGTGTAACCCCTGTGTGAGAGGGGGATCCCAGAAAACCAATACGACAATTGGATTTGACTCTCCGTAGCTCAGGATGCTAATGTTTGTTTTGAAAAACTTTGGAGAGTTGTACTCACAGCCTAATCCAAAGTGCTAACCCTAGTCTATTGTTGGTGGAAGATCCTAAAAACAAAAAATGTTCTAGATAATTTTTAATTAGCGTTCGTTTTAGAGTTGTTCTTTACTCAAAGGGTGTATGAAAGTGAAACTGATGGAATGAGGACTCAATTCCCAAAAAGATGCATGAAATATGATAAGCAGTCATTTCTTTTCGATGAATGTCTATTTAAGGGAGAGAGAGAGAGTCGTTTTCACTTTCAAACACTAATATGAAGCATCCTCAAATCAATTGGTTCTCAATCGAATCCAATGCAATGCTCAAACATTTTCAAAAATGCCTTCTAATGTGCGAACCAATCACTAATATGTGTCTTTGTCATTTGTAGGCGAAGGAGTCGCCAGTTTCTGTTGATGTGTAACAGTCACTAGTGAGAAAAAACAAAGTATTTCCATTTCAACATAAATGCAAATGCAAATCCAAATGGCATCTTATTTCTTGATGCAAATCCTATTAGTGACCATTATGAACCATTTCTTTACAAAACACTAACTAGATGCAATCATGAACAATCCAATACTCACTTGTCACTAATGTGCAAAAACCTCGAATACTACTGGAAATGTAATATGGATAAGATGCATTCTTATGGATTGAGCAAAGAAATATATGGTTTATCTAATTGCAGTGATAGTTTGTTCTCAGCAATTTTCTATTTGATAGCAGCGGACTTCGATGTGCAATCCTTGAGACTTTATATTGTCCAATACTTTTGTAATGCAATGAAAAGTAGTGACCAAAATGCATTGCATTGCTTCCATGAATATCTAGGACCTGATGCTATACATAATACAACAATTATTGTTAAATGGCAAGAGTATCTTTTAAATATGGAAATTCCATATAAAAAAGGAAAGATAAAGGGCAGGGTATTTTGTTTGAAATGGATAACATTCATTTTCAATGTAAATATTCAAGTGTGGTGCCTCCATGGAAGCAATATTGTCAAATTTTATTGTGCTAACTCAAATTGTAATAGAAAAATTGATGTGCTATCATTTGAAACATATACAGTTGACGTTCACTAGGATCCATTGCTAAGAGATATCTATAACAGCATATGCAATGAGCATTGTGACCAATGGACAATGGGTGCAGTTAATACATGTGGAAGCATCTACAATAGATATATAGTATTTCCATTGAGAAAAAATATGGGTGGCAATGTATTAGTTCCTGAACATGTACAGGAAAGACTCCAACATAAATTCCATGCACATTGTAGGGATAAAATTACATTAGTAAATAGAAATGCAGCCTATGAAATGGCGTGTCATAAATCAAAGAGAGGTGAAATTGAGAATAATAGACTTAGTTATCATAGATTAAAAAATATGATACATGAAAAAAACAAATGCAATTGTGCATTCCCCACCAATCATGGGATGAAAAAGCATGCACATGAATAAGATGCAAATTCAATCAATGCAACAACATGTGGTAGTAAAAGAGCAAGAGTGCATATACAAAATTAAAACAAATGTAGTCTAGAGACAAAATTGAACAGAAAAGAAAAAGTAGATGTTCATGTAGTGAGCATATCGATGTAAAAAAGAAACAAGTACAACGTCTCTATGTAAAACATATCCAAGACACAACTAGGAATGAATGTGCAATTTTTGAATTGTCGCATTTTTAAAAGAACATTAAATGCTTCAACGAAAAATTGAAGAAAGAATATATGATCATGATAGCATGTGACAAAACATTCTCTTCTAACAAGATATGTATTAGGTGTCAAAGAGCACTTGAAAATGGGAAACTTCCACAGTTTGCAACACCCGACGAGATATGACGCAAAATGTCATTACCAATTACAAGTACACTCTCAAAACTTGAAGATATATTTGTATCACTCAAAATTGCATTTACACAAATTAGACAATGGGGCTACAAACAATCGCATATGGGCTTGACAAGGTCCACCATCAAAGTTCCTGTTCATATGGATATTGTCCAAAAAGCATTGTGACAATCCATGGATGAAACAGTGACAATTGCAATTGCATTGAAAGGACGGTTGCAATACAAAAATGCATATTACCCCAAAAGAGTATGTGTAAACATTATCATGAGAGCATTAAAAGAATTATGTTGTAGAGCTCTATACAAGGCTGAAAACATCACTATAAACAAACAATGGACTGATGTTTTCGACTTTCAATCTGAAATGCATGTAAATCATAGTAAACATTGGCATATTGAATTACATGGATATCGGAACACATATTGGCATATTTACAAATTTGTTTCACATATTCACAAATTTTTATTTCCTTCCTGTTTAACCAAAGCATGTTTTCATATTTTTGTTACATATTTAGAAACTTCTTGTTTCTATGTTGGACCAATAAATTGTGTTGGACATGACAAGTAGTTGGTATGAAATAGATTATGATCACAGAGAAAATAAAATAACAATTTGCATTGCATTTTCATCTTGATGACATCCATCTGCATTGTTATTTGTGTTGTTCCATGTACAATACATCAAAACAATCGTCATTAATTAAAAAAAAAATACACCAAAAAACCGAACATGGAACAAGAATTAGAAAGGTACATATTTCTAATTTTATTTGTATACTATTCATTTTCTTTTCATTCGTTATTTGTTAGTATTGTATATTCCATGTTGTTTTGACATAAGGGTTTATTTGTCTGTTCATTTCATTTCGTGCACTACTTTCACATCAAAATGAAATAGAACAAATGAAGGAGATCAAGAAGTCACAAGCAATACAAGAGAAGAAACTCATGAACAATTTCCAAAGAGGAGGTATGCCCATAACAATAACACAACGAACACCTTTTTTTTTGCTAAATTATATACATATGCAGTAATATATATTCATAGTACATAGTAGTGTCTATAATCCAAAGAACATATTGCACCTATGGGTATCCTATCCCTAGTGGGTTGAAAATCTAGGGTTTGTCAATATTTGATCTACAAAACTCCAAGGCATCTTCATATTGAATGTTTAGTCACGCACTAAACAAGTTGTTACCCAAGACAATCCGAGAATCACAAGGACTAGTTAGCCTTCTATCAGATGTGTATGGACAATGTATTCAAGCAAAATTCTTAGACGTGTACTAATTGGATGATAATCCATTAACACATTAATAAACATAGAGCATTAAAACATATATCCTTTAAATTGAGAAAATACATGTTGGATTGCAAAAAGAAACTACGCTTTGTATTATTTTTTTATATGAATGATACATACAAAGGCAGACTAGTACATTTCATAGAAAAGTATGATGTACTATGGTTATTTCAATAATGGTTACATTGCTCTGTGTCATGGGATTTGTCTTGTTAATATGTGGTCATCCTATCGTTTGATGCTTATTTTTCAAATCGTAATAATAGTTGTGAACAATATGATATTATTTATTTATATATGGTGATCTTATCTCTTGACGTAGTGACTAGTATAGAGGAGCAAGAAGAGAAAGTGAGGATAGTGTTGACATATGGTGCACGATGGTTTATTTTTCTACAAAAATTGCGCTACGTTATAGACTTCTAACACCAAAATTTGGTGATTAACACACCTCCAACATTATTACCTTGGTCGTCCTCAACTCAACTGGTAATGTGACATAAGAAAGTTTTTATCTTGAATTGTGAGAGTTTTGAATGTGTTACGAGAAAAATATCTTCATGGCTAGGGGTAAACCACAACAGACGGAAATGACTACAGAAATCAACTCTAATCTCAAGTATGCTATATAGACAAATATGCTAGCAAGACAAGATAAAAGGCCTACCTCGTCTAGACGTTCGATGTAGTCCACCGTTGAGCACTTGACTCAAAGCAATATACCTGCAAGCTGTCCTCAACAACCAAGAAATGAAAACATATGGTGATAATATATAATTTTAGCACATTCAATAGCATAATCCATAAACATTCATAACAAATACCCCCATGGAATAACAATTCAAATATTTGCAAGATATTAATTGGACGAGAAAAGAGTATTTCTATTAAAATGTAATTAGCAAAAGTAAATGAATTACAAACTTTCATACCGGCATGGTTCAGAACCGAGAAACTAAGTCCCTTCCAGCTGGGCCTCCACCACTCCAATCCTCCACCAAAGGAAATCTCATATAAGAGAGACAATGAGGTTCTCAATCATGTAGGGAAGAGCTTGGGTGATGAACAATGTGTTCATACTTAAAAGGACAAAGGGATGCAGACTCAATATGAAGTGAATAATTTCTTCAGAGTAACTTTTCTCTCAAAGTTGAATTTTTCTCTTCTTTTTTTCCATAGCTCGGATTTGGCCCATTTGTAGCCTTCAAGTGGAAATGAACGGTCGATTCAGAACATTTCCAGTATATGGAAGGCCAAGGATCATAGATCTTGTGACATGACATAGAAACCCGACATCATTTTTTAATTTTGGGCACAAATCCCAATGTACATGGGTTGTAGTGGTGCAACCTGCGTATATGCATGTTGTACTATAGGTAGGGCGCGTATATGTGGAAAAATAATGTTTTTAGCTCTGGGATTTGCAAAAAGGGAATTCAAGGCTGCATAGGGAAATGGAAAAAAGCCCTCTGTGCAAGTTTGCATAGGGTGAGGAAAATATTTATATAATGGATGCCCCATAACATGTGAGGTCAGAGGAATATCTACAATGGATGAAATACATTATAATACCCAGAAGTGGAGTAATGGGGACCTAGTTGGAAGAACTAGTTGTTCATTACAATCTGTACTAACTTTTCACACATGGATGGCAATTTGAATTACACTACATATCCATGTGAAAATATACCAAACAGTTGTCCATGGCCATGAATAGGAAATACAAAGGTGGATACATGCCAAAGGATTTCATAATCAAGAACAAGGCCTGGTAAAACCAATCTCAAAATCAATCTAAAGATATATGTATACAATGGAGTACAATCTGATCTCCCATGATCAATGAAGTCATATAGGTACTGGTCCAATGAAAGGTAGCAACAACTCAGGAAAGTTGCGGCTATAAACTGATGTATTCAAGTCTTCTACACAATCTTCCAAAGGTGCAAGTCTATATCGTGTGAATAAAGGATTTGAGGTCGAACACAATGAGACTTTGTTTGATTACCAATCATTAAGGTATATCATTAACAAATGAAAGACAACCTATCGATAATGAAAGTAGGTATCAAGGCACTGAGTACATTCTTTCAAGTGTGAATAAAGGATTATGGGTTGAACACTTGAAGAATCTATCGATAAGGAGACATTGATGTATTCCCAACTGTCGATGGCAAGAGAACCTGCCACTAATTACTACAAGTCTCTAGCTACTCATAGGAGTCCAGGTCTCGTCTCTAGAATAGATGAGTTGAAGTCGATTGAAGGAGATCCTTTGAAAGGAGAGAATTAAGGAATCTCTCATCATTTAGCACGAGGTACAAAGAAGGAGCTTGATGATTTGGAGGAAATCGGATGAAGAACATGTTCACGAACCAGAAAACCTGTGCATCTTTCACATGTTCTAGATGAAAAATATCCTTTAAATAGTAGCCAATAAGGAAAATTGTTGACAAAGGTGAAGAAACAACCAATATGGATAATGGCATCGAATACATTGCATGAATCCCAATGTGTGAATATATGTCTTGTCATTGAACACAAGGGAAGCCACCCAGTCAATGACCAATGATGAAATGTTGATTGTTGGGTTCAAGGTTACCTACCAATGAGGAAAGTTGTACCAAGGTGTGCAATAGGACTACAGTTTCATGTGATTTTGAGAGACACTAAGGGTACGATCGAAATGCAAAGTCAAGAGTTCTGAGGAGTGGCCAATACAGGTTGACATACATCGTTTGAATAAGAGCATGAGACATATGGAAGACTCTGGCAGGATAGACTCAATGATGAAACTTTGAGATGTAGGAGGAATCAATCAAAATCTCCATAGGGACTGGAAGAGTAACCAGTTGGGGGAGTAAACTCTTTGTAATGAGATCAGCTTCCTAAGGTCATGCTAAACCCAAAATTTTGATGACAAGAGGAAAAAAAAAAATTGTGCTATGTTCAAAGGCGACATGATTGTTGTCAATATAAGATAATATTCCCTTCTCGCCTGTCTTTTTTGGCTTTTCATAGTCAAATGAATGTTATGATACAGAGGAGGAAACGAGTATCGCAAGTAAGAAAAACTAGTTCCAGCAGTGGAACATACCTATGCTCAATGCAAGGAGGTGCATGCAGGAGATGGACACTCGAGGGAATGTTTCCTCATGGGTATAGGGTGTCAAGCTGCAAAGGATATAAACAAGGCTCTTCTTGGTTGAGCATGCAAACTGCTAACATGGATGACTTATAATGCAAAAGTGAGAACCGAAAATAGGCTCAATACTGCAAGCAAGAGCATGAGATACAATTACAACTTAACACCAAAAAATTTCCTTTTTCGTAATCTTAGTCTACTTGGTTTGAAAAAGGGATAAACTTGCACCAAATAGACGTCCTTTCAAATCCAATTTACGAGTGTGAAAGACACAAGTTCACTGGGCAATCTTTTCTCTTTTTGAAAACGAGCCGGAAAAGAGCTTAAATCAAACTCGCTCGGGAGTCCTCTAGATATGGGTCAGCATGTTTATGAGTAAGAAATGAGGTTCAACATAAATTCATGTATCAGCTATAAGGGACTCCCAGTCCTACGAAAAAAAAAAAAAATCTCTGCATGGGCACCGAATGAAGAAAAGGATCTAACTAGGGTACCCATGTTTGGTAAGTCTCTACCATTCGATAACGACACTTCTAGTTGTAGATAGAAGGTTCTACGTTACTATAAAATGGGTTCGTACCTAAGGCATATGAGTGGCAGTCATAGGTCGATGCAAGTGTGCATGATGGATGGGATACCTATCCTATATGTTGGGTAGCGAAAATACATGTTCAAAGTTATGAATGGGTGACATGGTGTTGAAAACTGCAAGAATCCTTGAATAAAACTACAAAAACCAACTCCATCCATTGTCGTATTAGTCCATTAGGCCAAAATATTGTCCGAAACTATGCAAAGTGGGTAAAAAATTGCTATAAATAGTAAAAAAAAAACAAATTTACTATATCATTTGCATCTTTTACCCAAATAGTGGATTTTGGACCAAATTGCCTCTGAACTTCAACTGGTGATTGTGGGAGCTATGAGCGACGGAATTGACGATCATCTGTACCATGTAAATCATCTTGCTCTCCTCTTTCTTTTCAGTGGATTAGATTTTGTATTTAGGTTCCATTTTTTAAGTTATTTAGGGAGCAAATTGAAACATTAGTTGTACGTGGGCTACAATTCATCAGGTCGCGTATACACATGGTTATACGTGACTGTTTAAAAAACAGCCAACGTATAAGTGGCCCTATACGCAACTTTGTACACTACAACTCGTGTATATGTCCGTAAACAATGTTTTTTAGTGGTTGTTAACTCAAAAAAGGGTTTGTCTCTTGCAGGATGGTGCTACAGTGAAGAGAAAGAGAACATGAGGAGGTAGATGCTACAGTGGAGAGAGAACCAGGGGCCCAAATGGCCTTGAAAAGATGTGGGATTTATAAGTTTTGGGCTCTCAAAGGTATGAGGGCCCAAGTGAGATTGCTACAGTTTCTCATGGATTACTTGGATCCATATAGTGAGAGCTTCAACCTTGATGGAAAACCATTAAGGATTTAAGTCGAGGATATTTATTTCTTGACGGGATTGTCATGTTAGGGTGAGGTGGTCAACCTCAAAGCCCTAGGAGCTGGGATCGGTATGAAAATTGATGAATACATACATGCTCATTGCATTGCAGGGACCGAGAAGGTCGGGAGTCAACTCTGCATTAGAGCGATAAACAATCTTAGTATCAATATTGGTGTCCTCCTTTTGGCACAGATCATAGGATCAACCTCTTTGCACCAGGCATCGAGGCCACTTATGCTATACTCAATGGAGTTCTTGAGACCCACGGCGTATGATTGGTGCACCTCACTGTTGGCCAGAATGAAAACATGGTAGTAAAAGGAACTTCAATTTTGCTTCTATCCTTTGTATATTTTTCTTCGAGTGAGTTCCATACTTGGAACCTAGAGTTGAGATTATTTTATGTGGACCTCGTGATCTAGCCATGGCATGGTGGACCGAGGTGATGAGGCGGCAGGGGGGAGGTACGGTGACAACACCCTACAAAGATGACTTCTTATTCTAGTGGAGATGATAGGTGATAGCTTTGGATGAATACCCTTAAACAGGGATTGACTTCAGAGGAGATCCTGACATGCCATTACCACTAGGGTCTTCTTATGAAAACATAGGTATGTCAAAGTCTTTTAAATATTTCTTTTTTTGTATTTTTATATAGGAAATCAAAATTATTTTTGGATGATGTTAAGTACTAATTAGATATGTATGTGACGTAAACTTAATTCCATGATGGTCGGACGAACTTGCACGACATTGTTGTAGGCACCGGGGAGATGAGGCAACAGGAGGGGATGCTCAGAGAGTCCTTCAAAATGTGCAAGACAACCTATCTCATTTGACACAGAGGATTCATATGGTTCAGGTGGAGGATATTTTGGAGGCTATGCAGTGGCAGGTCATGGGTGTGCCCCATGCTTGGGTACGAATCTTTTGGCATCTTGAAAACATCATAGTTTGTTGTCATGACACTCATCTGGTGCCACAGGCGTAGATGTCATGACTATTGTATCTTCAGCTCTATATGTATATTGAGGGTGCTAGCCCCAATGTTTTAATATAAACATCATATTTTTTGAAATATATATAAAAGCATGGTTCTTCGGCTTTACTTATGTTACAATGTGTACATTGATGAGAATGTTTTATTTTCTTTAGTTATGTGACAAATGCCAATCTAAAACAAAATTAGCATATACTTCAAATACATCATTAGAACTCCTAAGTATGTGATGATAAGTAATAAAATAAAATTGTGTTCCAATAGTCATACCCGTAGGAATCGTCAAAGTAAAGTAGGGTCACACACATGGTAACTATCATTAAACTGACATATTACTAACTAGGATTCCAGGCAAACCTCTAAAGAGAGAATACCATGTGAAATGGCATCGCGCAAAATTTTTATAACGGCACTATATTCGGACACATTATTCGTGGATGGTCGTAGGAATACACCACATGAAGACACCATTAGACCCTCAGGTGAGTAAACAACCCAAGTGGAAGAAGCCAAGTTTCATCTATGACGACTGGCCCCATCTACGAATCCTAAGTAGACTGAAGACTCCATTGACATCTTCCAACCGAGATAAAACTTGATAAGCAAGATGAAGATAAAAATAAAGGGAAAAGATATATACACTAAATTACATTAGTATACAAAGAGTTACGCCCAAGATTGGGGAACAAGCATAATATCTTTTCAAATAGAGCCCATTCCTGGGCTCAGCCAACATGTTCCCTTCATAATATTCTAATTCACAGGCTCCTTTTTCTAAGACACATCGCACGATATAGGGACTGTGCCACATGGGTTTGAACTTTCCTTCCCCCAATGGTTATTTGGCTTGATCGTATAGAAGGACCAAGTAACCCTCAACATATAGGATAGGACAGACAAACATATCGTATTAGACCTTGATACGTATTTTATTCACTTCGATAACCGTAGAGGCGTCTCGACATTGCTCATCTAGACTCTCTAGGTGCACGATGCATTGTTTGAGATTGAAAGTGTCAGGTAGGAGCGGAAATTCCAATCTAAGAGAAAGGATTTTGCACTCAATAGGTAATATCGACTCCACACCATGTACTAACTAGAAAGGAGAGAAATTGGTGGAGGTCTTGACCGAGGTTCGGTATGCCCAAAGTGTGGGATGTAGAATGATATGCCAGTCAGATTTACTCTGGCTGACAGTTTTCTGCAAAATGGTCTTGAGAGACTTATTCATGGGCCTCTACTTGTCCATTTTCCTAGGGTTAGTAAGGGGAAGAATGACCATGCTTAAACCCTAGTTTGGATGCTATTTCTTCCATCATTTCATTCTGAAAGTGACTTCCATGATCAATGACAATCTCACTCGGGATTTTGAACCTGACTATAATTTGATTGAATACAAAGAAGGTAGCAATGTTCTCGTCGGATTTAATTGTCAAGTAGTCTATGGCCATGATAATGTGTCAATGCCCCCCAGCTAAAGTTGGGTTGCAATCCACAAATTCCACCCCCCACTTGTTGAAGGGACCGATAGTAATGACTGGATGGAGACGGGTTGGATGTGAGCGCATTTTTTGAGTGAACACCTGGCAAGGGTGACACTTCTTAACTGCTTCAACGAAATATTTAAAGATAGATGGCCAAAAATAATCGGATGGCAAAATTTTTTGGGTTGTCGCAAGCCCGGATAGATGACCACCACAAGCCCCACTATGGCATTCATTTAGAATAGACTATGCTTATTCATGAGTTAAACAACGACATAATATATTTTCCACTCCTCGATGATATAGAGTGTCACCGACGATAAGGTAATGCTTAGCTTGGTATCGTATACGTCCTCGGTCATCTCGCGAGAGATGTTGAGGGAAATTCAAAGTTTGAAGATAGAGAACAATGTCTCCATACCAGGGGTCTGACAACAAGACAAGGTAAATGTCTTCATCTACAAATGAATCAACATGAATAACATCCTCATCTGATGGAGGGAAGTCAGATATTAAATCTGCAAAAACTAGTGATTTTTTGGATTTCGCAGAAACGAAATCGAGATCGAACTCTTGTAGAATGACAATCCATTTATTGTACTTTCCCCCTATGATACGCCTGGTAAGTATGTATTGAAATGCATTGACATTGGAAACCACAGTAGTTTTTCAAAGCAATATATAATGTTGTAATCGTTGGACTACGTGTACGGCAACCAAAGCTAGATTTTCAAATGAGAATATTTGAGTTCAGGGTCAACTAAGTTTCAACTAAGATACTAAATTGTATGCTCACGGAGCTCACCATCCTCCTAAACCAACACCATACCAATCGTCTCTTCAGACGCGACGACATAACGAAATTAATCCCTATTATAGTCTGGAGACTTCAACAGAGGCATCAATACCACGGATTTCTTCAAAGAATCGAAGGACTCCTGGGATCGCTCATCCCAAATAAAAGGAGTGTCCTTCTTCAAGAGACGCATGAAACCCTTAGTAATATTGGCATAGTTCACTATAAACCATCATAAAAAGTTAGCTTTCCCCTGTAAACCTTGAAGTTGGAGAATAGTGTGTGGGGGAGGCAATCGAAGTATTGCCTCAACCTTTAACAGATCTACCATGATCCCAGTCTCGGAGACTAAAAATCCTAGAAGACGACCTGACCCAATACAAAATATGCATTTATGAGGGTTCAACCAGATGCGATAATGGTGACATATTTCAAAAACTATTTGAAGGTGCTTAGGGTGATCCGCTCTCTTATGGGAGTGAGCAGCAATATTGTCAAGATAGGCTTTGACTATATCCTTGAAATCGTGAAATGTGAAGGTCATATCACGTTGGAAGGTTGCTCCGACGTTTTTAAGGTCGAAAGGAATCTTCCGGTATGTGAAAGTACCCCAAGGGAATATAAATGTCATCTTATGTTGGTCCTAGGGTTTAATCTGAATTTGGTTATATCCTGAAAATCCATCCATGAAATAAAAAACTTTGCTTCCCGCACACTCGTCTAGAATCTGATCGATGAAGGTGTCAGGAAATTGTCTTTAGGAAAGGATTTGTTCAGTTCACGAAAATACATGCATACACATAAGGTTCCTTGCTTTTTATTGACGGGAATGGGATTGGATATTCATTCAGTCAAGGGAACTAGGTAGATAAACCCAGCATTAAGCATTTTTTCTACCTATACCTTAGTAGCAGGGGCTTTCCGGGGATTAACAGCTCTAAGACATTGTCGAACATGCTTAACATATGGGTAAGTTTTAATATCATGTTTGACAATTTGAGGGTCGATTCCTAGCATCTCTTCATATTACCAAGCGAATACATGTCGAAATTCCTTGAAGAGTTTGGTGTAGATAAGAATTTATTCCGGTGAACAATCTACACCGACGTATACATTTTCAATCTTGCCAGGGATACGAGAGATATCGATCGTGACGATAGGGGATATACTCGCCATGTTTCCTTCGGCATAAATTCCATGTGTATCAAGTTTAACTATGGTGTGATCGAATATCTCGCTCAAAGTAGATATAAAGTCATCTTGCTCGATTCTAGCAAGCTATGGGAGAAAATAAGAGCGATGATGCATATCATCCCAAGGTTTGTTATACCCAATCATGGCCTTTATTATATTTTTTTTCGAAGGAAAAGTCTCATCGAGGCAGTCACATGAACAAGATTATGAAGTGGCCCACATAATCTCCAGGGAAGGACCCTCCTCGTCCATATGCGAGGTAATAGGATCTGGATCGACAGAAGAGTCAAGAACAACTTGATACACAATCTATGCTATCGATACTGGCATGGCCATTCTAGAATGTAACTGACCTTCACAAGACATAGTCAAGGAAGGTAGGGTCCAAGGATCATTAAAATAGGAAGTGCAGAAAGGAACGAACCTCTCTGACAAAATGATCCTAATGGAAATGGAGTAAATATGGTGAACTGGTGCCATGAAGTTGAAGGTACCCATAAGGGATGAATACATTCTGACACCAATATTCTTAGTTTCCTGTTGAGAATTGTCGATCATGGAGATCGACAGTCCAACAGATGCATTGAGGATAATGTACATAAAGGAAAACTGATCGATCATCACAATCTTCCCATCGTGAGGAAAATAAAGAGTAGGGAAGACGAATGATACGATTGTAGTCATACGTAAGTCCAATTTCATCCCAGTAACAAGTTATAGTTGAGAGGCGCATCAACCACCTCGACATCCACCTCTACCGTCTTCCCACCTAACAGGACCGAAAAGCCAAGAAGAATATCATGAGGGTAGAAGGAACGACCGCCAAAAGCAATCAACATGGTCAAAGATTGAGAAACATTCAGAGAGCCAAGGGCTTTCCAATAGATCAGGAACATCACACATGTTGAATCACCTTCATCAACAACAGTACGCTTGATGGTATACTTCGAGTAACCCACATGGATTTGGAATGCCACATGGTAAGGCAAGAGAGGCTTCACATCTATGACGTCAAACTTGACAACTTTCGAGCCACAAGGATCTAGAGCTCCTAATGCATATAGCAAGGCATTCCTCTATGAAGGACATGTCTTGAGTACCTCTAGAGCCAACATCGCATAAGGGGTTTGACCCAGGTCCTCAAAAATAGAGTAATTATGGGTAGCTATAGCATTAGGATTGTGGGTAGAGTGCTTGATACTCCTTTCAGAATGCAAGGTGGAGGTTGTGGTTTTTCAATTTGTAAGGGTGTCTCTGAAGGATGGGGAGACTCTATACTAGGTACAGTATGTGGAGAACTGTAATCATGAGACCAAGTGGCTACATTAACCTTAAATTTAACCATATTGATGCATAAATGGTCATCATCTTGCGTCGGTGGGTTTTGACGCCCACTCGCCACATTTAGGGAATTCGAGGAGCTCGGGGTTATGTGTTGGTTATGTGGAAAAGGATTAGTCGGCACAGCAGGTGGTAGAGATAAAAGCCCCACATATTCTACAAGTTTGGGGCATAAATGGGTAAGGTGATCATCTGTACAAAGCTTATAGGGAAACTTCACCTTCTACCTTTCTTTCTTGCCCTCACCAGTGTTATCATTCGTCTTCTCATTATTACCATTGTCCTTGGATTTATTATTATTATTGCCACTCTTACGATTATTATTATGTCCTTTATTTTTATTCTCGCCTAGTTGTTGGTTACCATTCAAGGTGGTCGATAATTTCATAGAATGTACATCTACCGACTGAGTGGGATTGGAGAACACTGATGAATCTAGCCCTCCTATATATTGGTTTAGAGACAACTATTTCAAATGGCTTGTCACTGATTCTGTGGTTTTCACATCAGCAAAGCCTACAATGCCATTGGCATGAGGCCAAGGCTTTTTTATAGGGTCATAGTTTGACCTCGGTGCATCTGGAATAATCTCGTATAACATCCCAGGCTGAGCATATATAAGATCTAATTGTTGGGATTTGAAAATCGCTTATTCCTCATATGTATCCCTGAATGTAGAAACATCCTTATAAATATAAGGTTGTAGAGACATAAGTAACCACTCTAGTAGGAATTTCGGGGGTATGCAAGTCTTGATCAACCTCTTTCGTCTACGCCACTCCTGGTTGTGATCCAAGATATGAGTGGCTTTGTCCTGGCGTAAGATCGACAGAAGTTCTAAGCCATCATCGTAACAAATCGACAATTGAAAGTGGTTGAAGAAGACTAAGACCATATGACTAAAGGTTTTGTATGACCCCCTAGGTAGCTTGATATATCATTTCACAGCGACCCCCGTAAGGGTGAGTTGAAATAATATTAAATGAATAGAATCGTCGTTAAAGGAATTTGAAGAGCACCAAAGGTGAAAAGTAGTAACATGATCACCTGGGTCTTCACCATTATTTCCTTCGAATTTTAGAATATTTGAAGGAAGCTTGGTGTGAACGAGGGGCCATGTCAGATGATGACACACAGGATCATTCATTAACTTAGACAAGTCTGGAAAATTGAGGGTGGCTAGAAAAGGGAGACGAGGTTATGACATCTAGCTCCAAGCTCCCTGGAAAGATTGTTGTTGGGGAATCGCAACCCATCTAGGGTTCTAGTAAGCACCATGGCCCTGTCTGGGATTGTAAGATCCTTTTCCAGATTGATTCATAAAGGGTTGGTTTAGTACCATTCCAGTAGGAATGTTCTGATGAGGGTTGTAAAAAATGCCCCCATCCGAAGTGGCTCTAGGTTGGGGGTTTCCCAAAGTATGTAACTGACTTCCTCTGGGTGTGAATCTGAAGGATAAATATGGATTAGTCATGCCAAAAGTGTTGGTAAAAATAGGTACAGAGGAGGTGGGTGTAAATAATGGACCATAAGCAGTAGCTTGTCCTCTAGGTTGGTTACTCCATCCAGAAGTAATAGGATTAGACCCAGAGTTAAAAGGAGGAATGCCTCCAATGGTAGGAGTCGTTTGAGGGACATGAGTACCACCAAATGAGAATGGAGTATGTGGAGGATTTTTTTCCCCCAAGTCCAATGCTAGCATTCATACTAGCCGTTGGGATGGAGTTTGAAAATTGTGATGTGAAGTTCGACACACCATAGGAAAAAGGACTAGAGGCCATAGGGATGGACTGAACATTATAGAACGGTGAGTGACCAAGATATCCAAAGGGGTTCGTGGCTATAGGTTGATTATTCACTATAGGACAGGAAGAGGTGATGATAGGAACCTCTGACACTACAACCATTGTGGTTGAAGGTGTCGAAGGGGTATTGTTAACTATAGTAGGTATGGGAGTCGAAGGACTCCCAATATCTTGTTGACTCGATTCAGTACCCATCCTTGTATGATCACAAGTATGATAAGTGGAGGTGTGTGTACCACATTTGATAATTTTACGCCTTTTAGAAGGAAAAGAGTCAAAATGTGGTGTTAACTGTAAAAAATGGAAAGACCTACGGGGAAGTTTGTCTGGCTCCGTGATGACTCAATAATCGAGATATAAAAAATAAATCCTAAGGCCAACTAGTAATCAAAGAGAACACCAAAAATAATCAAACTGCCAATATGCACACAAATAGGATAAAGTGGTTGAAAGGGGCCTCCCTCTATAAAGTGGGTATGTGTCGCCCAAGAGGGGCTTGAGACTCCTCTGCTAAAGATCATAGGTAACAAAATCAATTATAAGGGCCCACATGGGCTTAACAACTAGTCGGTCAGATCCCCCGGAGAGGTAATCCTCCATAAAGGATGTGTGATGTCCGACCCTTATTTGACCCAGGGTACCTACAGAATAACCCCTGCAAGTAACCTATGTGGTACCTAAGTCAAAAAACTAATCAACCATGATATAACTGATGCACAGGTGAACATTCATAATTCAGGTCCACAGAGGTAAGGGTACTAGCAAGATCCCCACATATGAATAGATCCCCAGAAATATATCTGATGCTAAGAAGGTATCGAGGGGATATCCCTTCAACCAACCTCACGTGATCTCATGCTTAACTCCATTGTAAGAGGAGCCTCCTGATATTACTGATTATACAATGGATTTCTCCACTCCCTTATTAAGACACATATGTTGATTTAATAACCTTGGATAAGTTTACTCACAAAATCCTATTCCAAAGCTCTAAATCCGAAGCTAGTTTGTGCACCCTAGAAAAATAAAATCATTACTAATCAATTTTAAATTATAACATTACTTTTAGTGGCCTTGCTTACTCAAAAAGGTGTGATCATGAAACTGGTGATGTTATGACACGACAAGTAAAATAAATGAATATGAATACAATGCAAAGTCCTAACTTCAATTCCCAATAAATGATATGCTTTTCAAAATGCAATTCTCAATTCATTTCTGCAATTCTAAATAAAATGCAATCTTTCTTTACATGTACTAAGATCAATGATAAGGACCTAGAAAATCGAATGCCAACAATGTAAAATGCCTAATATTTTTGTATTTTCAATATAAAAGAATGAAAATGCAAGGATTGAACAACAGTTTGATATAAAAACTCTATTGTATGTAAACAAAGACAAACCAAGTAGGATATAAAGAAGAAAACACCCAACCCAATATGCAAGGACAATTAAAAATGAAAAGGATGATGAGAAGGGCATTGCCCAAAAATTCAACCAAAGAAAGGTTTCATGTCACTCCACAGACACTTAATAGTCATAACAGAGACCCAAGAAGACTCATAAATCATCAAAACCTACCCAACAACCAAACAAAAAAGGGTCATGTACGTGATTATTCAAGGGAAAAGCATGTATATACGCATCTTGCAGAAGGGAAACACACGTATGTACGTGACTGTCAGGAAAAAAACCCATGTATATGCGTCAAAACACAGCTAGGCTAAGGAGAAGGCTAAGAAAACTCAAACCTAGAATCAACAGAGGTTGTCAAGCAGTCATATGACAAGAAACTCAATATAAATGAGAGCAATCTAAGGAGAAAAACACTCCAAACCCTGAAAAATAAGATTTTATCCCCAGTATGGTCGCCAATTTTGTTACAAGGAAAATCTCTCTATGGCTAGGGGTAAACCACAACAGACATAAATGATGGTAGAAATCAACTCTAATCTCAGGTATGCTATATAAAAAATATGTTAGCAAGAGAAGATAAAAGGCCTACCTCGTCCAGACGTTCAATGTAGTCCACCGTTGAGTACCTGACTCAAATCAATATACCTGCAAATTGTCCTCAACAACCAAGAAACGCAAGCATATGGTGATAATATATAATGTTATCACACTCAATAGCATAATCCATCAACATTCATAACAAATACGCCCATGGAATAACAATTCAAATATTTTCAAGATATTAATTGGACGAGAAAAGAGTATTTCTATTAAAATGTAATCAGCAGAAGTGAATGAATTACAAACTTTTGTGTCGACATTGTTCAGAACCAAGAAAATAAGTCCCTTCTAGCTGGGTCTCCACCACTTCAATCCTCCACCAAAGGCAAGCTCATATAAGAGAGAAAATGAGGTTCTCGGGGAAGAGCTTGGGGGCTGAACAATGTGTTCGGAATTAAAAGGAAAAAGGGATGCAAACTCAATATGAAGTGAATAATTTCTTCAGAGTAACTTTGCTCTCAAAGTTGAATTCTTCTCTTTTTTTTCCATAGCTCAGATTTGGCCCATTTGTAGCCTTCAATTGGAACTGAAGGGTCAAGTCAGAACATTTCTAGTATATGGAAGGCCAAGGATCATATATCTCATGATGTGACATGGAAACCCAACATCATTTTTTAATTTTGGGGACAAATCCCGATGTACGAGAGATGTAGTGGTGCAACCTCCATATACGCATGTTGTATTATAGGTAGGGCGCGTATATGTGGAAAAATAATGTTTTTAGCTCTGGGATTTTCAAAAAGGGACTTCAAGTCTGCATATGGAAATGGAAAAAGGACCTCTATGAAATTTTGCATAGGGTGAGGTAAATATTTCTATAACATAATGTAACTAGGTTGGATACTTGCACATTTCTAGAGTAATTTCAAATCATCTTTATGGGTTGTGGTTATAGGCTGACACAACTTTTTGAATGAGTAGAGTCATTATGGAGGTGATAGGTGGATTTTTTATACATTTATCTGAGCTATCGACCTCTCTCTACTTGTACTTTCTCTGGACCCATGAAGGGTAGACGAACTTCATCTTGTGGCCCAGAAATCCAAGCACTAACTAGGCAAAGTCCTGCAACTAGAATTTTTCTCAGTTATTCAATCACTTGAAAACAGTTAGCACCTAGTAATCACTCTAATGGCCAGGACCACTATCATCCTTGTGTTTGGTTCAGTTTGATTGATAACAAGGAAGACATGGACAACTACAATTGATAGAGGGGTAAGTCTACATAATGGGTCTATCGAGTTCAACAAAGGTGTTAATCCATGGCAGCATGCAAAACAAATGTTGGCTCAAAGAGTTGGTGTATCGCAAAAGATTTGAAGCACAGCTCAAGCAATTGTTTGGAGACACTAGGCATATTTCTCGTGAACTATAGGTTGGGTACCCTTCCCAACAGTTGTGTTCTTAGCATCAACCAATGTGAGAACGAAACCTTGGGACTGCATGTCGTCTTCATGGATTGTGGAATGTACAAAATCACATGCATGCTAGGAGAAGTCATGGATGAGGGGTATTTGCGATGGAAATAGAATTTTTAGGATAAATGGACCTGATGACTAAATGGTTGGTGGAACTGCTTAATTGGCAGCTGGTGGGGGATCTATTTATGGAGAAATGGAGGTTGGCTCCAAATACTATGGTCCTGGTAAGTCATATAAATAGCTGAGAAGACTACCAAAAATTGGTGTCGTGATGTTCTCATTTTCCTGTTGGCTCCATGTGTCGATATTCATGTATTGATACGTTCCAATTTGGATCTAGGTTCCTTTAATGATGTGTGTAACAAAAATGATTCGTCACACTATTGATGGCCCTTACACAGTGTGGCACCATAACTTTCTGCAAATATCATACATGTGTGATCTGCCTCGATCGAATTGCTTGACGCTTCGGTACTGCAAAATTTCATGTAATCCTTGGGTCACCCCTATCAGCATGTCATCATTTCCAGTGTCCTATGTGTTTCCCATAACTTCACCTGTTAGCTGATATCTACCAAATTTTCCAACTTGTCAACTTGTCTTGTTCTCCCGTGTGTATGGAGAAAGTCATGTCCTGCTAATGGATGTTTAATAATACTTGTTGTGTTCTTTTCTGTTGAGTTGGTGGTATTCTACACTAGCTTGTGCAATGCTTTGAGACTTCAAAATGAATTTGACTTGTGGTATTCCATCCATAAGTTCTTTGATTCATTGTGGTTTCACTATCGTTGACTTTTCTACTGATGTGTACCAAAATAAATGAAGCTAGTGGATGCATCGACAACTTCCTGGGGTGTTTGAGGAATTTGTTTCCATATAACAACATTAAACATCCTGCCTATAAAATCTTGTGTTGAATGTTAGGATCTTGCTATGCTTTTGTGTCTACTTCTCAACCACTTAAATGTATTCAGGCATGGTCCAGTAGTTTTACAGTTTCATAATATCATCCAATGGTTGTGGCAGTGATTGTTCATTGTTGATGCATTTCAATCACAATGTTTGGTTATAAGTGTTTTGCGAATGCATATAGATATTACAAAATAAGGTGCAAGTTTGTTGCAATGGACATTGCTAAAGAGTCAATGTTGGTTATGAAGTTTATTACAGTTCGCAAATATTTTGCATTTGTAGGAATTTTTGCACTTTAATCTTGTACATATAATTAACTCTTTTGAACTATTATGTGTTGTGTGGTGTTGAATGTGCTTTTGTGTATTGCATAGTTAATATGCATTTGGAAAAAAAAAATGGAGAGAAAAAGGAAGGGCATATGTGAATGTAAACATAATATAGAATATATTGTATTTTCTTAGCATTCACATATTCCATCTTCCAAGCAGGAGAATTTGGACAGGTAGGGAATTATTAGTATTGATGCATCACAAACATCCACCTAGAAACAGAGTCAGAGGTAAATTTCCATAAGATATTTTCCGCCTAGATGTTGTGATAGTAACCAAGACATGGGAAGATATTTATAAACTCTCTCTTTTAGACATGAAAAAAAAAATAGCGTTAAATGCTTAAGCAATTTGCAAATTGTTGTGTTCAGTTCAAGTGAAATAGGAATTCCTAGAATTGAAGCAATCAATGTCGGAGAGTCAAGTGTAACAAGAACATGCACAGGTGAAGCAAGTATACATGTGCAACATGAAAAATTGGAAAGGTGTGCATATAAATATGTAATTGTGCAGTTGGAAAAAAAATATATGGAAATTGTTGTTCATGTCACTTATTTCATGTGATTTCTATACGATGATGCAACTCTGCAACTTGGAATATTGTCTGAATACAGGAATTGAAAAGTCACAGAACTAGAGAAGTATTCATTGGAGACGTGATGGTTTTTTACAACACATATTTGGATAAATCGAATAGATCACGCAAAATTTTGTGTGTTGGTATTACATATGAAAATGGCATGATAAAAATTACATTGACTATTCCTGCACAGCTCATTGAAATACATGAGCAAAATATTGTTCCCGGTGTTGGAATATCTATTACAAAATTCAAAATTCTACCAAAAAATGGCTCTGAATGTGGTGATTGTGATCATGTTAAATCCCTACTTAAATCAAGTGCCATAGAGATAGTTCCTCCAACCTATAAAGAATACAATTTCATACTATACACAATGATCAAATAATTTGCAAATAATACAGACATGTATCCAATTGTCACTATTGGAGTTGTTGTCACCCTCACTAGAAAAGTTGTTCACATTACAATTTGCATATAAATATGGCAACAAAGATGATGAAAAAGAAAAGATATGTTTTTCCATGGTCAAGGGTTTAGCATTTATATGCTAATATATCTTAAATCAAGCTATATAACAATTACATTATTTTATATATCAGCTACAGTTGCTTGAGACATATGGGCATTTCTTTGATTCACTGGAACAACAATTGCAGACAAGAAAATTTCTCATTTCTCTATTTTAAAATATAGTCAGGAGGAGAGATGCAAAATAAAAGGTGTTATGCACAACACAAACTACAATTATAAATGAACTCACAACAGAAGCAGTCAAAGATCTGAAAAAACTAACTGGCTTGGAAAATGTTGTAAGTATAGATTCACAATTCTATCTACAAATATATATATA
>JZKD02S1675879.1:236466-287948 GCA_000966675.3 Picea glauca
TTCAGATCCACAAAGTCTGGATCGAATCCACTTAGATCCTACAATTTTTGCTTGTAATACTAACTTCTCCTACAGCTATTACATTGTTAGGATTCGAGATCCTTTGACAATTTATTCAATTTGAACTGAATACAACAAAGTAAATTTAAGAGCACACACTCTCTTTAGTAAAATTTGGCTTTGAATCTCAACAACCATAGATCTTCTAAACTGTGAGCTTATGCTCCTGCATCAATTGCATAGTTAATATGCATCTGGAAAAAAAAAGGGAGAGAAAAAGGAAGGGCATATGTGAATGTAAACATAATATAGAATATATTGTATGTTCTTAGCGTTCACATATTCCATCTTCCAAGCAGGATAATTTGGATTAGCTAGGGAATTATTAGTATTGATGCATCACAAACATCCACCTAGCAACAGAGTCAGAGGTAAATTTCCATAAGATATTTTCCGCCTAGATGTTGTGATAGTAACCAAGACATGGGAAGATATTTATAAACTCTCTCTTTTAGACATGAAAAAAAAATAGTGTCAAGTGCTTATGCAATTTGCAAATTGTTGTGTTCAGTTCAAGTGAAATAGGAATTCCTGGAATTGAAGCAATCAATGTTGGAGAGTCAAGTGTAACAAGAACATGCACAAGTGAAGCAAGTATACGTGTGCAACATGAAAAATTGGAAAGGTGTGTATATAAATATGAAATTGTGCAATTGGGAAAAAATGTATGGAAATTGTTGTTCATGTCGCTTATTTCATGTGATTTCTATACGATGATGCAACTCTGCAACTTGGAATATTGTCTCAATACAGGAATTGAAAAGTCACAGAACTAGAGAAGTATTCATTGGAGATGTGATGGTTTTTTACAACACATATTTGGATAAATCGAATAAATCACGCAAAATTTTGTGTGTTGGTATTACATATGAAAATGGCATGATAACAATTACATTGACTATTCCTGCACACCTCATTGAAATACATGAGAAAAATATTGTTCTCGATGTTGGAATATCTATTACAAAATTCAAAATTCTACCAAAAAATGGTTATGAACGTGGTGATTGTGATCGTGTTAAATCCCTACTTAAATCAAGTGTCATAGAGATAGTTCCTCCAACCTATAAAGAATACAATTTCATACTAGACACAATTATCAAATAATTTGCAAATAATACAGACATGTATCCAATTGTCACTATTGGAGTTGTTGTCACCCTCACTAGAAAAGTTGTTCACACTACAATTTGCATATAAAGATGGCAACAAAGATGATGAAAAAGAAAAGATATTTTTTTCCATGGGCAAGGGTTTAGCATTTATATGCTAATATATCTTAAATCAAGCTATATAACAATTATAGTATTTTATATATCAGCCACAGTTGCTTGAGACATATGGGTATTTCTTTGATTCACTGGAACAACAATTGCAGACAAGAAAATTTCTCATTTTTCTATTTTAAAATATAGTCAGGAGGAGAGATGCAAAAGAAAAGGTGTTATTCACAACACAAACTACAATTATAAATGAACTCACAACAGAAGCAGTCAAAGATCTAAAAAAACTAACTGGCTCGGAAAATGTTGTAAGTATAGATTCACAATTCTATCTATCTATCTATCTATATATATATATATATATATATATATATATATATATATTAAATTACTGATTTTTGTATTGTATAAATGGATTGAAGGTACATTGATAGAAGAAAATGCATATTCAACTCCATTTGAACCTGTATGTGCAATCTGCAACTCTCTTGCAGGCACATCTGCTTTGATAAAAAATGCAATGTTTGACTGTGTAAGATGTAATCAGAGATTCCATTATATATATAAACATTGTGTAAGTGTTATTATACACATGATGGAAAACAATAGTGTGCAATGCACTGTTAGGGAATCTATACTACACGATTTACTTCTTGGTTTAACATAAATGTCATATAAAATATACTTGCAAAACAAATCAAGTATTGTTTATATGTTGCGCGGTTTTTGAGTGCATGGAAAATTTACATTAAATGAAGACAATGTCGTCTTGCATGTGAGATAGACATTGAATGAAGACAATGTTGTCCTACATGTGCGATGATTTATATGTATTGCCTTTCGATTTCTTTGTACATATACTAGAACCATAATTTAATTATTTTTTATATTGATCTAAATGTTGATATGTAATAACATATACATTGTATATACATATTACCTATATAGTTTTTAAATAACAACAATAGCATGTGCATTGTATATACATTTTGACTCCAAAGTATTTATTGAACATTGTTAAGATTGCAGTGTCATTGTATTGAATTTTTGCAATTAAATTATGTCAAACTTTTAATGAACATTGAACTAGATGTTTATATATTATTATTAGGATTACATTGTGATGCTTATGTATTTTCATTAGGGTTATATTGCAATTGGAACAAGTTTTTCTATTGAATGTTTTCAAAATTGTTGTTGACATGAAATTTGTAGTCCATCCTTGATATCTTTAATGATTTGATGTCGTTTGCAAACACCTTGTGCATCTATTCATCGCTTCAAAAGTTACTACTAAAAACGATTTCGCACGATCCTTCCACACTAAATCACAACTATATTTGCTCTACTTTGAGATATTAATGTGGACCTGTATAATGGTCTACTTGTGACCTAGCATGGAATGATCAATGTGCTTTCTATTAATTTAAGCAAGTTATTCTAACTAAATATATTTCTATGTATACAATATCTATGATACATATGTCTCATAATAAACACTAATATTAATATTTGTATTGGCCTAGATAAAACCAAATGAAATCAAACTTCAATAAGAAAAATGATGTTTAATTACTACATTAAGTGTGATATTTATCTTATTCTGTAGTGTATCGTGTACAGATATGTACATAAGGTTCCAAAGGACAAATTATTTGTTTGACATATATGCATATTCATATGGAATTTAAATATCAAATTGAAAATATCATTGTGCAGTTATTTGAAGTATTAAAGTGCGTAAGTGTGAGGTACGGGAGTGTGATGCGGTGAGTTGTATTGATTATTCACACATGTGTTGAAAATAGACTAAGTCTTGTCTGTGTGGGGGATATGTCTGTGCAAAATGCAGTAGTGTCGAAGATATAAATGTATGGAGTGCACAAGTGTATATATGCCCATATGCAAGTGGATCTGTGATATGAATTATTTGCTTAAAGGATGAAAATAAACCAAATATTTCTTGTTCCAGAGACATCTCTACAGACTACACAAGTGTCGAAGATATGGTTGTATGCACTGTAAATATGTGGTCATAGAAAAATCCTATGCACAACCTAAAAAATCGTGAAGTAAAAACATGTATGATTTAGAGGTTGTCGAAAGACAAACATTACCACAGAGTGCAGAAGTACAGAAATGTAGGAGAATAAGTAATATGAATTTTGTTGCAAAGAATTGAAAACAAAGCACCAGAGTGAAGAGGGATGAATCCTATGATTTTTTTGCACAAGGGTTTTAAATAGGTTGTTGTTTGTGCAGGCCATATATGTGTGTGAAGTGCAGACGTGTAGAAGATGTAGTTGTGCAGAATGTGGACACATGGTAATAGAAAAATCCTCTACACAACCTGAAAAATAGTTGTGTCATTGTGCGAAAGATATAGTTGTGCGAAGTGTGAACACATGGTAATGGAAAAATCCTCCACACAACATGGACAATGACTAAGTAATACACTTGCAAACATAATTATATTGCAGAGATTGAATTGATTTAAATCCAATTGCATCACATGAATTTACTAAAAACCATTTCTACACGTGAATTTCCTTCATAATACAAGTAACCATAGATAGGCACCATTGTAAAGGTCATTCAAAGGGAGGAAATTTGTTTTGAATTGGTTATAAATGTCTAAATCCTCACCTTGTCCTCCTGAATTGTAGAAAATTAACATACTATAAATGGGTTGGTTATCGTGCAGATTGCATGCCTTGTCACAATTGCATGATGCAGAGTGTGGGAGGATGGTTGCTATGAATTCTCTTCAAAAAATATAGAAATAAATTATTGTTTGTGCAAGGAATGTATCTATGCAAATTAAAAGAAGAAATGAGTGTTTTCATTCTAGTAGCACATCTACCGAATAATCTACTACAAAATTCTCAATGCAAATCTTGTATAAAATTCTTCTATCAATCCATTATTTTTCGAAAATTTCTTAGTGAAAATCCTTTTTAGTTAGCCATTTTTCATGTTGTGCGGAGAATTTTTCCATGACCATATCCAAGCACTCTGCGCACCTATATTCTGCACATGCACACTCCTCACATATATATAACCTGCACAGTCAATACTTGTTCTAATTCTATTTTCAACCCTTGTGTAAACAATTCATACCATTGATCCTCCCACAGTCCCGCACTTTAACACCTTCGCATTTGCAATGGTTTCGCAACAACGATTTTGACAAGCCACCTAATTTGCATGATAACTGAGTCATTTATGGCACATTGATTTGCTCATATTTGTGAAAAAATAGAGGTTATTTCGCACTTGTGTGAATTAAATGTCACACTTTTCTATGAGTTGCTTAATAGTTTCTATTTATCATTCCCCATATTTCATAACTAACTCAGGTGTGGAAAGGACATTTTAGTAAATATGTCCCCTGCACTTCACCTTAAAGCAATTCGACCTCCATAATGTTTTTATTCATAACTTTCACATATATCAAAGTGCATTTAAAAAAACACATATAGCAAATAGAAAAAGAAAATAGTTTTCTTGTGTCAATAGCTTATGTAACACATCCTCTAGTAACAATATTGCTTCAACAAAATTTTAGAGAAGGCCAATGGACAAACTTTCTTAACAAAATTCAAGAATATAAAATGGACATCAACTTTCGAGAGAGTGTCAGATGACAAGGATTGTAAATTGATTATTGGTATTGAAGTTGTAGATATCCCTCATGCAAATAATGTACTAACTCAAGATGTATCAATCTTCCAAAAAACTCGCCATAAAAAGTATCTTTGCTTGGCCATTTTCCACCTTGTGTCGAAATTTTTTCTACCATCATATCTATGCACTCAACACAACTATATATTCCACAATGACCATCATCTACACATCCAATAGTTTTGCAACATAGATTCGAACAAGCAACGTAATTTGCAATAAAACCAAAGATTTTATGACAAGTTGGTTTGCTCCAATTTACGAAGAAAGGGTGGGGATTAGGACTAATGAAAAGTAAATGTCCCACTCTTCTATGAGATACTTAATGTTTTTTGTTTATGATTACTCAGGTTTCAAATATAGTTCATATGTGTGGAAAGGACATTCTAGTAAATACACACCATGCAGTTGGATTAAAAGCAATTGGAGCTCGGTAATATATTATTCATAAGTTCACCTTTTTCAAGTCCATTTAAAAAGTAATGTTATGGACAATAGAAGAATAAATGAGCCCTTTTGTGATGATATCGTCAATTCAATAGTGAGAAAAGATAAAAATTTACATTGGTCTGCATCCTACCAATGTTTCTTGAACAAGAGTCCAGAATAAAAACAACATGACAGACTATGGACCATAGGGCTCGCCAATGTTGGTTGTGTACCTGAAGTTTTCGACTTCAAGGAACTGGTATCCTGGTGTGCTCGGAGGATTGATTTCAGGACAAAATTGATTAAAGTCACAACAAAATCAAAGAATCCATTCATTCTTACTCCCAAGATGTTCAATAAAATGATATGTCTTCCTTCTACAAATAAAAATCTTAAGCTTACCGATGCAAACGCCTTCTTGGAATCTTAGGCAGGAGACTCCAATTTATTGAGAGATTTTTTTCTACTGTCTACAAACATGTCGACCAAACTTTCAGTAATTGATATAACTTTGCTACAAGAACCATACATAGACTTTTCATGGTTGTTTGTGTGTGTAGTTGGGCGGGAGTTGAATTCACACATACCTAAGTCATCTCTATATGCACTGTACTTTTCCTCTCAAAATGATGACATTTTTTATGGGGTAGATTTGATATCAAATGGACTTTGTTTTCAGTTGAGTAACTACTTAAGTACTCAAAGATTTTTCATGGTTGCATATTTGGTGTTTGCAATTGTCAAATTTCTTTGATAGTATCCCTATTAAATCAAGTGTAATTACACAATGAACCAGTTCAATTTTGGCACCTGGTATTATGCAGACATAAAGCATCATTCATTTTTTGCATTGTTCAAGATAAGTTTGTCAGATATTTTAGACACATGTTGGTTGGTGCAAATCCCAAGAAAATAACTCAGAAAGATAAGGAATTTCTCAAGGGAAAGGGAATTTTCATTCAAGAGGAAAACCATGCATACATCTGGTTGTATGGTTGTCAAGAAAACCCCCTTCTACTCCATATATTTGTTTGTGGTAGATATTTTGTCATGTAATTGTTTCGGCAATATAATCCTAGTGTATTTTATTTGACATGAAGATAAAAAATAAATTCATTACATTTCCTTTTCGAGTTCGTGACACAATTTTCAAGAATATGACACATATGAAAGAAGTCTCAAAAACACTTGGTGTGTTTAATCTAACAGAAGCACATCCCCTAGGGATTTTTTACCCCGAGGATCTGTTCTCGCGACATTTAGCATCGATAAGGTACAAATATTTTCACAAGATTTGATGAAGAAACCGATGAAAATCCCTCCACAAAAAAAGACTAGAATGGATGTAGTGATGACTTGTCGACATAATAAATTTAAAATACAAAAAAACAAAGAAAAGAAAGACAAAGGGAGGAAAGAAATACTAATTTCCAATCTTCCTTCAATCCCTAGTCACATAAGAGCTCCTCCTCTAAACAAAGAACACAACAGGATAATCTAAATAGATAAGAGACTAATGACTGGTGTGTTGGAGGTGATGGTGGAGAGAAACCAGCTCATTTCAATATTGAACGGACACATACAGACTCCTAATAGAAAAGGAAACAAATCCTAAATAAAGACAATTCACAAGATCCAAGAAGCCTAGTTAATGTTGACGATATGAAAATCGACAGTACAGAGATACCCAACTGGGTAGCTCGGAGAATCATCAAAATCACGGAGATTACACAGGACCTCAAAATAGAAGAACCCATATTGTTTGAGGGGCATTCCTTGATGCTACACAATACTCAATACAACAAGGATGAAAATAACTGCAAATATACAAGGTGAGTGTCAAAAACAAAAAGTTAGTTCAGAAATTAAGGTTATTGGTCAGTGTCTAAGGAGTTGGACCATCTAGACTCATGAAACTAAATCATTCTACAGGAGATTCTCTTGCCCATTCAATTTCAAAGAAAGAGTTGCAGACCATTAAATTGAAGAAGAGAATAAGTGATTTTGAGGAGGCACTAACTCCCAAACCACTATTTGCACAACCATTAGCCATAATTTTGGCAGAACATACTCCTCCAAGTACTCTAAGAACCTCAAATTCAATCAGGAAATTGGTTCAAATTTTTAATGGAGTAAAATTCTATGTTACTTAAAACATTAACAGAATAATTTGGATAATCAAATAGGCATGGGAGGTCAACACCATCTTATGTCATCTTTCACAAAGGATTTCAAATTTTACTGAATATTTGCAAAGTTATTTGCAACATGATGAAGCCTACTATAAAAATGAGCCAAACACTTTCATCGCATGGGTCACTATTATGATTGACCATCAAAGAAATCAGCAGGTATTTCTCTCAAACAAAAGAATAAAGCAAATAAAGGTAGGTTGGGAAGCACAAGTAAAAATGTTGCAAGATGCAATTGTTTCTTGCGAAAAAAACAATGAAGGGAGAGGATATGTTTTTTAAAATCATTTCGTATTGTTGAAGAGTTGCAGGGCCCAAAAGTTTTCAGGAATTCAACCATGATCACTAAAGAAGAACTTGATAGTCAATTTGCAGCAATGAAAACCTCATTAGCTAATGACTTTGACATCCTTGGCGAGTTTCTTGAAGAAGAATTGAAATAGTGGTTTGTCACATTTGTTAATGACAATGAAGACCACTTTTCATCCATCGACCAACTCCAAGTGGAATGAAAAGAATTTGATGAGAATATTTATGTGCTTTGAGTTAAGAAAAAAACCACCATCCTTCCAATCAAGGACTATATTGATCACTGGGTCAAGAACGCCTTGGAACATATTGTTAACCCAAAATAACCACTAGAGGCAGTTACTTCAACATAATTTCAAAGAAACAAATCTTATAAATGCATATACACAACAACAACTGACAAACAAGAGTAAAAAAACATTTCCTTCTTGGTAAGTACTCAAGCATCCATCACATATTGTTTTGTTCTTCTTTTCTTTTGTTGACTTGGTAAGTCCTCATAATTATTTGTTTTATGATCTGTGAAAACCTAAGATCCGTTTCTAACTATCTTTCTTTATTTCTTCCAGGCCTTTCTTCTATTTAATGGTCAACAAGAGCCCTAATATAAATCAATTTGGACAAACATCTTTACTTTTTACAGACATTATTTAAAAGACAATTGTTTATTTTTTTATATTGTCGCAGAACTGTTTTGGCATACATGGCTAGTGATTTTCCATACTTTCAGTTTCAAATTGAATTTGCAAGTCTATGTTCACTCTTTATGATTTTTCAATGAAATATCATGTTAAGTTCTCTACATATGTGGTCATTCACTTTCGCTCTTCCAAATGATATTTTGAACTTCATGTTATGATTTGTAAATTTCTATCATATTGTGAATACTCGATAAAATAGTTCCTGGTCCTTTCTCAAGCCTTTCTTTCCTTGTGAATTTTTGTTTAACAACCCTGCTCCATTCTCAAGTTTTGTTTTAATTTTGTATATGATGAGAATTTATGCTGCTCCATTTAATTATTTATGTAACTGAGTGAAAGCTCCTTTGCATATATTTCTTTGTGTGGAATGAGTTTATCTCGGAACACTGCAGTTCTTGTTAAAATGATTTTGGGTGTTAGGAAGGATTGGCTACCCACACATATGTTTCAGTTATTCATATATTAATTGTGTTTCTTTAATATTGAAATAATTCTAAGTATAAGAAAAATTCATACATAAATAAGTAACGAACAAAACTAAGTGAAGGACTAGCCCAGGTTGAGTAATTTGGTTTGGTTTTGTTGTTGAATGAAAGACGTTGGTTTCACATGGTGACTAGAAGTGTTAGGTGTTTCTGTCATCCAACCTTAATCTCACCAGGCCCATGATGGGTGGTATCAGTGGAACATTTTGTGCATACTTTGGAGAATATTCATGGAACTCTTCACCATTATCACTTCCATGACAGGTGGCATCGAAGTTGATTCTTTTAGAGTTTGAAGAAGAGTCAATGAACTCTTCACCATTGTCACTCCTGTGATAGGTTGATGCAGGAGCATCGCTCCACGTCAGCAATGCACCAGCTAGCCAGCACATCAAACCGCATTCAAGGAGGGGAGAGGCGCGAGCCCTCTCATTTTTCCCTCATTTTTAAATTCCAAATGTAAAATTAAATGCAATTAAATGTTGAAAGGTTGGAAGATCCAAGTCGATGCCTTTGTGCAAGCAGGAGAGGATGTCACCTTTAATGGTTGGAAGGATGATGATATCTAGATTTGTTGAATGAAATTCAATGTAATTAATGAGAGTTAGGTAGCTTGGAGGGAAAGGCTCAAGGAGCCCCTCTTTTGTAAAAATATCTTTGTATCTGATTTCAAAAAAAAAAAAAAAACTAAGAAGGAAACTAAGGAGAAAGAACTAGCATGTAGAGGAGAGTAAGGAGAGGAGAGAGCGTTGAGACTCTGTTGCATTCCAACCTTTGTAAACATCTATATAGACATTCAAATATAATACAAAAAGCACTTTTTCCTTCATATGATTATGTGTGTGTTTCCATGTGTTTTATGAGTGTCATATGTATGTGTTTATGGATGTATATTGTAGATGTATATGAGTAGTTTCCATCTACAGGGTGAAGATAGATTCCACTATCTTTGAGAGTTTGTTAAACATGTTCTGGGTTATTTAGGCTAAGTGCAAGGAGTGCGTGACAAAGTGTTGAAGACTCTATCAGCCAACGCAAGGAGTGTGTATCTGAATTCTTCATCGAATTCAGGAAAGAACATGAAAGGAGGGCACACCACGATAGTTTGCAGAGTCAAGGTTACTGAACACCTTGGAGGAGAGGTTGTGCAGAGGAGGCACAGAGAGACAGAGTCACTGAGAAATCTATAGAGATCTGTTAGGAGGGAATCAAGAAGGTTCAAGGTGTGCACAGGTGAATTCTATTTTGAGTTCTGAGAAGAGGAATGTCAAGGAGAAGACACTCACAGAGTTACTGAACACTCTGTAAGCTCAAAAAGGAGGGATTGAGTGGAAGTTGCCAAAAGGGAACATATATCCCTTCGAGGATCAAAAGGGACAGAGACTGTTGAGGTCTGAACAGTTGAAGCTCAAGGTTGAACAGAGTTGTTGAACACTCTAGAGGAAGACGTGTGCAAGGAGTGTACCAGACCAACACTCAAACAAAGTGTTGAAAGACAACCATATGAAGGCCACTCAAGTGCAAGGTGTGTGCATAGAAGCGAATTGATTCTGAGTTCGAGAATATCAGGAAGCGTAGTTAAAAAGTGCACATAGAGCGCAAGTGTGCGCTATGGATAGGTCAAAATCCATTGACAAAATCTCAGGAGAAGAAGCATTGATGAGACTCAAAGTAGTCGAGCTCATAGGATAACGTTCAAAGTCTAAACCCTTTGAACACTAAAAACATTCTTCCAAGTTGGGATAAAGTGCAAGATCAGGAGGAGGAGTGACAATTGTCGTCAGATCAACTGCAAGGAGGAGATTTGGACCATTAGAATTCACGTCCAGACACCCAGAAGAGTGCACAGGAGGAGAATAGATCTCAGCCATTAGATCTAAGCGTGAAGGACAAACAGTCATTGGATTCAGAGGTAAGTGAACAAGACTTAAACTCTTTTAATTGCATGAGGAGAAGAAGATTTGCGAAGTCCCGAAGAGGTTTGAGATTGTCCATTATCAAAGCTAACAAGTGGTGAAATATCATAAGATCTGGGGGATAGAGCTACGAGAAATTTGCAAAGAGCAAGGTGAAATCTTCGTGAAGTCGTGAAGGATGGAGAATATCTAGAGCCATTGGATCCAGAGAATATTGTCAACTTTGGGAAGGGACACTTCGGAGGAATTGAAGTGTCAAGATTCGAAAGCTCCTGAAGCCCAAAGTAGCAGAGAAGATCTCAGTCATCCATCAGTTGGAGACACGTGGTGGGAGATCCTGCATTCCAGAAGAGTAGGTGCAGAGTTGGGAGAATAACCGAAGAGCTACGGGCTGAATTAATAATGGTCGTCCATTGAGATAGGACATGTGGTGAGATATCAACGCTTCATTGATTCGCTAATCGGAAAATCCATAGGTAGGAGAAGTGAAAACTCACAAATTCCGAAGTCATGAGGTCATCAGAGTCATTCGTGAAGAGAGGACACTTGGCGGAGGATCTGTTAGTCTAGAGAATTATCACTCTAGAGTTTATGTGGAAAATTTTTCAACAATTACCCGAAGCGTAGGAGCCCAAAAAAAGTTATTGTCATTGATCTAAAGAATTAGCGGGGACCATTGATCCTCGCGCTAGTTATATTCGTGGTTCTGGGTTCGAAGAAATTAGCGATGGCTACAGTTGAAACGACCGAAGCCTGAAGTCTGGAGCACCTAGGAGATTAAGCCTTGGGTCATAGCCCAAGGTTGTATGAGGAGAGGGACTAGCAGAAAGGAGCTAGCTCCCACCAGCATAAAATTTTCAAGAGCACTAGAGAAAGGGCCCGCAGGTTCCATAAGACCTGAGCCTTAGGGGAAAAGGGAGCCTGTACAAATTGATTTGGGCTCAAGAAAGAGCCTGAAGAGTTGATCTGACTCAACAGATTGAAATATCCTAGACCAAGAGGTCACAGAAACCTAGGAGGGGAGAGGGGATGATTCCAGAGGAGCATGAGGATAGCTTCAAAGGAGAGTTTGGGATCCAGGGGGATTTCAACAATGGATTAGAGTGAGCCATCAGCAGGAGATCATGATTTTCCCAATAGTGGAGTATGATGTAGGATCATCGATCCACCTTAGCAATGCACCAGGTAGCCATCACATCAAAGCGCATTCAAAGAGGGGAGAGGTGACAGCCCTCTCATTTTTCCCTCATTTTTAAATTTCAAATGTAAAATTAAATGCAATTAAATGTTGATGCCTTTGTGAAGGCAAGAGATGATGTCAACTTTAATGGCTGACAGGATGATGAGATCTAGATCTAATTCATACTAGATGGCCATTGAATGAAATTCAATGTAATTAATGAGAGTTATGTAGCTTGGAGGGAAAGGCTCGAGGAGCCCCTATTTTGTGAAAAGATCTTTGTATCTGATTTCAAAAAAAAAAAAAAAATTAAGAACGAAGCTAAAGAGAAAGAAATAGCATGTAGAGGAGAGATCGATGAGACTCTGTTGCAGTCCAACCTTTGTAAACATTTGTATAGACATTCAAAGATAATACAAAAAGCAGTTTTTCCTGCATATGATTATGTGTGTGTTTCTGTGTGTTTCTGTGTGTTTCTGTGTGTTTTATGAGTGTCATTTGTATGTGTTTATGGATGTATGTTGTAGATGTGTATGAGTAGTTTCCATATGCAAGGTAAAGATATATTTCACTATCTTTGAGAGTTTGTTAAACATGTTCTGGGTTCTCTAGGCTAAGTGCAAGGAGTGCATGATATAGTGTTGAAGACTCTGTGAGCCAATGCAATGAGTGTGTATCTGAAATCTTCTTTGAATTCATGAAAGAATGTGTCAGGAGGGCACACCAGGATAGTTTGAAAACTCAAGAGGAGCCTCAAGGTTATTGAACACCTTGGAGGAGAGGTTGTTTAGAGGAGGAATAGAGAGACATATTCATTGAGAACTCTGTAGAGCTCTGCCAGGAGGGCATCAAGAAGGTGTAAGGTGTGCACAGGTGAATTCTATTTCAAGTTTTGAGAAGAGGAGTGTCAAGGAGAAGACACTCACAAAGTTAATAAACACTTTGTAAGCTCATCAAGGAAGGCTTGAGCAGAAGTTTCCAAAAGGGAAAATATATCCCTTCGAGGATCAAAAGGGACAGAGACCATTGAGGTCCAAACAGTTGAAGCTCAAGGTGGAACAGAGTTGTTGAACACTCTACAGGAAGACTTGTGTAAGGAGTGCACCAGACCAACACTTAGACGAAGTGTTGAAAGATAGCCATCTGAAGGCTATTCAAGCACAAGGAGTGCGCATAGAAGCGAACTGATTCCAAGTTCGAGAAGCTCAGGAGGATTAGTGCAAAAGTGCATGCAGATCACAAGTGTGCACTAGGTTGAGGTCAAATTCCATTGAAAAAATCTCAGGAGAAGAAGCACTGACGAGACTCAAAGTAGTCGATCTCATAGGAGAACGTTCAAAAGCCAAACCCTTTGAACCCTGACAAACTTCTTCCAAGTCGAGAGAAAGCGCAAGCTCAAGAGAAGGAGTGATAACTGCCATCATATCAGCTACAAGGAGGAGATATGGACCATTAGAATTCACGTCTAGACACCCAGAAGAGTGCGAAGGAGAACAGATCTCAGTCATTATATTTGAGCGTGAAGGACCAACATTCGTTGGATTCAGAGGTAAGTGCACGAGACTTAAACTCTTTTAAGTGCATGAGGAGAAGAGGATTTTTGAAGTCCCAAAGAGGTTAGGGACCATCCATTGTCGAAGCTAACAGGTGGTGAAAGATCAAAAGATCCAAGGGATAGAGCTTCAGGAAATTTGCAAAGACCAAGGTGAAATCTTTGCAAAGTCATGAAGTGTCAAGATTCGCAAGCTCTTGAAGCTATAATTAGCAAAGAATATCTTAGTCATCCATCAGTTGGAGACAAGTGGTGGGAGATCTTGCATTCCAAAGGAGTAGGTGTAGAGTTGGGAGAATAACCAAAGGGATGGGGGCTGAAGTAATCATGGTCATCCATTGAGATAGGACATGTGGAGAGATATTATTGCTTCATTGATTCGCTAATCAAGAAATCCAGAGGTAGGAGAAGTGAAAACTCGTGAATTCAGAAGTCACGAGGTCATCAGAGCCGTCCGTGAAGAGAGGACACTTAGCAGAGGATCTACTAGTCTAGAGACTTAGCACTTCATAGGTTCTGTGGAGAAGTGTTTCAAAATTAGCTGAAGCATCGGAGCCTGAAACAGTTGTGTTCGTTGATTTGAAGAAGTAGTGGGGACCTTCGATCCTCGTGCCAGTTATATTCGCGGTTTGGGGTTTGGAGAAATTGGCGATGACTGCAGTTAAAACAGTCGAAGCCTGGAGTCCATAGCACCCAGGATATTAAGCCATGGGTCATAGCTCAAGTTCGTATGAGGAGAGGGACTAGCGGAAAGGAGCTAGCGCCCGCCAACATAAAATTTTCAAGAGCGGCAGAGAAAGTGCCCACGAGTTCCACAGGACCTGGGCCTTAAGAAAAAAGGGGGCCTGTACAAATTGATTTGGGTTCAAGCAGGAGCCCAAAGATTCGATCTGACTCAACAGATTGAAATATCCTATACTGGGAGTTCACAGATCCCCAAGAGGGGAGGGGGGATACATCACAGGTGGTATCAAAGAAACATTTTATGTAGACTTTGGAGAAGAGTCATCAAGCTCAGAGCGCACAACTGAAGTAGTCAAGCAGGGTGAAGTTGGGTTTGTTGAGTAGTTGGTAATTGTGAAAACAGTTCTATGGTGACAGAATGAAGCATTGTCACAGAGTTGCAACAACAATTGCAGAAGGCATACATGTGTGAAAAGAGTGGCGGACACATGATGGAAACGATGAATGATGATAGAGCGAAGACGAACCTTGACAAATAAGTGAGAAGGTACATGGAAGCAGATGACATAATTTTATATAATATGAGGTCGATCACCTCATGGTGGGATGCAAGGGATGAAAGATGGAAATATCTCTTAGCAGACGAAGGTTTCCAAGTCTCAGTGACATACGTTCCCAAGGAAATGGAAACCATATCCACGATCATTGACATCATTCAAAAGTAGAGTTCATTTGAAGGAATCAACTCTATAATTTGTGCAGTATGTTCAGGTCACCATTTCGCAAGGTATTGCCCAAAGATGAAGAAATCTAGCAATTGAAAAGAATTGTGTAGTGAAGATCTAATGGATGGAACTAAATTGTTGAACTCTGAAAGGGTCGATTCTCACTACATGAAGGGGGATTCCCAGGACAGAGATGAAGTTACAGCTGAGAAGCAGGATGAATTACTTGACTACAAAGGTAAGTCAATTCATTGTTTCTTGTGCAACCTTAATCATTTCTCAAGAAATTGTTTGTTGAAGGAACGGGTTGAATGGGTGGAAGAACTCCAAGAGCATCTTGTGGAGAGGGAGCTCGCATACTTGGAAGAAGTAATCCAACCACAACCAAAATTGACAAAGGAAATGGTGGAAGAGTTAGAGGCATTGACAGAGCATTTGGACAAGTTCAAGAGGAGGGAACACGGACAGCGTTCGGTGCAGCACCAACATCTTTTATTCGGTGGCAAGACCGAATCGAATTACTCAACTTGGACTATGCCTTCACTTAGTTTTGTTTATTACTTATTTATGTCTATGTTTTTATTATACTTATATTATTTCAACAATAAGGAAACATTATTCATACATGAACAACCCAAACATATGTGTGGGCGACCAAACTTACCTAAAACCCAAAATCGTTTATTAACAAGAACTGCAATGTGTCGAGCTAAAATCATTCCACAAAAATAATTTTTTTACAAGGATCTTCCTCTCATTACAAGAACATATTGAAGAAAACATACAGATCTACCTCAGTGAGCTTCCCTTGGGAGCCCTTCCTTCATTTTCGGAGACTTAACGAAACTTCATACTTTTTTTTTCTGTAGACTACTTCTCTTGCCTCAGTGTGCCTACCCCATTTCTTGGTTCAGACATATCTTTTCCTTGGATTGGAGTGACTTCCCTTCGCTACAACATTTTGTTTGTTCTGTTTCTCCATTCAAGAAATAATTTCTCAAACCTGCACATTGGTTCTGCCTCCCCAAGGAAACCCAAGTTACCCTCAAGCATCTACTTGGCTCCTTGGGGAGTAGCTCTCCCCTCCTTGGTCGCTACCTTAGGACCTCCAATATGAAATTGTGAAGATGTCTCTCCTTTCCTTGGATGATTTACCAAATTCTTAACTTGCTTGGTTATATAGGCGTGCACCCTTTCCAAGCAACGTGTCCCTTTAACCAACACGCCCCTTTGTCATCGAACAGATGTGCCCCTTTTGTTCATTTTGTCCACTTAGAAATTTTGAGAAAACTTGTCAAAGGGAGTGCTCCATTTTCTTGGGCACTCTCATCCTTGGCCGACTTCTTCATTTTCAACTTTGGGCACCCAACTCACCTGGGCATCTGTTCATTATTTTCTTCATTTTTTGGTCATCTCCCCTTGGCACGGCGTGTGCCAAAGGCATCCAAGTTTCCCCAACCTTCATTATTTTTCTGATTAGCTAGGCACTCATGTTTTCAGAGCGCTCGTTGTCTCCAACCTTTGGTGGGGTACCCATGACTCCCATGGGGCATCCACCCAACTCGTATCTTTAGTTAACCTTCATCCACAATGCTTCTTGGTGAAGTCATCCTTGGCATGACAATGCATGCCCAAGGAACCCAACTTCACTATATAAGACACCTTTCATTTCCATCAATCAAATCGATGGCTCTCTTTCCCAACTTGTTCATCTAAGACTTTGGTGGAGGAGCACGTGTGCTCATACCATCTCTGGAGGTATTATACCTTCCCCCATTAAAATTCATCGTCGTATCGAAAATCCAAACATACTTCATCTGCTACGATCATCGATGACATTTGTTTGCTACTCTATTGCGATCACAAGTTTTGTTGCAACCTCAACTAGAATAGAAAAATTTCTAAGTGTTGAGCCTTCATGATTTTTGATGCAACCATACTTCAACCATTCCTCGCATGCATATGTACATTGTGCACCCAAATTCCTACATTGATTGGGTAGCTAGTCCAACAGTCACACACAAGTCATGGTATGTACTTCCTCATGTTGAAACTTAGTCATTTCTTTCTTCATTGTTCTCACCTTGTCCAACCCAGAAACATGAAGGCAAGGTTCCACTTGGAACTTCATTTTTATCTTCATTCAACTTCGTTAAGAAAATCCTCCGCAAAAGCCAAACTTTTCACAAACAAATTGTTGTGCTTGAAGTCTGACCCCTTCGCCATGTTGTTGTGCACTAGCCCGTCCAAAGGTCAGATTGGTTGGATGGCCAGTCCAACCATCTGATCACCTGCACGATGGCCCAACTCCATGTCAAATTGATCTCCTCCCATCCACATCTTGAATCTTCTATGAAAAACTGGCCAAGGAAAAATCTCTTTCCTCACTATGTTGTGATGTCACCCGAAAACGAAGTCTTTCTTCATTTATGTTGTGAACATTGTTGTCACTTCATTCTATTTTTCCATCCATCTCATCTCATATCCAAGATATTTGAAACCTCAAGGAGATATCTCCATGTTTATCACACATGCGGCCAACTGAATTCACTCTCTTTACTCATCCCACATATTGTAGGATCCCAAGGACTGCCTCATCACTATTGCAATTTTTCCCTCTGTTCCACATTGATTCTCTTTGACAAGTCTTCCCAATTCAAGTATGAGCATGGATTCATCGGTCAACCTCCCATATTCTTAGTCACATGTACACAAAACGTCTAAGTGCATAAGTCTCACACATCCAACAGTCCCCTCCACATCACTTCATCATTTGTGCTTTGTTTCATCCTATCTGTGTGATCCTCCAATCTATATAAGTCCACAAATTGCCTTCAAAAGTTTTTCAATGTATTATCCAAATGGTTCCAAGTGGAATGAGTCACCCAAAGAATTCCATGCCAAAACATGTCCGAGCCAATTCTTTCGTCAATTCCAACCAACGATCCTTGGATATATGAGTCATTCCATTTTCATCCACAAGCATCCTGAGAATTCCCTGCCTCTCACATGTCCCATACCATGAGTAGGAGCACATCACTCAATCTACTCGGTCTATTTTTTGACCCATCTCAGTTGTCTATCAATAGTTCCCTTGGTAGACTCATTATTTACTTTGGTCGTCTCTTGGAATGAATCGTCTTACCTCTTCCAAGACACTTAATCGTTTGGATATTCGATACCAAATTCAAGTCACCTCATGACCAAACCAATGTGTCTAAGGCACTCATGCATCAAAGTAACTCATCCAACATTTTCTCAAATGAAATGTGTGTCTCATTGTCTTATTCGTCACAATAATCCCTTCAACGCACTTCACAAAAGAGTTATCCAATAATCCAACTCATCCCCATCTTTGGTCACCAAGTCTGTCTAAGTCCACTTCTTGGACTCGCCCGAGTATATTTTTCCAAGCCCTCATTCGCATATGCCACCCTCAAGTCGCTATGGATTGTTCATGATTCCAACAAAGGTCACAACACTTGGACCTATCCCATTTTTACAATGAGAACAGGTCTCCCTTGTCTTCAGCGAAGTCTCCCCATTCACCCTTCAACGGAACCAATGAAACAAACTAGATCTTCCAAGAACTTGAATCAATCCAAATTATTCACGACATCTTCACCAACCAATGGTTCAAGTCTTAATACTGTGATAATTATGCAACTCCTCTTAACCATCAAGTGTGATTTCGCAAATGAACCTCCTTATTGTGGCTAAAAGCAAGTTAAAATTTTCATCGAAGTCAAAGACTTATGATGTGTCGACCCACACACTTCCACCAATTTGTTGTCCAAAAACCTCAGTTTTACTTTATCGTTGAGGTGACAAGCTTCACAGCACACTCCATCACATTTGTCCATTGTTGCAACCAAAATTGAAGCCCAACATGGACTCATCTCGGTCATGTGCGTCCAGCATGTTCACATCAAGCCTCCAACTCAACTCTACAATATGAAAAACTCCATCAAGTCAAATGCATTCAAACGAAACCGTTTTATCCATCTGTTATATTCGTGCCCTGAAATGCTTCCACACCAAGACACTTTGTAAAAACCCATCGATCGTTAAGCCACCTGTTGTTCACTGATTTGCATGACTCTGCAACGAGTCAGCTCCTTTGAAATTTATGATCGTAATTAGCAACCCAACTAACCCAAATGTTTCTTTGGTGGTGCACAACACAAAGTTGGCACAATGGAAAATGTGCTCGTCCCTCTGCCCTACAACCCAAGATTTGTTTCACTATCTCAAGCCAAGCCATACATCAAAGTCTGATCTAATATGCGCTCTGATACCACCTGTCATGACAGTGACAATGGTGAAGAAAATTTTGAGTCTACTTCAAATTCTGCACAAAATTTTTCTCTGATACCACCTGTCACAGGCCTAGTAGACATCCAACTGGGTGGCAAAAAACACCCAACGTTCCAAATCATTGTGCGAAAACAGCATATTTCATTTGGTGTCAAGACAAAACCGAATTACTCAACCTTGTCTAAACCTTCACTTAGTTTCATTCGTTACTTATTTATGTCTGTGTTTTTCTTATACTTAGATTATTTTAACAGTAAATAAATACCATTCAAACATGAAAAACTGAAACATATGTGTGGGTGGCCAAACCGGCCTATAACCCAAAATAGTTTATTAGAAAGCATTGTAGTGTATCAAGATAAACTCGTGCCACACAAAGAAAGAGTTTACAACGATATTTTGTTCATTACAAGAACCTGTTGTGAAAACCATATAGCTTTACTTCACTGATCATCCCTTGGATGCCCTTCCTTCATTGTCGCAGACTTAACGAAACTTCATACTTTGTTTCATGTAGCTTGTTCTTGTTGCCTCAGCATGCCTACCCCCTTTCTTGGTTCAAACTTCTCTTTGCCTTATATTGGAGCAACCTCCCTTCGTTACCATAGCTTGTTTGTTCTGTTGCTCCCTTCAAGAAAGACTTTCCCAGACCTGCACTTCAGTTTTGCCTCCCCAAGTTACCCTCAAGGGTCTACTTCGCTCCTTGGGGAGTAGCTCACCCCTCCTTCTTGGATGATACCTCAGAACCTCCGATCTATGATTGTGAAGATGTATTTCCCTTCCTTAGATGATTTTACAAATTCCTAGTACACTTGGTTATATAGGCACGTGCCCTTTCCAAGTGACACACCCATTTAACCGACACGTCCCTTTGTCACTAAGTCGATGTGCCCCTTTCGGTCATTTTTTCCACTTAGCATATTTCAGCTGACTTTCCTAAGGGCATGCTCAATTTGCATGGGTGTGCTCTTCCTTGGTCGACTTCCTCATTTTCAGTTTTGTGAGCCAACCTCACCTACGCGTTTGTTCATTTTTTTTGTCATCGTTTGGCCAACTCTCCTTGTCACAGCATGTGCCCAATGCATCTGAGCTGACCTAACCTTTATTCTTTGTCTGGTTAGCTAGGTGCTCATTGTGAGTGTTTCATGGAAACCTGCATAGGAGACCTAGCTATAGCATACACAAACAAAGACTATCAAGAAAAGGAAGAGAGATACACAATGAAGAATGAGAATCAATGTATATTATTATCTTAATCAATGAGTGAGTGTTATTCACTCATATAGGCAATGACATCCTATAATTAAGAATGTATGCATAATAGTGATGGTCTAAAATTATAAAGTCTAAAATAGAACTAGTCAGTTAACTCCCACTTAAATAGTGTTACTCCCACTGAACTAGTGTGCCGAAAATAGAAATTTCTCCAACACCCCCACTAAACATCACTATGGAGTAAAAAATGAGTTTCGACTACTAGGCCATTTTAGGTACTCATGTACAATACAACTAATGAACACTGAATAAAAATGAGGAAAGAGGGAAAACCACGTGGGAACAAAACCCCCTCTCAAAAGACAATGTATCAAAAGAAGAAAATGCTAGCTGCTAGGCAACTGTTTTCTTCACTGCAAGACGATCCCACAAAGTCTATAACTTCTGCTCATTGAAAGTCTTCATGAAGATGTAGAAATATTTATGGATCTAATTAAGTCCTTTGGAAAACTGTTGAGCCTTGTACCTCTTGATCCTGTGGACCCATATGCACCTGAAAATATTCATTTCTAGTGAAAGTGGAACCAGATGCCAAGTTTGATTCTCTAGGAGAGACTCATGCTCCTCCTGCATGGTTACTTCCCATAATGGATTACCCACAGCCTTATTGTAGTTCTGTGGATCAGTATATTGAACCATATATCAATGCATGGGCATCACAGGTTCTGAAGATGAAAATACATGAGAAGACTCCTCATGTTGAGATCGATTCCTCCTCAAACCCAATGGATTCCCTGCAAGGTTGCCTGCTTCCTGAAGTGTGGTTTGTGCCTTCTTGGGAATCTACTGAAGCTTTCGCATTGGCTTCTTATCTGGATGTACTACCTTCTTATTTCGATTTACAGAATCTAAGCGTATGGAATCATCTTTGATGTCTAAAACTGATGGAATCACAAGAGTATATGCATGTTGCACTGGATTTGCATGCAAAGTACTCTCCTTATGTGTAAGTAGAATAGAGGAGTCATCCTCAGAAAACTTAGTGAATTTTTACAACCTTGACTTGTGATCCACCTCACCAATTGCGATGATGGAATTGTCATGCATGTCAATTACTAAAACTGAATCTGTTATAAATTCAACTTTTTTACCTTTCTGAGTGATCTGATAAACTAAGAGAAGATTAATAGAAATCTTTGGAACATGTAAAACATTCTCAAAACTTCCATTGTGGAGTTCCACTCTCCCTTCTCCTTCTACTACTACTGGAGTATCATCCCCCATGAGAATAGGGGGTCTTGATCATGGACTCAAGGAAGAGAAAACTTCCTCTTTCACTGCCATATGATGGGATGCGCCAAAATCTATAATCCGTGAATCAGATGAGGAATCAATTGCAACCAGAGCATGATGATTACCTTTCTTAGGAGCAGGATATTCTTCCTTTCACTTCTTGAATCCCTTTGGAATGAAGTTTCCAAAGTTGTTTTGTTGAAGTGCCTGTGCCATAAGATCGATTTGTTTCTTCATGCATGTGGATTCTTCATGATTCGGTTTATTGCAATAAGTGCACTGCTTTCCCTTCTTCTTCTTCTTGGAATATGAAGAGTCCTTGCAAACTGAAGAATCATTAGAGGGTTTGGAATATCCCTCCTTCTCGTTCTGTTTGGATGACCCTTTTCCATCATGCATGGTCAGTGCATGTGCTTTGGGATCTTTCTTGAGGCCCATCTATATGAGTTTTGTCTACTCTTGTGTGAGAGACTCCATGAACTGAGTCATCATAGGGATTTTCCAATTTGCACCCAAACGATATCTGCCAAAATGAGAATTGGAGACATATACAACATATTTTGGTCCTAGCTTGACCAAGATTGTTAGAACAAGTTGTTTCTCTTGTGTAGACTTGTGAATACCACATCCACCCAAGCTCAAAATGAAAGATTTAAATTCAGTAAAGAAATCATGTATATTATCAAAACTTTTAGGGTCTAAGGTATTCAACTCTACCTCAAGAATATGACCTCGCATCTCATATTGCTTTCCAAAGAGTACTTCGAAGGTGTTCTAGATCTCGTTTGGAGTCTTGCATGCAGCAACATGAAACCATAGATCAGTGGAGATTAACTCAAGAAGTAGTCATGTGGCCTCATCCTTACAATTTGTCCATCTCATCTTCTCAATCGTTGATGTAGGTTATGTTTCTGTCGCCATCGTCAAATTATACAGTCCTTTCCTTCTAAGTTGGAATTCTTCCTTGGGATTCCAATCAAAATAATTGTATGGTGTGAGAATTACCACAAAGTTTGGTTGTATAATAGTTCTCCTATCCATCTCTCCCACTATTTCTAAGAACCCCTAAAAATTTACTCTCAATCTGCAAGTGAAAAATTAAGAAATCACGACAGAAATGGCACTTTAAGTGAAAATTTGTATCAGTTTCAGGAGATGATCTTTCGACTTACTTTCTGAGAAAACGGTGAGGAATCTCACCAAATGATTGAAAACCCACTTGCAGAATGGGTCGATTTACTTCATATGTGATTTGTTTCCTCAAAACCTTAATATTTTAGGAGCAATCATTGTAGAAAGGTACGACCACGGATTCGTATTGGTTTCAGGAGGCTATTTTGCAACTTACTTTCTGAGAAGACAGTGAGGAATCTTACCAAACGGTTGAAAACCCACTTGTAGAATGGGTCGATTTACTTCTCATACGAGCCGGTTCCTCAAAAACTTAATATCTTTTGAGAAATCATTGCTAAAAGGTACGACCACGGATTTAGCTCGCTGAAACTCTGGTTTTCCTTAGTCTTTGGCTTGTTTGGCCTTCTCCAAGTAGCGTAGCTCTGATACAATGTCAGTGTTTCATGGAAACTTGCACAAGAAACCTAGCTAAAGCATACACAGACAAAGCTTATCAAGAAAATGAAGAATGAGAATCAATGTATATTATTATCTTAATCAATGAGTGAGCGATCTTCACTAATATAGGCAATGACATGCTATAATTCTAAATGCATGCTTAATAGTGATGGTCTAAGATTAGAAATTCTAAAATAGAACTAGTTAGTTAACTCCCATTGAACTAGTGTGCCGAAAATAGAAATTTCTCCAACACTCCTGTTGTCGAAGCGCCCGTCGTCTCCAACTTTCGGTGGGGCACCCATGGCTCCCATGGGATGCCCACCTAGCTCATTTCTTCAGTTAAACTTCATTTTCAAGTATTCTTGTTGAATTTTTCCTTGGCATGGCGACGTGCACCCAAGGATCCCAACTTCACTATATAAGACATATTTCATTTCCATCAATCAAACCGAGCGTTCTCTTTCCCATCTCATTCTTCCAAGACTTCAATGGAGGAGCGCGCACGCTCATTCCATCTCTAGAGGTCTTGCACCCTCCCCCACTCAAATTCATTTTCGTCATGACAATCTCAATATATTTCATCTGCTACGATAACCGATGACCTTTGTTCGTTTCTCTGCTACGATCGTAAGTTTTGTCACAACCTCAACCAGAATAGAAAATTTTATAAGGGTTGAACCTTCGTGACTTTTGTTGCACCCATAATTCAACCATTCCTCTTGTGCATCCATACATTTCACATCTCGATTCCTTCATTGGTTGGGTATTTATTCCAACCATCACACACAAGTCCTAAGATGTACTTCCTCAGGTTTAAACTTAGTCATTTTTGTCTGCATCATTATCACCTTGTCCAACCCAGAAAAATGAAATCAAAATCACCCTTTCCCCTTTGCTTATATCATCGTTCAACTTCATTAAGAATCTCTTTTGCAACAGCTAAGTGTTGCACAAATGAATCTCTATGCTTGGAGTCTGACCCCTTCTCCATGTTGGTCTGCACTAGCTAGTCCAAAGGTTGGATTGGCTGGATGCTCGTTCCAACCATATGATCACCTGCACGATGGCCCAACTCCATGTCAAATTGATCTCCTCCCATCTGCTTCTGGACTCTTCTATGCAAAACTTACCATGGAAAACTCTCTTGCCCCACCATGCTGCGATGTCACTGCAAAACGAAGTCTTCCTTCATTTCTGTAGTGAAATATGTTGTCACTTCCTTCTATCATTGCACCTAGCTCATCTCATATCCAAGCTATTCAAAACCTCAACGAGATCACTGGATGTCTTCCACACATACGACCAACCGAATTCACTCTTTTAACTCATTCCACAAATTGTAGGATCCCCAATCTTGTCTCATCGTTGTTGCAACCGTGCCCTCCATGGCACCATGGTTCTCTTTGATAAGTATGCCCAAGTCAAGTATGAGCAAGGCTTCATCAGTCAACCTCGCATATTCTTCATCACCTATCCATGAAACTTATAAGTGCACAAGTCTCACACATACAACAATCCCCTCCACATTACTTCATCATTTGTGCTTTGTTTCATCCTATCTATGTGATCCTTTGATCTGTATAAGCCCACAAATTGCCTTCACATGTTTTCCAACGTACTATCCAAATGGTTCCAAGTGGAATGAGTCACCCAAAGAATTCCATGCCAAAACATGTCAAAGCCAACATTCTGTCAATTCCAACCAACGATCCTTGGATCTTTGATTCATACCAACATCATCTGCAAGCATCCTGAGAATTTCATGCCTCTCCATTGTCCCATACCATGAGCAAGAGTACATCACTCAATATACTCAGTCTGTCTTTTGACCCATCTCAATTGTTTATCAACAGCTCCCTTGGTTGAATCCTTGTTGCCTTCATTTTCCTCTTGGAATGAATCTTCTTGCCTATGCCAAGAGACTTCATCGTTTGGATCTCCACTGTAACAGTCAAGTCACCTCATGACCCAACCAATGTGTCTAAGGCACTAAAGCATCAAAGTGCATCCTACCTCCCTTCAAACGAAATGCATGTCTTGTTGTCTTCTTTGTCACAACGAGCCCTTCAATGCACTTCGCAAAACAATTAGCCAATAATCCAACTCGTCCTCATCTTTGTCACCAAGTCTGTCTAAGCCCACTTCTTGGTGTTGGTTGTCGAGCCTGATTATCTTCTTGATTTAGAGGCCTTGTTTTTTCAGCCGTGTTTATACCCCATGAAGAATTTACACCCTAGAAGAATGTACACTCCTCCACACGGGGGAGTGCAGGAGCTTGAAGAGTTGATCTAACTCAACAAATTGAAATATCCTAGACCGTGAGATTGCAAAACCCTAGGAAGGGAGGGGGGATGATTCCAAAGGAGCAGGAGGACAACTCCAAAGGAGAGTTTGGGATTCAAGGGGATTTCAACAATGGAGTAGAGTGAGCCATGAGCAGAAGCTCATGATTTTCCCAACAGTGGAGTATGATGCAGGATCATCGATCCACCTTAGCAACGTGCCAGCTAGCCATCACATCAAAGCGCATTCAAGGAGGGGAGAGGTCACATCTCTCTCATTTTCCCCTCATTTTTAAATTTCAAATGTAAGATTAAATGGAATTAAATGTTGATGCCTTTGTGCAGGCAAGAGATGATGTCGCCTTTAATGGCTGACAAGATGATGATATCTACTAGATGGCCATTGAATGAAATTCAATGTAATTAATGAGAGTTAGGTAGCTTGGAGGGAAAGGCTCGAGGAGCCCCTCTTTTGTAAAAATATCTTTGTATCTGATTTCAAAAAAAAAAAAAAACTAAGAAGGAAGCTAAGGAGAAAGCACTAGCATGTAGAGGAGAGAGCGATGAGACTCTGTTGCAGTCCAACCTTTGTAAACATTTGTATAGACATTCAAAGATAATACAAAAAGCAGTTTTTCCTGCATATGATTATGTGTGTGTTTCTGTGTGTTTTATGAGTGTCATTTGTATGTGTTTATGGATGTATGTTGTAGATTTGTATGAGTAGTTTCCATATGTAGGGTAAAGATAGATTCCACTATCTTTGAGAGTTTGTTAAACATGTTATGGGTTCTTTAGGCTAAGTGCAAGGAGTGCACAATAGAGTGTTGAAGACTCTGTGAGCCAATGCAAGGAGTGTGTATCTGAATTCTTCTTCGAATTCAGGAAAGAACGTGTCAGGAGGGAACACCAGGATAGTTTGCAAACTCAAGAGGAGCCTCAAGGTTATTGAACACCTTGGAGGAGAGGTTGTGCAGAGGAGGAATAGAGAGGCATATTCACTGAGAAATTTGTAGAGCTCTTCTAGGAGGGCATCAAGCAGGTGTAAGGTGTGCACAGGTAAACTCTATTTCGAGTTTTGAGAAGAGGAGTGTCAAGGAGAAGACACTCACAAAGTTAATAAACACTCTATAAGCTCATCAAGGAGGGCTTGAGCAGAAGTTTCCAAAAGGGAAAATATATCCCTTCGAGGATCAAAAGGGATAGAGACCATTGAGGTCCGAATAGTTGAAGCTCAAGGTGGAACAAAGTTGTTGAACACTCTGCAGGAAGACCTGTGAAAGGAGTGCACCAGACCAACACTCAGACGAAGTGTTGAAAGACAGCCATCTGAAGGCCAGTCAAGTGCAAGGAGTGTGCGTAGAAGCGAAGTGATTCCAAGTTCGAGAAGCTCGGGAGGATTAGTGCAAAAGTGCATGCAGAGCGCAAGTGTGTGCTAGGTTAAGTTCAAATTCTATTGAAAAAATATCAGGAGAAGAAGCACTGACGAGACTCAAAGTAGTCGAGCTCATAGGAGAACGTTCAAAGGCCAAACCCTTTGAACACTGACAAAATTCTTCCAAGTCAGGAGAAAGCGCAAGCTCAGGAGGTGGAGTGACATCTGCCATCAAATTAGCTACAAGGAGGATATCTGGACCATTAGAATTCACGTCTAGACACCCAGAAGAGTGCGCAGGAGGAGAACAGATCTCAATCGTTATATTTGAGTGTGAAGGACCACCATTCGTTGGATTCAGAGGTAATTGCACAAGACTTAAACTCTTTTAAGTGCATGAGGAGAAAAGGATTTGTGAATTCCCGAAGAGGTTAGGGACCATCCATCGTCGAAGTTGACAGGTGGTGAAAGATCAGAAGATCCAGGGGATAGAGCTCCAGGAAATTTTCAAACAGCAAGGTGAAATCTTCGCGAAGTCGCGAAGGACGGAGAAGATCTGGAGCCATTGGATCCAAAGCATATTGTAAACTTTGGGAAGAGCCACTTCAGAGGAATTCAAGTGTTGAGCTTTGAAATCTCCTGAAGCCATAATTAGTGAAGAATATCTCGGTCGTCCATCAGTTGGAGACACGTGGTGGGAGATCCTGCATTCCAGAGGAGTAGATGCAGAGTTGGGAGAATAACCAAAGGGTTGGGGTCTGAAGTAATCATGGTCATCCATTGAGATAGGACACATGGAGAGATATTATCACTTCATTGATTCACTAATCGGGAAAGCCATAGGTAGGAGAAGTGAAAACTCGTGAAGTCCGAAGTCGCGAGGTCATCAGAGCCATCCGTGAAGAGAGGACACTTAGTGGAGGATCTACTAGTCTGGAGACTTAGCACTTTGTAGGTTCTGTGGAGAATATTTTTGAAATTACCTGAAGCATCGGAGCCCGAAATAGTTGGGATCATTGATCTGAACAAGTAGTGGGGACCGTTGATCCTCGCACCAGTTATATTCACAGTTCGGGGTTCAGATAAATTAGCGACGGCTGTAGTTGAAACGGTCGAAACCCGGAGTCCAGAACACCCAAGATATTAAGCCTCGGGTCATAGCTCAAGGTCATATGAGGAGAGGGACTACCAAAAAGGAGCTAGTGCCCACCAACATAAAAAATTTCAAGAGCGCCAGATAAAGTGCCCATGGGTTCCATAAGACTTGTGCCTTAAGAAAAAAGGGGGGCTGTACAAATTGATTTGGGATCAAGCAGGAGCTCGAAGAGTCGATCTCACTCAACATATTGAAAGATCCTATACCGAGAGTTTGCAGATCCCCAAGAGGGGAGGGGGGATGCATCACAGGTGGTATCAAAGCAGCATTTTGTGTAGACTTTGGAGAAGAGTCATCAAGCTTAGAGCGCACAACTGAAGTAGTTGAGCAGGGTGAAGTTGGGTTTGTTGAGTAGCTGGTAATTGCGAAAGAATTTCTATGGTGACAAAAGGCAGCATCAACGCAGAGTTGCAACAACAATTGCAGAAGGCATACATGTGTGAAAAGAGTGGTGGACACATGATGGAAACGATGAATGATGATAGAGAGAAGACGAACCTTAACGAATAAGTGAGAAGGTACATGGAAGCAGACAGCATAATTTTATATAATATGAGGTCGATCACCTCATGGTGGGATGCATGGGATGAAAGATGGAAATATATCTTAGCAGACGAAGGTTTCCAAGTCTCGGTGACATACTTTCCCAAGGAAAGGGAAACCATATCCATGATCATTGACATCATGGAACAGTAGATTTCGTTTGAAGGAATCAACTCTATCATTTGTGAAGTATTCAGGTCACCATTTCGCAAGGTATTTCCCAAAGATGAATAAATCTAGCGAATGGCAAGAATCATGTAGCGAAGATCTAATGAATGGAACTAAATCATTGAACTCCGAAAGGGTTGATTCCCACTACAAGAAGGGGGATTCCCAAGATAGAGGTGAAGTTATTGTCGATAAGCAGGATGAATTACTTGACCGCAAAGGTAATTCAATTCGTTGTTTCTTGTGCAACCCTAATCATTTCTCAAGAAATTATTTTTTGAAGGGACAGGTTGAATGGATGGAAGAACTCCAAGAGCATCTTGTGAAGAGGGAGCTCGCATCCTTGGAAGAAGTAATCCAACCACAACCAGAATTGAAAAAGGAAATGGTGGAAGGGTTAGAGGCATTGACAGAGCATTTGGACAAGTTCAAGAGGAAGGACCATGGAAAGTGTTCGGTGCAACACCAACGTCTTTCATTCGGTGGAAAGATTTAACCGAATTACTCAACCTGGACTATGCCTTCACTTGGTTTTGTTTGTTACTTATTTATGTCTGTGTTTTTCTTATACTTATATTATTTCAACAATAAAGAAACACTATTCATACATGAACAACTGAAACATATGTGTGGGCAGCCAAACTTACCTAAAACCCAAAATCGTTTATTAAGAAGAACTGCAGTGTGTCGAGCTAAAATCATTCCACAAAAATAATTTTTTTACAAGGATCTTCCACTCATTACAAGAACCTATTCCAAAAACCATACAGATCTACTTCACTGAGCTTCCCTTGGGTGCCCTTCCTTCGTTTCTTGAGACTTAATAAAACTTCATACTTTTTTTCCTCTAGAATACTTCTCTTACCTCAATGCGCCTACCCCATTTCTTGATTAGGACATCTCTTTTCCTCGGATTGGAGTGACTTCCCTTCGCTACAACATTTTGTTTTTTTTGTTTCTCCATTCAAGAAATAATTTCTCAAACCTACACTTTGGTTCTGCCTCCCCAAGGAAACCCAAGTTACCCTCAAGCATCTATGTGGCTCCTTGGGGAGTATCTCTCCCCTCCTTGGTCGCTACCTTAGAACCTCCAATATGAAATTGTGAAGATGTCTCTCCTTTCCTTGGATGATTTAACAAATGCTTAACTCGGTTGGTTATATAGGCGTGTACCGTTGCCAAGAAACATGCCCCTTTAACCAACGTGCCCCTTTTTCACCGAACAGACGTGCCCCTTTCGTTCATTTTGTCCACTTAGAAATTTTGAGCCAACTTGTCAAAGGGAGTGCTCCAATTTCTTGGGCACTCTCATCCTTGGTCGAATTCTTCATTTTCAATTTTGGGCACCCAAGTCACCTGGGAATCCATTCATTATTTTCATCATTGTTTGGTCATCTCCTCTTGGCACGGTGTGCGCCAAAGGCATCCAAGCTTCCCCAACCTTCATTCTTCATCTGATTAGTTGGGCACTCATGTTGTCAGAGCGCTCGTTGTCTCCAACCTTTGGTGGGGTACCCATGACTCCCATGGGGCACCCACCCAACTCGTATCTTTAGTTAACCTTCATTCACAATGTTTCTTGGTGAAATCATCCTTGGCACGACAACGCATGCCCAAGGAACCCAACTTCACTATATAAGACACCTTTCATTTCCATCAATCAAATCAAGGGCTCTCTTTCCCAACTCCTTTGTCTAAGACTTTGGTGGAGGAGCACGTGTGCTCATACCATCTCTAGAGGTATTATACCTTCCCCCATTCAAATTCATCGTCATCTCAACAATCCAAACATACTTTATCTACTACGATCATCGATTACATTTGTTTGCTACTCTATTGAGATCACAAGTTTTGTTGCAACCTCAACTAGAACAGAAAAATGTCTAAGTGTTGAACCTTCATGATTTTTTATGAACCCATACTTCAACCATTCCTTGCATGCATATTTACATTGTGCACCCAAATTCCTACATTGATTGGGTAGCTAGTCCAAAATTCACACACAAGTCATGGTATCTACTTCCTCATGTTGAAACTTATTCATTTTTTTCTGCATTGTTCTCACCTTGTCCAACCCAAAAACATGAAGGAAAGGTTCCACTTGGCCCTTCATTTTTATATTCATTCAACTTCATTAAGAAACTCCTCCGAAACAGCCAAACTTTTCACAAACAAATTGTTGTGCTTGAATTCTGACCCCTTCGCCATGTTGTTGTGCACTAGCCCATCCAAAGGTCAGATTGGTTGGATGGCCAATCCAACCATCTAATCACCTGCATGATGGCCCAACTCCGTGTCAAATTGATCTCCTCCCATCCACATCTTGAATCTTCTATGAAAAACTGGCCAAGGAAAATTCTCTTTCCTCAGTATGTAGCGATGTCACCCGAAAACGAAGTCTTTCTTCATTTATGTTGCGAACATTGTTGTCACTTCCTTCTATTTTTCCATCCACCTCATCTCATATCCAAGATATTTGAAACCTCAAGGAGATCTCTCCATGTCTATCACACATGTGGCCAACTGAATTCACTCTCTTTACTCATCCCACATATTGTAGGATCCCCAAGACTGCCTCATCACTGTTGCAATTTTTCCCTCCGTTGCACATTGATTCTCTTTGACAAGTCTTCCCAATTCAAGTATGAGCATGGATTCATCGGTAAACCTCCCATATTCTTAGTCACATGTCCACAAAACATCTAAGTGAACAAGTCTCACACATCCAACAGTCCCCTCCACATCACTTCATCATTCGTGCTTTGTTTCATCCTATCTGTTTGATACCCCAATCTATATAAGTCCACAAACAGCCTGCACAATTTTTCAACGTATTATCCAAATGGTTCCAAGTGGAAAGAGTCACACAAATACTTCCATGCCAAAAAATGTCCGAGCCAATTCTTTCATCAATTCCAACCAATGATCCTTGGATATCTGAGTCATTCTATTTTCATGCACAAGCATCCTAAGAATTCCCTACCTCTGACATGTCCCATACCATCAGTAGGAGCACATCACTCAATCTACTCGGTCTATTTTTTGACCCATATCAGTTGTCTATCAATAGTTCCCTTGGTCGACTCCTTATTTACTTTGTTCGCCTCTTGGAATGAATCGTCTTACCTCTTCCAAGACACTTCATCGTTTGGATATCTGATACCAAATTCAAGTCACCTCATGACCCAACCAATGTGTCTAAGGCACTCATGCATCAAAGTAACTCATCCAACATTTTCTAAAATCAAATTTGTGTCTCATTGTCTTCTTCATCACAATAATCCCTTCAACGCACTTTGCAAAAGAGTTATCCAATAATACAACTTGTCACCATCTTTGGTCACCAATTCTATCTAAGTCCACTTCTTGGACTCGCCCAAGTATATTTTTCCAAGCCCTCATTCGCATATGCCACCTCAAGTCGCTATGGATTGTTCATGATTCCAACAAAGGTCACAACACCTAGACCTATCCCATTTCTAAAATGAGAACAGGTCACCCTTGTCTTAAGCGAAGTCTCCCCATTCACCCTTCAACGGAACCAATGAAACAAACTAGATATACCAAGAACTTGAATCAATCCAAATTATTCACGACATCTTCACCAACCAATGGTTTAAGTCTTCATACTGTCATAATTATGCAACTCCTCTTAACCGTCAAGTGTGATTTCACAAATGAACCTCCTTGTTGTGGCTAAAATCAAGTTCAAATTTTCATCTAAGTCAAAGACTTATGATGTGTCGAGCCACACACTTCCACCAATTTGTTGTCCAAAAACCTCAGTTTTACTTCATCGCCGAGGTGACAAGCTTCACAGCACACTCCATCACATTCGTCCATTGTTGCAACCAAAAGAGAAGCCCAGCATGGACTCGTCTCGGTCATGTGCGTCCAGCATGTTCACATCAAGCATCCAACTCAACTCTATGATAGGCAAAACTCCATCAAGTCAAATGCATTCATACGAAACCGTTTTATCCATCTGTTATATTCGCGCCTTGAAATGCTTCCACACCAAGACACTTTGCATAAACCCATTGATCATTAAGTCACCTGTTGTTAACTGATTTGCATGACTCTACAATGAGTTATCTCCTTTGAAATTTATGATCATCATTAGCAACCCAACCGACCCAAATGTTTCTTCGATGGTGCACAAGACAAAGTTGGCACAATGGAAAATGTGCGCGTCTCTCTACCCTATGACCCAAGCTTTGTTTCACTATCTCAAGCCAAGCCATACATCAAAGTCTGATCTGATATGTGCTCTGATACCACCTGTCACGACAGTGATAGTGGTGAAGAGAATTTTGAGTCTTCTTCAAATTCTGCACAAAACGTTGCTCCGATACCACCTGTCACAGGCCTGGCAGACATCCAACTGGGTGGCGGAAAACACCCAATGTTCCAGTCACTGTGCGGAAACAACATATTTCATTTGGTGTCAAGACCAAATCGAACTAATCAACCTCGTCTAAACCTTCACTCAGTTTCATTCGTTACTTATTTATGTCTGTGTTTTTCTTATACTTAGATAATTTTAATAGTAAATAAATACCATTCATACATGAAAAACCGAAACATATGTGTGGGTGGCCAAACCGGCCTATAACCCAAAATAGTTTATTAATAAGCATTGTAGTGTGTCAAGTTAAACTTGTGCCACACAAAGAAAGAGTTTACAAGGATCTTTTGTTCATTACAAGAACCTGTTGTGAAAACCATATAAATTTACTTCACTGATCTTCCCTTGGATTCCCTTCCTTCATTTCCTCGGACTTAATGAAACTTCATACTTTGTTTCATGTAGCTTGTTCCTCTTGCCTCGGCATGCCTACCCCCTTTCTTGGTTCAAACTTCTCTTTGCCTCAGATTGGATCAACCTCCCTTCGCTACCATAGCTCGTTTGTTCTGTTGCTCCCTTCAAGAAAGACTTTCCCAGACCTGCACTTCAGTTCTACCTCCCCAAGCTAGCCCAAGTTACCCTCAAGGGTCTACTTCGCTCCTTGGGGAGTAGCTCACCCCTCCTTCTTGGATGATACCTCAAAACCTCCAATATGTGATTGTGAAGATTTATTTCCCTTCCTTGGATGATTTTACAAATTCCTAACACACTTGGTTATGCATTTTCCAAGTGACACACCCCTTTAACCGACACGTCCCTTCGTCACTAAGTTGATGTGCCCATTTCGGACATTTTTTTCACTTAGCATATTTCAGCCGACTTTGCTAAGGGCATGCTCCATTTCCATGGGCATGCTCTTCCTTGGTCGACTTCCTCATTTTCAGTTTTGGAAGCCCAACTCACCTAGGCGTTTGTTCGTTGTTTTTGTCATTGTTTGGCCAACTCTCCTTGGCATGGCATGTGCCCAATGCATCTGAGCTGCCCTAACCTTTATTCTTTGTCTGATTATCTAGGTGCTCATTGTGAGTGTTTCATGTAAACCTGCATAGGAGACCTAGCTATAGCATACACAAACAAAGATTATCAGGAAAAGGAAGAGAGATACACAATGAAGAATGTGAATCAATATATATTATTATCTTAATCAATGAGTGAGTGATCTTCACTCATATAGGCAATGACATCCTATAATTAGGAATACATGCATAATAGTGATGGTCTAAGATTTTAAAGTCTAAAATAGAACTAGTCAGTTAACTCCCACTTAAATAGTGTTACTCCCACTGAACTAGTATGCCAAAAATATTAATTTCTCCAACACCCCCAGTAAACATCTCTATGGAGTAAAAAATGAGTTCTGACTACTAGGCCATTTTAGGTACTCATGTACAATGCAACTAATGAACACTGAATAAAAATGAGGANAAAATGAGTCTCGGCTACTAGGCCATTTTAGGTACTCATGTATAATGCAACTAATGAACACTGAATAAAAGTGAGGAAAGAGGGAAAACCACGTGGGCACAAAACCCCCCCTCAAAAGATAATGTATCAAAAGAAGAAAATGACATTTGATAGGCAACTGTGTTCTTCATTGCAAGACGATCCCACAAAGTTTGAAACTTTTGCTCACTGAAAGTCTTCATGAAGATGTAGAAATATTTATGGATCTGATGAAGTCCTTTGGCAACCTGTCGAGCCTTGTACCTCTTGATCCTGTGGACCCATCTGCACCTGAAAATATTCATTTCTAGTGGAAGTGGAACCAGATGCCAAGTTTGATTCTCTAGGAGAGAGTCATGCTCCTCCTGCATGGTTACTTGCCATAATGGATTACCCACAGCCTTATTGTAGTTTTGTGGATCAATATATTGAACCATATATCAATGCATGGGTATCACAGGTTCTGAAGATGAAAATAGATGAGAAGACTCCTCATGTTGAGATCGAGTCCTCCTCGAATCCAATAGATTCCCTGCAAGGTTGCCTACTTCTTGAAGTGTGGTTTGTGCCTTCTTGGGCATCTATTGAATCTTCGATGTTGGCTTCTTATCTGGATGTACTACCTTCTTATTTCGATTTACAGAATCTAAGTGTATGGAATCATCTTTGATGTCTAAAACTGATGGAAGCACAAGAGTATATGCATGTTGCACTAGATTTGCATGCAAATTACTCTCCTTATTTGTAAGTAGAATAGAGGAGTCATCGTCAGAAAACTTAGTGAATTTATAAAACCTTGACTTGTGATCCACCTCACCAATTGCAATGATGGAATTGTCATGCATGTTAATTACTGAAATTGAATCTGTTATAAATTCAACATTTTTACCTTTCTGAGTGATCTAATAAACTAAGAGCAGATTGATAGAAATCTTTGGAAGATGTAAAACATTCTCAAAACTTCCATTGTGGAGTTCCACTCTCCCTTCTCCTACTACTGCTACTGGAGTATCATCCCCCATGAGAATAGGGGGTCTTGAGCATGGACTCAAGGAAGAGAAAACTTCCTCTTTCGCTGCCATATGATGGGATGCGCCAGAATCTATAATCCATGAATCAGATGAGGAATTAATTACAACCAGAGCATGATGATTACCTTTCTTAGGAGCAGGATATTCTTCCTTCCACTTCTTGAATCCCTTTGGAATGAAGTTTCCAAGGTTGTCTTGTTGAAGTGCCTGTGCCATAAGATCGATTTGTTCCTTCATGCAAGTGGATTCTTCATGATTCGGTTTATTGCAGTAAGTGCACTGCTTTCCCTTCTTTTTCTTCTTGGAATATGAAGAGTCTTTGCAAACTGAAGAATCATTAGAGGGTTTGGAATATCCCTCCTTCCCGTTCTGTTTGGATGACCCTTTTCCATCATGCATGGTCAGTGCATGTGCTTTGGGATCTTTCTTGAGGCCCATATGTATGAGTTTTGTCTACTCTTGTGTGAGAGACTCAATGAACTGAGCCATCGTAGGTATTTTCCAATTTGCGCCCAAATGACATCTGCCAGAATAGAAATTGGAGACATATACAGCATATTTTGGTCGTAGCTTGGCCAAGATTGTTAGAATAAGTTGTTTCTCTTTTGTAGACTTGTCAATACCACATCCACCCAAGCTCAAAATGAAAGATTTAAATTTAGTAAAGAAATCATGTATATTATCAAAACTTTTAGGGTCTAAGGTATTCAACTCTACCTCAAGAATATGACCTCGCATCTCATCCTGCTTTCCAAAGAGTCCTTCCAAGGTGTTCTAGGTCTCGTTTGGAGTCTTGCATGCAGCAACATGAAACCATAGATCAGTGGAGATTAACTCAAGAAGTAGTCATGTGCCCTCATCCTTACGGTTCATCCATCACATCTTCTCAATCGTTGATGTAGGTTATGTTTCTGTCGCCATCGTCAAATTATACAGTCCTTTCCTTCTGAGTTGGAATTCTGCCTTGGGCTTCCAATCAAAATAATTGTATGGTGTGAGAATTACCACAAAGTTCAGTTGTATAATAGTTTTCCTATCCATCTCTCCCACTGTTTATAAGAACCCCTAAAAATTTACTCTCAATATGCAAGTGAATAATTAAGAAATCACGACAGAAATGGCACTTTAAGTGAAAATTCATATCAGTTTCAGGAGACGATCTTTCGACTTACTTTCTGAGAAAACGGTGAGGAATCTCGCCAAACGATTGAAAACCCACTTGCAGAATGGGTCGATTTACTTCATACAGGAGTCATTTCCTCAAAACCTTAATATTTTGGGAGCAATCATTGTAGAAATGTATGACCACGGATTCGTATCAGTTTCAGGAGGCTATCTTGTGGCTTACTTTCTGAGAAAGTGGTGAGGAATCTCACCAAACGGTTGAAAACCCACTTGCAGAATGGGTCGATTTACTTCTCACTCAAGTCGTTTCCTCAAAAACTTAATATTTTTTGAGAAATCACTGCTGAAAGGTATGACCACGGATTTAGCTTGCCGAAACTCAGGTTTTGCTTATTCTTTGGCTTATCTGGCTTGCTCCAAGCAGCGTAGTTCTGATACAATGCCAGTGTTTCATGGAAGCCTACACAGGAAACCTACCTAAAGCATACACAAACAAAGCTTATCAAGAAAATGAAGAGAGATACACAATGAAGAATGAGAATCAATGTATATTATTATCTTAATCAATGAGTGAGTGATCTTCACTGATATAGGCTATGACATCCTATAATTATGAATGCATGCATAATAGTGATGGTCTAAGATTAGAAATTCTAAAATAGAACTAGTTAGTTAACTCCCACTAAACTAGTGTGCCGAAAATAGAAATTTCTCCAACACTCGTGCTGTCGAAGTGCTCGTTGTCTCCAACTTTTGGTGGGGCACCCATGGATCCCATGTGATGCCCACCTAGCGTGTTTCTTTAGTTAAACTTCATTTGCAAGTATTCTTGTTGAATTTTTCCTTGGCATGGTGATCTGTGCCCAAGGATCCCAACTTCACTATATAAGACATCTTTCATTTCCATCAATCAAACCGAGCGTTCTCTTTCCCATCTCATTCTTCCAAGACTTCAATGGAGGAGCGCGCACGCTCATTCCATCTCTAGAGGTCTTGCACCCTCCCCCACTCAAATTCATTTTCGTCATGACAATCTCAATATATTTCTTCTACTGCGATAACTGATGACCTTCGTTCATTTATCTGCTAAGATCACAAGTTTTGTCACAACCTCAACCAGAATAGAAAAATGTCTAAGTGTTGAACCTTCGTGGCTTTTGTTGCACCCATACTTCAACCATTTCTCTCGTGCATCTGTACATTGCACACCTTGATTCCTTCTCTGGTTGGGTATTTATTCTAACCATCATGCACAAGTCCTAAGATGTATTTCCTCATGTTGAAACTTAGTCATTTTTGTCTGTATCGTTATCCCCTTGTCCAACCCAGAAACATGAAATCAGTATCACCCTTTCCCCTTCACTTATATCATATTTCAACTTCGTTAAGAAACTCTTTTGCAATAGCTAAGTGTGGCACAAATGAATCTCTATGCTTGGAGTCTGACCCCTTCGCCATGTTGGTGTGCACTAGCTACTCCAAAGGTTGGATTGGTTGGATGCTCGGTCCAACCTTATGATCACCTGCATGATGGCCCAACTCCATGTCAAATTGATCTCCTCCCATCCACATCTGGACTCTTTTATGCCAAACTTACCATGGAAAACTCTCTTGTCCCACCATGTTGTGATGTCACCCCAAAACGAAGTCTTCCTTCATTTTTGTTTTGAAATATGTTGTCACTTCCTTCTATCATTGCACCTAGCTCATCTCATATCCAAGCTATTCAAAAACTCAATGAGATCACTGTATGTCTTCCACACATATGACCAACCGAATTCACTCTTTTTACTCATCCCACAAATTGTAGAATCCCCAAGATTCTCTCATCATTGTTGCAACCGTGCCCTCCATAGCACCATGGTTCTCTTTGACATGTATTCCCAAGTCAAGTATGAGCAAGGATTCATCAGTCAACCTCTCATATTCTTCATCACCTGTCCACGAAACTTATAAGTGCACAAGTCTCACACATACAACAATCCCCTCCACATTACTTCATCATTTGTGCTTCGTTTCATCCTATCTGTGTGATCCTCCAATCTGTATAAGCCCACAAATTGCCTTCACAAGTTTTCCAACATACTATCCAAATGGTCTCAAGTGGAATGAGTCACCCAAAGAATTCCATGCCAAAACATGTCAAAGCCAACATTCTGCCAATTCCAACCAACGATCCTTGGATCTCTGATTCATACCAACATCATCTGCAGGCATCCTAAGAATTCCATGCCTCTCCAATGTCCCATACCATGCGCAAGATCACATCACTCAATATACCCAGTCTGTGTTCTGACCCATCTCAATTGTTTATCAACAGTTCCCTTGGTTGACTCCTTGTTTCCTTTATTTGCCTCTTGGAACGAATCTTCTTTCCTCTGCCAAGAGACTTCATCGTTTGGATCTCCACTGTAACAGTCAAGTCACCTCATGACCCAACCAATGTGTCTAAGGCACTAAAGCATCAAAGTGAATCCTACCTCCCTTCAAACGAAATGCATGTCTTGTTGTCTTCTTTGTCACAACGAGCACTTCAATGCACTTCGCAAAAGAATTAGCCAATAATCCAACTCGTCCTCATCTTTGTCACCAAGTCTGTCTAAGCCCACTTCTTGGTGTTGGTTGTGGAGCCTGATTATCTTCCTAATTCAGAGGTCTTTTTTTTTTCAGCCGTGTTTATACCCCATGAAGAATTTACACCCCAGAAGAATGTACACTCCTCCACACGAGGGAGTGCAAGGGGGGATTACCCCCCCTGTGGGATCCGGGGGAAAGCAACCCCTTGGAGGGGGTTTGGGGGCGAAGCCCTCGAAGGAAAAATAGCCTTGTAAATGTATATTATAATTTCATAGTAAATTTGGACCGTTCATTATAAGGTCGCAGATCTAACAGTAGAGATTATGTTAGGTTTTTTTCCCTAGAAGGAAACCCTCTTTTATGAGGGAAATGTATTGTGGCTATGCATCATTGTGAATATTGTATTATGAGTGAGGAAACTATGAGACAAAGAAGAGGAAGTTACAGTGGGTGTGTTGTAGGTTTTATCCCTTCATTTTTTGGATAATAATAAAGAAAGAACCTAGGAATTTCTATGGTGGATGTAGCCCACACTAGGTGAACTAGGTATATCTATGTCTCTATTATTTTGTGTATCTTGTGTGTTTTATTTTCGCGTTTGTTTTATTTTATTGTTCTACGATCCTATTTTTCTAACAACTGGTATCATGGTGAAAGGTAACTCATACGAAAAGAGGGTTCCTGGTTCAAGTGGGAGCAATGGAGGAAGATGGAAAGTTTAGGGTCGATAAATTTAATGGCCAAAACTACCATTTATGGAAGATGCATATGGAAGATTATTTATATCAGAAGGATCTATTCCTACCATTGGGTGGAGTGGAAAATAAGTTGACGGCCATCAAGGATGAAGAATGGGAGGTTCTTGATATAAAGGCACTAGGAACGATACAGCTGAGCCTGATACATAAGACTTTCAAGAAGTTCAAGAGGAAGGACAAGAAGACCGCTACAGTGACGAGAGAAGGAGGAAAACCATATTGCACTCATTGCAAGAAGGGCGGTCACGATGAAGAACACTATTGGAAAATGCATCAATAAAAGAAACCAAAACAGTTTGGTGGAAAGGGGAAGACAAATACTATTGCTACAGTGCGGCAAGATCTTGGTTCTGAATCAGGGGATGAAGGAAAGATCACAGCGACCGGAGTACAAGGTAAAGATTTTCTTCATGATAGTTCAAGTTCCAATAATGAATCTCATATTGATGAACGAAAGAGGAATGAGTTATTTCATATAAGAGTTGTGTCTAAACATACTAAGATAGATACATTATTTGATCTGAGTTCCCAAGTAAACTTAATATCTGAAGCACTTGTCAAGAAGATGGATCTTGTAACGAACCCACATCCAAAGCCTTATCATCTTGGTTGGGTATGTGATCAAGCAAAACTTAATGTCCCCAAACAATGTAGGATCAAATTTGTTATTGCTTTGAAGTTGATTGATGAAGTGGATTTGGATGTTGTACCACTTGATATATGTGGCATAGTGTTGGGAAGTCCTTATCTTTATGATAGAAAAGCAATCTTCTTTCGTCATGAGAACAAATACCCCCTTACTAAGGGGGGAGTGGAATATATCGTTAGAGTTCACAGCATGAGGGTAAATATGACACTTGTTAGTGCAGGACAAATGAAAAGAATCATAACCACTAATAAGATATATGTACTCATGGTCGTCAAGGAGAAAGATATCGGGACATCCGACACTTTCCAAGGATGTGATCCATCTCATTAAAGGAATTAATTGATATTGTTTCTAAGTATTATGATATCTTTCAGGAATCAAATGGATTACCTCTTAGGAGGGAAATCCAGCATGAGATACATCTTCAGCAGGATTCTCCTCTCCCTAATGTGGGCATGTATAGGATATCAGTTGTGGAGATGACAGAGATCAAGAAGTAGGTATAGGGCTTATTGGATCAAGGGGTCATCAAGCCCAGTTCATCTCCTTATGGTTCTCCGATTGTGATGGTGCCAAAGAAATATGGCACATGGCAAACATGTGTCAATTAACGAGCTTTAAATAAAATCACGGTGAAAAATTTATACCCTCTTCCTCGTATAGATGATTTGCTTCATCAGTTGAAGAATTTTGTTTATTTCACTAAGTTGGATTTGCGCAGTGGATATCATCAAATCAGGGTTGCAGAATAGGATGCATGGAAAACTGCCTTTAAAACCAAATAGGGATTGTTTGAGTGGTTAGTTATGACGTTTGGGATTTGTAATGCTCCGACAACTTTCATGTGTGTGATGAATGATGTATTCATGCCTTTCCTGGATGACTTTGTGATTGTATATTTAGACGACATTCTTGTTTTTAGCAGTACTTGGGATGAACATGTAAGGCATGTAAAACAAGTATTGGATAATTTGCAAAGGGAAAAGTTGTATGTGAAAATGTCTAAATGTGAATTTGGCAATATTGCACTTGTATAATTAGGTCATATCATGGGAGGAGAACAATTGAGGATTGATCCTTCCAAAATTGAAGTAATTGTAAGATGGTCTGAGCCAAAAAGTGTGACCGATATCCGAAGCTTCTTGGGTGCAGTCCAGTATTGGAGGAGATGCATTCCCAACTTCTCATTTATAGTAGATCCTTTGCATGCCTTAACTAGTGTGAAGAACACTTTTCAGTGGGAAGGAAAGCAACAAAAAGTTTTTGACACTTTGAAGGAGAAGATCAGTACCGCACAAGTATTAGTACTGTCAAATCTTCAACAGCCTTTTGAGATCGAGATAGATGCCAGCGGATACACCATGAGTGCAGTATTTATGCAATATCATAAGCCTATATGTTACCACTCTGGGACTTTTAACCAAATTGTTGTTAACTATCCTAAATATGATAAAGAGTTGTATGCATTAGTTCAAAGCGTAAAGAAATGGAAGCACTACTTTTTAGGGAAGGAAAAAAATATACATACAGATCAGCAGCCCTTACAGTATCTTCAAGAACATACCAAAATAAAAAAATCTCGGCACTACAGATGGATGGGTTTTCTACAACAATTTCATTTGGTAATCAAGTACAGGAAGGGTACAAGTAACAAGGTAGTTGATATGCTTTCTAGACCTCCTATTATTGCTTCTATTATTTTGAAGAATACTTATTTATCTCATAATAGTTATGTAGAGAAATATGCCATCGATGAAGATTTTAAAGAAGTATATGAGAATCTAACCCATGGTGCACAGATAGAGTACTATTGTCTACAGGAAAAATTACTCTATCATCTTGGGAAGCTATGAATTCCTACAAGTGAATGGGTCCATGTGATACCATAAGCTCACCCTTTTCTTGTGTCTGGGAATTTTGGGGTAGGAAAAACTATGGCTCATTTGCAAAGGTTTTGTCATTGGCCTCAAATGAAAGAAATTGTAAGTAAATATGTAAATGGGTGTGTGATGTGTTCTACTTGTAAGCCCACTAATAGAAAATTGGGGCTATACTCACCACTTCATGTCCCATCCCATCCATGGGAAATCATTTCCATGGATTTTGTAGGGGGTTTACCAATGACCAAAGGGGGTCTTGATTATTTGTATGTCATAGTGGATAGGTTCATAAAGATGTGTATCTTGATGCCATGTAAAAAGTAGATCACTACTAAGAAGATTGTTAATCTCTTATTTTATTATGTTTGGGTTCACTTTGGGTTACCCACGTCCATTGTCTCAGATCGAGATACTTGATTCCTTAGGAATTTTTGGACTAGCTTGTGGAGAATGATGAACACTAAATTGAAGAAGAGCATTGATTTTCATCTGCAGACCGATGGACAGGCATAGGTGGTAAACAGAACAGTGGTACTTTTGCCTCGAGGCTACTGCAGCAAGCATCCTAAGTTATGGGATGAACATATACCCTATGTACAACATGATTATAACCGAGCTTTACATACATTCACTCAGAGTTCACCTTTTGAAATGTGTTTTGGGTACCTACCAAAGGTTCCTTTGGACTTGATGTATGGGAGAGATGCTGATGTGAATGAAGAATGAACAGAGGAAAATGCCCGCAATTTTATCCATAGGATTCAGCAGATAGAAGAGGCATTCAAGGAACAGTTGGAGAAAATTCAAGCACAGTATAAAGCTCAACATGACAAGCACAGGGTTGATCATTAGTTCTAGGTTGGAGACCGGGTATGGATTCACATCAGCAAGGAACGATTGAAGGGTGAAGGCAAGAAACTCAAGCCCATCCGATATGGACCCTTCAGTATTTTGGAGAAAAGCGGCACTAATGCTTTTCGTTTAGATCTTCCACCTTATATGCAAATTTACTTCGTTGTGAACATAGAGAACTTGAAACTTTTTTAGCCTCCCATGATCATGGATCAGGATGAGGAAGTTTTAATACCTTCAGTTGATGAGTTTTCACCTGAGTACTTGGATGAGTTACACGAATATATCATACTGGACATAAGGACGAGGAATTCACGTAGGGGTGATGTTGATTATCTTCGAGTAGGCTTAAAGGGAAGACATCCAAGTAGGGAAAAGTGGATTGAGAAGGAAAAAGTGAGGGTACTCTTCCCTCACTTGCCAGTCGATTGATGAAAGATTTTGGTGGTCCAAAAACCTCTCAGTGGGAAGGCGTGATCCAAAAAGGATCCAAAGAAGGATAAGAACAACTCAAAACGCGCAGAGGAAACTCAGGATGTTCATAATGGCATCAGCAAAGAGAGAAAGGGAAAATATTTAAAGTTCCCAAAACTCAATTAAGATGGCATGATCATGAAGATCCTGTCGCAAACTTTCTAACGGCGCAAATGGCTCGTCAAACGGAGTTACAGATAAAAAGATATAAGCAGTCAAAGTTCAGTTCAAACTTGGTCAAAAAGTCAAAAGGTCAAGGTGACACGTGTCACCACTACAAGAGTGACACATGGCACATTTGTACAGATGATGTGGTAGAGTTTTGAGTTGGCATGGGATGACATGGAAATATCATACAAGTCTGATGGCAGACACATGGGCAAATTAAGTTGTAACAAGTGGCATTTTATTGAGCAAATGATATGGTGCCACGTGGCCTAGTCATGGGCTGCCACGTGACACCCCTCCAGTGGTTGGTGTGTGTAAAATTTATATGACTCCATCAGAGTCGAACCCGTAACCCCTTAGCCCAACAGACCTCACAACTTCGCGCTAGCCAACCTTCTACTCTGTGGTTCTTGTTTGTAATATGACGCGCATTTAATTTAAGTTTAGTAATGTTTATGTGGGTAGGGGAAAAGGGCTAGGCCCTTGTCCCAACCCTTTTTCTATGTTAACCCACACGACCACAACATATCCACCACATATGGAATCTCCGCCATTTTAGTAACCGCCTCTGCCAGAAATAGTATAACGCTCCGTCATATTTGGTAGTCGCCCGCCAAATTTAACCGCCGCCAAACTGTTCACTATATTTAGCAGCGTGCACCAACTTTTGTTAAAATTGTGTATTAAAAGACAGATTCCACGGGATTTGATCCCGAGACCTCCGCTGACCAAATGACTTAAAATATCTCCACCTACCAGCGCACCAAGCACCTTCATCAATGCATAACCACCGACTTTTTGTATAAGAATAGGATTTCCGCCAATGTTCGACACAGAGGAGAACCAAGCGTGCCCATATGGATTGGTATGGATTTTGGCATGCATTTCGAGATTTTCCATTCATTTATTGCAGAGGCAGTGGCACAAAAATCGAGGCAGGGGTGTCTATTGGGCCTAAAAGTGTCAGACTCAAATCGAGGCATGGAGATAATCATTTTTAGGTAAAACGACGCCACGAACGTAATGGTGATCTTATTTTTCTGATCTGAGAAAAGATTCTATAGCTTAACTACAGAATGAGATATCCTTATGTATTTTTCCCAATTCTTTTGTGGAGTTAATAAAAATACATACCCATTTGAGAGCAGGACTCGGAGATGTAGTCCACTAGGGACGAACTTCGCTATCAAGTTATTTGTGTTCATATTTCATGATTATGTCTCTTTCCTTTGATTTTTTCCTTCTTTATGGTGAACTTTAGTTTATGCTCATTTTATGCAATTCTTTAATAAGTCACCTGACGAAAATATCCTGGATCACATTGTCTTAAGGTGAGTACATAGAGAAGGTGGTGGAGAGGTTTAGAATGCAGAATGCAAAACCAGTTAGTATACCTTTGGGAGGACATTTCAAATTAACTAAGGAAATGTGTCCCAAGACACAGGAAGAGATAGAATACATGTCCAAGGTCTCTTATTCATCAGCAATTGGCGACTTGATGTATGTGATGGTTTGCACAAGACCAGATATTGCACATGCAATGGGAGTTGTGAGAAGGTATATGAATAATCTCGATAGAGAACATTGGGAGGCAGTAAAGTGGATTCTCAGGTATTTGAGAGGTATTTTTACTCAAGCATGTGTTTTGAAGGTTCAGACATCATTCTACAAGGATATGTTGATTCATATGTGGCAGGTTATAAATATAGCAAGAAGAGCACCATAGGGTATGTTTTTATTGTAGGTGGAACAGCAGTAAGTTGGATTTTGAAACTACAAAAGGTTGTTGCACTTTCAACAATAGAGGTAGAGTATATTGTTGCTACAGAGGCTAGTAAAGAGATAATTTTGTTACAGAGGTTTATGGAGGTGTTATCACTCCAAAAGTCTTTCCCTAACTATGAAGAGAAAAAGCTTGGTAACTTAATCAAATGTTTAATGGTGTATAAAATGGATCAATTTGGATGATTTGATATTCTCTCATTCACTCATAACACACATGGATACACTCAAAAGTAAAATGCCTTCAACTATACTTGTTCAGAATGTTTGATTAAGATGTGGACATGTGAAGAGTGCTCATCATATTAGTAGAAACACACACACACAGCTGCATATGTGAATGACCAATTACAATAGATAGAATACTTATGATCTAAGTCTATCAATGAAAAGACAAGATGACAATTATCTTTCATTAGATAAACATAAATAAATTCACATAACATATATCATAAGCATAGTAAAGACAAAAGATGAAAATATGAACAATTTACAGTGAAAGAAGCTTCTAGCTCAATATGTATTCAAATGTCTCTCATACATGAATAGTAGCCAAATCTCTAAAGTCGAGCCTCTTCAGTCACCAGTACTGAACCACCCCCCCCCCTTTCACTGTAGAAAAATGATGGGCTAAATAGCCTTTACATATTTGTTACAGATCCTAAGAAATTGGATCTTAAGCTACAAGTCAAAAAGAGTTTAACCTAATTACAACAAAAAAAGAAGAGATTCTGTCTTTAAGGGATAAGAATCTCTCTCAAAAATTGCGTCTTCAACTGCCACTCGAGCCTTTGGGAGAATATAAAGGCCTTCTTGAATCATCTTTAACACCCCCCTTGAATTATTCCTTCTTTGACTGAGAGAAAGTTCCACTTTGACTTTGCTTGCTTTTAAGAAGAAAACAACACTGTTGGTAGCGTAATACACTATAAAACTACCTTGTGCGCTACCAACTTCCTGTAGGATGATTTTACACATTTTTTCCAAAAGCTATAAAACCAAAATAATAGTTGGAAGAAACTTCACCTTCTTGTTGATTGTTGAGAGGTACCTTTGACTCTTGTCTTTTTGTCTATCTTAAATTTGATTCCCTAAAAATAATTGGTCAGACCCCAGGAAAACCCAAAACCCAAAAATATTGTAGTGGATTTCTATATAAGGAATTCATGGCTTTGAATAGGGTAAGCTAGTGTCAAGCAATAGGCTTATGGGCAGGTCTACCTTGGTTAAAGGAATTCAAGAGGAGAGTCTATGATAAAACATTCCCTGAGATCTAAATCCACCCAAAGCCAATAACTTAGGATAGGAGAAAGGGGGTCCATGTCTGGATACTCATTTTTGTAAGGAAACTTCTGATATCAGTATTTGTAAAATCAAACCACCTCCAAGAATTACCAATACTCTGCTTTTCCTAGATACATACATTCTCTTTTTGTTTTTCAGCCTTGGATAAATAGCAAACTCTCAGCTCTGTAGAAAATAGAATAGTTTCCATGATATGCAATCAAAACATTGTATGCCTTGGAAATACCCTTGATGAACTCTTGATCAAAAATAACCTCTGCTTCAAAATCAGGTGCCTTGTTTCCAACCAATGGAAGCTTACTAGCATTAAAAATCCTAAGGAGATAAACTTGTTGGTCTCTCTTCCCTGGGCTCTAGGTTATTTTCCATCTAGATGTTTTCCTCTAGTTGTTTCTCCAACTGGTTCATGTCAAAATTCCTTTTAACCATCTCTTGAAGAACTTTTTCAACAATCTTTTTTGCTTATTGAACTATATCAAGTGGGGTAACTTCCAAATAGCGTGGAAGTTTTTCTTGAAATCATGTATGTTGACGAATCTCTGATATGGTCATCCTTTTCATGGGATCGACAATGAGCATCTTTTGTAACTCAAATAGATTATCTGAAGACGGTGGCAGAGTACTATTACTTGCGGGATGAAAACCATGAGAATATGGAGATGAGTCGATGACAATGTTGGATAAAAACAGGACACTAAATGCAACCAAAATCCCTACACATAGTTATATCTGATCATGTGATGGCCCAAGTATGATTTGACGAAATCCTTTACAGATCCTTCTATGTGCGTAGGATGAGCATCCAAATTGAAAGCCAGATCGTTAACAGTTTTACTCCTTGAAAATTGTGCTTGTCTGCAATATTTATAACAATAAGCAATATACTCTACAACTTTAAAATCTGACATAGCAACCTCTAAGACTAAAGTTTCCAATTTTTAGGTGTTGAAGAACCTCCAGACATCTATTTCCTCTTTGTAATGGCAGCTGGAAAATTCTTGAAACCTGGATACTCATTCACCTCTGAATGGTCCTGTTGACATCTTTACTGAGAAAAATATGATCGAATAACTACCACTTCTACCTCTGCAATGTTGGATATCAAAATAAACCATTGCACGATCTCTATGTCCTTCTCTTGTTTTATAGTATATCGATGAGACATGTGGAGTGTGGTCTTGGTGCTTGCGCTTACGCTGGGCTTGTAAGTTGACTTGTGGCTTGGCTTGTATTGGTTGTGAAATTTGGTATATGTGCTTGATATGTGGATTTTGGTGTGTGAAATGACTTAGCTTAGGATTAGACCTAGTTCACTCAAACACACACCACTTTTCGGTAAAAATTACAAAAAGAAAATATATTTTCTTTTTGCAAATCTGAAGAGGCATAAAACTAGGGTTTTAGGAAATACTAACAAATATTTTAGAATGCGGGTCAGAAGGCAGAGTCAAAAGGATCTTAGGAAAAAGTGATCAAATCAATATTGTCAAGGCTCAATGAAATATTTAAGGATTATAACAATGGGAAAAATACCAAATAAATATGATAATTTAGCATGAAATGATGAAGGTGCTTAAAAGTTTAAAAGGACATTCTAAGCGCTAACATTTGGCTCCCACTGAGATGGAGACCTCCCTGCGAGGCTCCAAGAACCCGGCAGACCGTGTGCCTTTACCATTGGGCTATGGAGTCAACATTCAACCATCCCCTGCACACCATAACCTGCCTTTATTCCAGTAAACTAACTGCTACTGTTGTTGTAAAATGAAAGAAAATAAATGCTCAAAAAAAGAGATTATTTCCTACACTACCCTATTCTAACCAGATCTGCAACTCTGTCAAGTAAAGGAAGATTTCCATAACATCCACTCAAGTAGTTTCAAAACTGAAAATATTTCGTCCATACTATTGATCAATAGATGATGTATGAATTGAAACAACAGTGATAAAAACTCCTTCAGGAAACAAGACTCACCCGGAAGTGATGATGAGTAAAAGAAATAAGAAATTTTCACGTACTCTGAACCATATGACTCCATCAAGGATGCAACTAAATCCTTGAAACCAAGATCAGAAACATATTGATCGATGAATGCCTCACCCATGAATTCCTCTCTGCTTGCAAACAGTTGACTTTCTAGTTCTCTTGTGATCAAATCTTGATCATCGGTAGAAACAATCATTTCTTCATAATGATGCTCATAAGATAATGACAAAACAAGTTTTACATCATATGGATTTTGATCAACTAAGAGAATATAATTGTCAATGCAGTCATCAACTATTTCATCCTCAAAATTGTTTGAAAACTACTCATGAAATCGACATGCATACATGTCCATAGAAGTATCTGCAAACATGGAAGAATCTGATCGACAATCTGAAATATACTTACATCCCTGTTGTTGTTCCAAATCTTCTTTATATTCATTACCTTCTTGCTCAAAATCTGAAATATACTGACAGTTTCCTTGCTCATATGTCTGCAAACTTTCAAAGCAAACCTGATCTCGGATCCTCCTGGAAGCACGGATGTTTTCCTCAATTTCTTGGGCATATTCAAACAAGCATCTTAGGGATGAATACTTCCTTTCTAACAGGATAAGAACAAGCTCTGAATGTTGTGCCATAACATAGTATACCATGGCAGTGATCTCAATAGGTCAGATATCTAAGGGCATGATATGATAAGTGTTATAAAATCTTTTGTTGAAGATAGACGAAGCTTCTTCCTCCTCTCTTCTCAAGGCATAAAACTCAGTGAGGTATAAATCAAAAGATTTTTTCTTACCCCAGTGCTTTGAAAAAGCATTAGAAAACTTGATCCAAGAGTTAATGGAATCATCTCTCAAACTCTTAAACCATACTGCAACATGTTTGAACAAAATTTTGGAAAACAATCTCATTCTAACATCATCATGAACTATTTCAAACTGATCAACAAAATTTTCAAAGGCCTCCAAATACCTCTCGGCTGAGACATGATCCTATCCAGAAAACCATGGAAGATATTCAAAGAAATCCAAAGGATAAGGGTTAAGGTGATATGGTATCCTTAAAGGCTTGAACATATTCATTATGATTATAGTTTGAAAAGAAGTGGGATGATCATGAGGATTAACAAGTTGATTGGAAGGCTCAATAATAAAAGCATAAGGTGATGAGATATGGATAGGTTTTGAAACAACTTCAATCTTTTTGAGGTTACATGGCTAATCAGATTCAAGAGATATTTGAATACAATGATCATCTTTAACAACTAGATGAGGTAAAGATATTGAATCAACATCTACACTACAAGCAGTATGCAGATCTTCTTCTTCTAAAGATGGATATATAAAAGAAGAATGATGATCATACTAATATACAAAACATAAGATGATTCTCTTAATGTGTGAATGGAAGAGCAGAAATGAGTTAATAAAGAACAACAACAGTTCATGAAGAAGGCTCATAAACTGATACCTAGTTTACATTTATGCCCCTTCATCTTTCTGTCAACATGATCCTCCCCAGTGGAGTCTTTAATCGTGGAGTCCCCAGGCAGATTGTTACAGTCAATTTCTCTTGTCTACCATCAAAAATCGTATCTTTGTCGTTCTCCCAGTGAAACTAGCTCACTTTCATCCTCGGCAACGACGCCATTTTGCTATCACTCCAAGAGTCTTTCGTTGATTGTGAAGGAAAAAATCTTGGTAACTTAATAAAATGTTTAATGGTGTATAAACTGGATCAATTTGGATGACTTGATATGCTCTCATTCACTCATAACACACATGGATACACTCAAAAGTAAAAGGCCTTCAACTATACTTGTTCAGAAAGTTTGATTAAGATGTGGACATGTGAAGAATGTTCATCATATTCGTAGAAACACACACACACAGTTGCATATGTGAATGACCAATTACAACAGGAAGAATACTTATGAGCTTAGTCTATCAATGAAGATACAAGATGACAATT
>JZKD02S1675880.1:0-12151 GCA_000966675.3 Picea glauca
TGTATTACTACCTATGGCCACAACCAGACTATCCCACGAGTCTGGTAAAGAACACAACAAACTGATACATTTATCTTCATCTGAAATTTTAATCTCAACAGATACTAACTGACTTGCCATAGTATTGAAGGTGTTCAAATGCTCTGCCACCGAGTCTCCATCTCTCATCCTCAAGTTATACAACTTCTTTCTCAAGAATAGTTTATTTACCAGGGACTTAGATTGATACAACTTCCCCAAATTTTCCCATAAATCCTTGGTTGTAGCTTCCTCTGACAAATTCAGTAATACTGAATCGGAGAGACACAGTCGGATTGTGCTCTTTGCCTTCCGATCCATCTTTTTCCAGTCATTTGCAGAAGTTCCTATAGGTGCAGTACCTGGATCTACCGCGATCCACTGATCTTTGTCCACCAAAAGATCTTCCATCTTGAGCTTCCACAACTCAAATCTTTTCCCATTAAACTTCTCGATCTCCATCTTCGAATTGCTTGCCATTTCTTTTCACCTGAAAAACAATACCGCAGATCTCCCACTGTAACAAGGCTTATCACAGTCCCGAGCCAAACCCTTGACCACAAAGCCGTCCCCTTGAAGCCAATAAAGCTCTGATACCAAATGTAAATTCTAACCTTGTACAATGTCTACTGTAAACAGATATTCATAAAATAACAGAAAATATACAATGGCAAATACAAACATTACATAGAGATTTTTCCCCTGGAAACCCAAACCGGGAAAACCAACATATATTCCGGGAAAACCAACATATATTATATTCATTCATTGTGTTACATTTTTTACAATAAAATATACATATAGGAGCCAACGAAATCCAAAACCCTAACCCAATGACCTGGATTAGTCCAAAACCCTAATTCCTTAACCGCAAATAGAAAACCATCGACAAAAAACCATGTGCCGAAAAAACCACCTAAATACATGACACGTTTCCTGAGGTAGGTGTCATGTTTCTCGAGGCAGAAATATAACACATACCCAACATCTATAAGGTATAACCTTAACGAGGCTTGATCCTAACTTAACTTCAATTATATGCTCAATCCTCCTCTATAGTGGTAACACCATGGGAATATCTTGAAATACCTTTTTGTGTTTTTGAAGTATTTCTTGGACTTCTTCTACTCTGGAGTCATCTTGTTCTAAATCTTGTATCTCCATTTTGTGGAATTGGATCACGTAAGCAGTTGCTCCTTTCCGAATAAGCTTTTCCATCTGTTGGGATGACACAACTTGCGTCTCGAGGGGTTGAAAACCATGTAGCTTATACATTTTCCCTTACCACTTGAATTTAATAAAATGTTTTTGATGATTGGACGAATAAGTACCCAAGTTTGTAGCCATTGGGCTCATAATAATATGTCTACTCCTCCTAGAGGTATGTTGTAGATTTTTGATTCCAAATTAAAGTCTTGTAGTTGGAGTTTCACTTTATGGCACTTTCCTACATTCTCAATTTTTTTGTCGTCTTGATCCGAATTTATGAGCGGAAAGAAACGAAACCACCGATTTATAATATTAACACAGAGACATAGTGAACAATAATAGAGATACAATAAAACTTGGTTTCTATTAAATAAGAAATATGCTGAAAACTGTAAAATGCAGACTGAAAACAAGCTTGCTAGAATGGTGGCATCTTATCTTTGAGAAGAGATGTGACGACTACGCTCATTCGCAATAAGATGATTACAATGAGTCTCCGAAGGAATTTTTACAATAAACATGAATTCTAAAACCCTAGACATCCAAAAACCTAACCCTAGGAGATGAATCACAAAAAGTCATGTGGGCCCCATTGGGGTAAGTTAGTACATCAACTTCTCGGGGTTGTATATTTTGCATATGATCTTCATTTTTTTTGAACATACGATAGCTCATTGGAAAGGTATTGATGAGGAGCTTAATTTTGGGGGCTCAATCAGAGCCTTCAATTATATTTGAAGTGACTAATTGCAAAAAAATGTTGTTTAGGCCCTCAAAATGGCCTTGGAAGTTCAGGAACCGAAAAAAATTGCTAAAAATAGTAAGTTCCCAAAAATTTGTTTTGATCCAATTGGACAAGGTGGGTGGCCACCGAGATCCTCTTGGATCAATCCTCCCACCTTAGGAAGCAATGGTTTCCATTGTGTTGAGTTCCCCTATCAGATGAGGAAATTTCTGATGAATTTGGCCTCGGGTGAGCCACTTGCCCTGGTGCATGAGTTGCCCTGCATTGACAACCCGATAAAGCTAGATCCTCTGCTGGCGGGTGCCCTTGACTTGTGTGTCCACGATCTAATGAGTGGATTCTTGTTCCATGCAGTCATGGTTGATCTCTGTTGGTGTCAACTATTCTGTTATCTACAAAGTGTTCAATAATGGCGAAAAATAAGGCCGAAGGAGGTCCACATTGAATATTGGGTGCAAGCCAAGGAATGGGGGAAGGTTGAGCTCAAAAGCATTGTCACCCACTACATTGGTGATGGTGTAGGGTCCATAACGGAGTGGACAGAGCTTCTGATGAGATCCTGTAAGGCGTTCTTTCTATAAGTGCAACCAAACTTTATCTCCCACCTGAAAATGGAGTGGCACCTCATTTTGGTCATGGCCCTGCTTGTACTTGGCATTGGACTTGTGTAAAATATCCTGAACCTATTGGTGGATGTGTTGGATAACCTCAATGAACCAGGTGGCTTTGTCAGCTCTAGTTGGAGCATGCGACAAGTCTGCCTAGGTGGTCGAAGGGGTAGTGCAACATCCATGGGACCCAATGGTTGAAATCCCAACCCCACCTGAAAGGGGTTGCGGTCAGTTGAGATATGTAGGATCTGTTGTAGTTGTGCTAAATATAGGGAAGACTTTCAACCCAGGTTTAAGGTTGCTTGGAATTGTACATGCATAGTATGTGCATGATCAACCGGTTGACGACCTTGGTTTGGCCATCTGTCTGGGGGTGGAAGGCAGTGGACTTGGTGAGCTTGGTATCCAACAGTGACCAGAAGCTCGACCAGAATGTGTTGAGGAACCGACTATCCCGATATGAGATAATGGTTTGTAGGATCCCAAAGTGTACCTACACTTGTTCAACTAAGAGCTTGGAAGTGGTCTCTGTTGTGATTCTCTTCTTGTAGGTGTCCAAAATAACCATCTTGGAAAAGTGATCAACAACCACAAAACACAGTCATTTCCCCGCTTGGTGGACAGAAGGCCCGACATTTAGTCGATCGATATGGATTCTTAAGGCCTATCAAGAGTATGCAGAGGAGTGTACAGGACTTGTTTCACAATGGTCAGTTTGGCAATAACGCAAGCAAGTTGTCCATCATCTCGTTCCTTTGTCGCTCCAGGGATTCCTCGAGCAACACTTTGAAAGGATCTCATGTCATGTTGTCTTTCTTTTCACCCACCATGGACTGTTTCTTGGGCGTGCGATAGTAGTTGTCCTTAAGAGAAACAAGCTTGAGACCCAACTCTCTATACCCTGACCCCGTCGGGGACATGCATTGAAAAAACCGACAAGGAGCAGACCGCTCTGATACCACTGATCTGGATTTATGAGCGGAACGAAATGAAACCACAGATTTATAATATTTACACAGAGACACAGTGAACAATAACATAGATACAATAAAACTTGGTTTCTATTAAATAAGAAATATGCTGAAAACTGTAAAATGTAGACTAAAAACAAGCTTGTTAGAATGGTGGCAGCGTATCTCTGAGAAGAGATGTGATGGCTACGCTCATTCACAAGAATATGATTACAATGAGGCTCTGAAGGATTTTTTACAATAAACATGAATTCCAAAACCCTAGACATCCAAAAACCTAACCCTAGGAGATGAAGCGCCAAAAGTCATGTGGGCCCCATTGGGGTAAGTTAGTACATCAACTTACCAGGGTCGTAATGTTTGCATACGATCTCCATTTAGGGCACATGATAGCTCATTGGAAAGGTATTGATGAGGATCTTCATTTAGGGGGCTCAATCAGAGCCTTGGCATGTAATTGATGTGTCTGATCGTGAAAAAGCGTCGTTTAGGCCCGTAAAATGGCCCCAAAAGTTCTGGAACCGAAAAACTACTAAAAACAGTAAGATGCCAAAAATAGTTTTGAGCCAGTTGGACAAGGTCGGTGGCCACTGAGATCCTTCTGGATCACATCTATAACCATTACCTTCATGTCCCAAACTGGATATACAAATAGCTTAGTTCTCCTTTCCATTCGTATGTCAAGGAAGTTGTAGGTACTTCTTGTATCTATTTGTAATGTGACACTATCATTTTTATATGTCACTTTAATTTAAGAGTCTAATGTTGGCTGATGCCTATCATGGCCACAATTCATATCCTTGGTGTGTTGTCGCCTTCTGAGCCTGATGTGATATTTTGGGGGTCCTCCACGTCTTCACCTTCTGACTCTTATGTACCTGATTCATCATTCCCTTCTACTTCACATGTATATAATTTATTTCGATGATATTTTGTGCGACACTTATGTTTAGGATCCCATATTTCTCCACAACATCTGCATTTTTCTTCTCTTATTCTTTGAGATTCCAAATTATTTTTGTCGTCTCGTATGTGTGGAGGTGTGTATTTATCTTTATCTATGTCTATGGTTTGTGGTCCATTCTTTCTTGAATAAGCCTTCCCAAATATTGATTGGAATTCTTCAAGTTTGACTTGTATCATTTTTTCCTTACACCTTGTTGGTTTAATGAATGAAACATGATGCATTTTTAATTCATTTAGGATATGTGGTTTAAGACCTCCCATATAAGATTGGAGTAATTGCTTTGTAGATAGCCTGAATACTCATGTGATGAGAGATTCACATTGATGCATGAATTCATCGACACTACCTTTTTGTCGTAGTTTGGCAAGTTTCGAAAATAATTCATTTTTAGTGATTCCCTGAAATCTCTTAAAAAATGATTTTTGAAAGAATGCAAGTTGTACGAGTGATTTTACTTCTTCCACCGCATATACCATTTGTATGCTTCACCTTCTACATGCATGGAAGCATATTTTACTTTTTCTTCATCTGTTGTAAATTTGTATATACTGAAACATTCTTTGGCCTTGTTAAACCATGCCACACATCGATTTCCACTTCCATAGTATTTTGAAAGTTCTATTTTGGCCTTGGGTGGGTATATCATGAAGGGTTGATATTGGGTGCCTCTTGATGGCTTATAGGTAGGTGGCGATGTTGGAAAATATTTAACAGACAGTTAATAGACAACGAATGCTTGTCATTGATGGAAACAATGAAGATGACATGAGAACAACAAATTTGTAATTGACAGGCATACAAAAGATAAGTTTAGAGAGGTGAATGATCGAAGGCAGCGAATGATCGAAGGCAGCGAATGAACGAAAGTTTGAGAAGAAGAATATCTGATCATTGAAGAGGGAGACAGATCTCAGCCGTCAGATCCGAGCGCAAGGTCCGACCATCGTTGGATCAAGGATAAACTGCACGCTATTTAAAGTACAAGGAGAAGCGGGTGTAATCGCAATATGAAAAATCACGATGAAATCTGAGCCGTCAGATCAATCTTTGATTTGNCTCGATCTCCATCTTCGAATTGCTTGCCATTTCTTTTCACCTGAAAAACAATACCGCAGATCTCCCACTGTAACAAGGCTTATCACAGTCCCGAGCCAAACCCTTGACCACAAAGCCGTCCCCTTGAAGCCAATAAAGCTCTGATACCAAATGTAAATTCTAACCTTGTACAATGTCTACTGTAAACAGATATTCATAAAATAACAGAAAATATACAATGGCAAATACAAACATTACATAGAGATTTTTCCCCTGGAAACCCAAACCGGGAAAACCAACATATATTCCGGGAAAACCAACATATATTATATTCATTCATTGTGTTACATTTTTTACAATAAAATATACATATAGGAGCCAACGAAATCCAAAACCCTAACCCAATGACCTGGATTAGTCCAAAACCCTAATTCCTTAACCGCAAATAGAAAACCATCGACAAAAAACCATGTGCCGAAAAAACCACCTAAATACATGACACGTTTCCTGAGGTAGGTGTCATGTTTCTCGAGGCAGAAATATAACACATACCCAACATCTATAAGGTATAACCTTAACGAGGCTTGATCCTAACTTAACTTCAATTATATGCTCAATCCTCCTCTATAGTGGTAACACCATGGGAATATCTTGAAATACCTTTTTGTGTTTTTGAAGTATTTCTTGGACTTCTTCTACTCTGGAGTCATCTTGTTCTAAATCTTGTATCTCCATTTTGTGGAATTGGATCACGTAAGCAGTTGCTCCTTTCCGAATAAGCTTTTCCATCTGTTGGGATGACACAACTTGCGTCTCGAGGGGTTGAAAACCATGTAGCTTATACATTTTCCCTTACCACTTGAATTTAATAAAATGTTTTTGATGATTGGACGAATAAGTACCCAAGTTTGTAGCCATTGGGCTCATAATAATATGTCTACTCCTCCTAGAGGTATGTTGTAGATTTTTGATTCCAAATTAAAGTCTTGTAGTTGGAGTTTCACTTTATGGCACTTTCCTACATTCTCAATTTTTTTGTCGTCTTGATCCGAATTTATGAGCGGAAAGAAACGAAACCACCGATTTATAATATTAACACAGAGACATAGTGAACAATAATAGAGATACAATAAAACTTGGTTTCTATTAAATAAGAAATATGCTGAAAACTGTAAAATGCAGACTGAAAACAAGCTTGCTAGAATGGTGGCATCTTATCTTTGAGAAGAGATGTGACGACTACGCTCATTCGCAATAAGATGATTACAATGAGTCTCCGAAGGAATTTTTACAATAAACATGAATTCTAAAACCCTAGACATCCAAAAACCTAACCCTAGGAGATGAATCACAAAAAGTCATGTGGGCCCCATTGGGGTAAGTTAGTACATCAACTTCTCGGGGTTGTATATTTTGCATATGATCTTCATTTTTTTTGAACATACGATAGCTCATTGGAAAGGTATTGATGAGGAGCTTAATTTTGGGGGCTCAATCAGAGCCTTCAATTATATTTGAAGTGACTAATTGCAAAAAAATGTTGTTTAGGCCCTCAAAATGGCCTTGGAAGTTCAGGAACCGAAAAAAATTGCTAAAAATAGTAAGTTCCCAAAAATTTGTTTTGATCCAATTGGACAAGGTGGGTGGCCACCGAGATCCTCTTGGATCAATCCTCCCACCTTAGGAAGCAATGGTTTCCATTGTGTTGAGTTCCCCTATCAGATGAGGAAATTTCTGATGAATTTGGCCTCGGGTGAGCCACTTGCCCTGGTGCATGAGTTGCCCTGCATTGACAACCCGATAAAGCTAGATCCTCTGCTGGCGGGTGCCCTTGACTTGTGTGTCCACGATCTAATGAGTGGATTCTTGTTCCATGCAGTCATGGTTGATCTCTGTTGGTGTCAACTATTCTGTTATCTACAAAGTGTTCAATAATGGCGAAAAATAAGGCCGAAGGAGGTCCACATTGAATATTGGGTGCAAGCCAAGGAATGGGGGAAGGTTGAGCTCAAAAGCATTGTCACCCACTACATTGGTGATGGTGTAGGGTCCATAACGGAGTGGACAGAGCTTCTGATGAGATCCTGTAAGGCGTTCTTTCTATAAGTGCAACCAAACTTTATCTCCCACCTGAAAATGGAGTGGCACCTCATTTTGGTCATGGCCCTGCTTGTACTTGGCATTGGACTTGTGTAAAATATCCTGAACCTATTGGTGGATGTGTTGGATAACCTCAATGAACCAGGTGGCTTTGTCAGCTCTAGTTGGAGCATGCGACAAGTCTGCCTAGGTGGTCGAAGGGGTAGTGCAACATCCATGGGACCCAATGGTTGAAATCCCAACCCCACCTGAAAGGGGTTGCGGTCAGTTGAGATATGTAGGATCTGTTGTAGTTGTGCTAAATATAGGGAAGACTTTCAACCCAGGTTTAAGGTTGCTTGGAATTGTACATGCATAGTATGTGCATGATCAACCGGTTGACGACCTTGGTTTGGCCATCTGTCTGGGGGTGGAAGGCAGTGGACTTGGTGAGCTTGGTATCCAACAGTGACCAGAAGCTCGACCAGAATGTGTTGAGGAACCGACTATCCCGATATGAGATAATGGTTTGTAGGATCCCAAAGTGTACCTACACTTGTTCAACTAAGAGCTTGGAAGTGGTCTCTGTTGTGATTCTCTTCTTGTAGGTGTCCAAAATAACCATCTTGGAAAAGTGATCAACAACCACAAAACACAGTCATTTCCCCGCTTGGTGGACAGAAGGCCCGACATTTAGTCGATCGATATGGATTCTTAAGGCCTATCAAGAGTATGCAGAGGAGTGTACAGGACTTGTTTCACAATGGTCAGTTTGGCAATAACGCAAGCAAGTTGTCCATCATCTCGTTCCTTTGTCGCTCCAGGGATTCCTCGAGCAACACTTTGAAAGGATCTCATGTCATGTTGTCTTTCTTTTCACCCACCATGGACTGTTTCTTGGGCGTGCGATAGTAGTTGTCCTTAAGAGAAACAAGCTTGAGACCCAACTCTCTATACCCTGACCCCGTCGGGGACATGCATTGAAAAAACCGACAAGGAGCAGACCGCTCTGATACCACTGATCTGGATTTATGAGCGGAACGAAATGAAACCACAGATTTATAATATTTACACAGAGACACAGTGAACAATAACATAGATACAATAAAACTTGGTTTCTATTAAATAAGAAATATGCTGAAAACTGTAAAATGTAGACTAAAAACAAGCTTGTTAGAATGGTGGCAGCGTATCTCTGAGAAGAGATGTGATGGCTACGCTCATTCACAAGAATATGATTACAATGAGGCTCTGAAGGATTTTTTACAATAAACATGAATTCCAAAACCCTAGACATCCAAAAACCTAACCCTAGGAGATGAAGCGCCAAAAGTCATGTGGGCCCCATTGGGGTAAGTTAGTACATCAACTTACCAGGGTCGTAATGTTTGCATACGATCTCCATTTAGGGCACATGATAGCTCATTGGAAAGGTATTGATGAGGATCTTCATTTAGGGGGCTCAATCAGAGCCTTGGCATGTAATTGATGTGTCTGATCGTGAAAAAGCGTCGTTTAGGCCCGTAAAATGGCCCCAAAAGTTCTGGAACCGAAAAACTACTAAAAACAGTAAGATGCCAAAAATAGTTTTGAGCCAGTTGGACAAGGTCGGTGGCCACTGAGATCCTTCTGGATCACATCTATAACCATTACCTTCATGTCCCAAACTGGATATACAAATAGCTTAGTTCTCCTTTCCATTCGTATGTCAAGGAAGTTGTAGGTACTTCTTGTATCTATTTGTAATGTGACACTATCATTTTTATATGTCACTTTAATTTAAGAGTCTAATGTTGGCTGATGCCTATCATGGCCACAATTCATATCCTTGGTGTGTTGTCGCCTTCTGAGCCTGATGTGATATTTTGGGGGTCCTCCACGTCTTCACCTTCTGACTCTTATGTACCTGATTCATCATTCCCTTCTACTTCACATGTATATAATTTATTTCGATGATATTTTGTGCGACACTTATGTTTAGGATCCCATATTTCTCCACAACATCTGCATTTTTCTTCTCTTATTCTTTGAGATTCCAAATTATTTTTGTCGTCTCGTATGTGTGGAGGTGTGTATTTATCTTTATCTATGTCTATGGTTTGTGGTCCATTCTTTCTTGAATAAGCCTTCCCAAATATTGATTGGAATTCTTCAAGTTTGACTTGTATCATTTTTTCCTTACACCTTGTTGGTTTAATGAATGAAACATGATGCATTTTTAATTCATTTAGGATATGTGGTTTAAGACCTCCCATATAAGATTGGAGTAATTGCTTTGTAGATAGCCTGAATACTCATGTGATGAGAGATTCACATTGATGCATGAATTCATCGACACTACCTTTTTGTCGTAGTTTGGCAAGTTTCGAAAATAATTCATTTTTAGTGATTCCCTGAAATCTCTTAAAAAATGATTTTTGAAAGAATGCAAGTTGTACGAGTGATTTTACTTCTTCCACCGCATATACCATTTGTATGCTTCACCTTCTACATGCATGGAAGCATATTTTACATTTTCTTCATCTGTTGTAAATTTGTATATACTGAAACATTCTTTGGCCTTGTTAAACCATGCCACACGTTGATTTCCACTTCCATAGTATTTTGAAAGTTCTATTTTGGCCTTGGGTGGGTATATCATGAAGGGTTGATATCGGGTGCCTCTTGATGGCTTATAGGTAGGTGACGATGTTGGAAAATATTTAACAGACAGTTAATAGACAACGAATGCTTGTCATTGATGGCAACAATGAAGATGACATGAGAACAACAAATTTGTAATTGACAGGCATACAAAAGATAAGTTTAGAGAGGTGAATGATCGAAGGCAGCGAATGAACGAAAGTTTGAGAAGAAGAATCTCTGATCGTTGAAGAGGGAGACAGATCTCAGCCGTCAGATCCGAGCACAAGGTCCGACCATCGTTGGATCAAGGATAAACTGCACGCTCTTTAAAGTACAAGGAGAAGCGGGTGTAATCGCAATATGAAAAATCAAGATGAAATCTGAGCCGTCAGATCAATCTTTGATCTGGACCATTGATCCCAGTCCTTGTCGGAGTTTCAGGGATCGCGAGTTGGACATGTCAAAGTTTATTGACATCGGAAACCCCAAAATCGCGATGTGTGAAATCCTGACTGAACCTGAACCGTCAGATCAAGATGTGATCTAGACCGTCGACCCAACTCACGACAACAGACCACGTCAGCTAGGGACACGTGGCACAATCAGGTAATGAAAAGTGTCAGACTGATTCAACATTTCAGGCACATGTAAATCATGAATCAGAGTGACACGTGGCAGTATTCAACACGTGTCAATTCACGTCTGACGTCAGCAGATGGACACCACATCAAAGTTTTGAGGATTGCAAGTTGGACATGTCAAAGATTATTAACATCAAAAATCCCGATATCGTGATATGCGAAATCGCGACGTAACTGCGACCGTCAGATCAAGATCAGATTTGGACCGTTGATGTAACTCCTTATCGGAGTTTCGCGAATCGCGACATGGAGTGACAAAAACATTGCAACAAGAAATGCGGAATCACGATATGCGATATGGCGATTCAATCATAGCCGTTAAATCAAGCTTGGATCTGGGCCGTTGATGTAACTCCATCTCGGAGCTTCGCCTATCGCGACTTGGAGTGACGAGAACCTCCATCTAAGGAACAACGAGATGCGAGACCGCGAAAAGATCAGGACCGTCGGATAATCAAGAATGTGGATCGTTGATCTGAGCTCCATCTCGGAGCTTCGCCTATCGCGACTTGGAGTGACGAGAACCTCCAACTAAGGAACAACAAGATGCGAGATCTCGAAAAGATCTGGACCGTTGATTCATCGAGATCATGGACCATCGATCAGGGTCGATGAAGATCATAGCAAAACAGACTCATGATTGAAAATCAGTTAGCGTTTCAGTTGCTTAGACAGTTGTCGACATTTTTCCTAAGGAGTTGGGAAGTTGAACCATCATGTTCGTGTGTATAAAAAAAGATGAAATAGACTGTGTCGGGTTGGTCATTCTGTAAGTGAAAAATAATGAAAATGTAAGAATAGAGACGAAGAGGATGCGCAGGAGGAGATTGAGCATATGTGAAGGGTGAGATGAAATGCAGAGCATAATAATAGAGAGTTGAAGAAGAGAAAAATGAGAGCACGAGTTGATGCAGAGCATACCTGCTGAATAGACAGAGGAAGAGTAGAGCTGCAGAATAGTGTGCAGAAGACCATATTTACAGAACAAAGAAAGATTGGTGAGACCTGATTTATCTGTAAAGTTGAATGTTTATTTAGCCATTTATATTCTAGGGAGGCTGGGAGGTGTTCGGGAGGACTGTTGTCCTCAGAGGTTCAAGTGGGAGCTTGAACACAGGAAGTTGTAGCTTCCATATGGTTGCAGCCAGAGAAACCAGGGTGGCAGGGAGGTGCAAGGGAGAACTAGTGTTCTCTGTTATGCAGGTTGGAGCCTGTGTAACTGGAAGTTGGTGCTTCCATCCAGTTGGTGC
>JZKD02S1675880.1:12161-56986 GCA_000966675.3 Picea glauca
TAGCAGCCTCACATTGAGTTGGTGCTCAATTGTAAATGATGTACATAACTGAAAAAGATTGCCTATCATTTCGAAGAAGAAGAGGTTTTCTCCCTTTATGGGTTTCCTCATGAAACTCTGTCTCTGTGTGTACTTTATGTGTGACTGATGGTCTTTACTTTTACTATCCATATGTTGTATATTGTTGATGATCACTTGAAGGAATATTAATAACATTTAAAAAGGTTTAAAATTGTTTAAGCTCATAAACAACTGATTCACCCCCCCCTCTCAGTTGTTTTAGTATTTCCAACAGGCGACGATGGTGATGAAGATCTAGATGAGCTTGAAGTACTCGCTTTCTTGTTGCGACGTTGAGAACCTTTATTTTTTAATAGTTTTACGAGCTATTCGTGTTTTTTTATCTTGATATTGCTTCATGTCTTTATACTTTTGATGTTGATCTTGCTTCATGATGTCTATGTTGTTTTTCATTTCTATCCCAAATTCTGTCATAATTTCACCTTTAAGATTTTGTGTTATTTCTTGCTTGTGTGTGTCATTACTTTTTTTTATCTCGTCTTTTAGGTTATCATGATTTTTGTTGACTGTATCTTTGAGTGTATTGAATTCCCTTTCTATTTGTTCCAACTATTATTTTAGATATATCATACTTCTAGTGGTTGGAGGTGTATATTCGTACGTAATTTTTGTGAGGTGGACTAGATAGGTGTGCTGGTGACAAGAGTCGATATCAAGAGTGAAAAGAGTCGAAGCAAGAATCAAACACAGGTTGGATTTCGATCTGCTAAAATATAATTAGCACGTCTTAGAAAATCATTGACGAACTCGTGTTATGCGAATTGGTGTTCTAAGCAGTGGATGGATTCAAAACTCTGTGTGCATGATCCACATTTGAAACTCTACGTGTACGGGCCATATTTGAAACTCCATGTGCACGATCTTTTCCTTCGACGAGCAATGGTTTTCTCCTATGATTTTCTACCTCCTCATGTGATTTTATGAGATCTATGGCCTCCTTTATTTTGGAAGGGGATAGAAATGCACAAGGAAGGGACGCACAATGAATGGAATGGACATGCAACAAATGGAATTGAATGGAATTGTAGTGAATGGACTCAGATGAAGGGAATGGACTAGCGACAAATGGAATGGAATGATTGTTTAGTGAATGGACGCATATGAGGGTGCAACAAAAGATGCAAACGAGGGTTTTAGAAGGCGGATGCAGCCAAGAGGAATGACACAATATAGAAGAGAGAGGTGGGCGCAACAAGGGTAACTCGAGGATGAGCGCTCTGATACCAATGTTGGGAGAATAAATCTCTGTAATCACAAGACTGAAAAATATGTATATGTAATATCTTAAAATATAATTGATGATGATCTATTTGTTTACAAAAGGTCCACGATTATATATTACATGGGAAATGAATAAGAGTCATGAATTTTTAAATAGTAACATCATATAATAATCACGAGTCATTTATTTACGGTTTTTTTTTATTCTAAATTAAATATATATATAACATTGTAACTGTTGGAATAATGAGGGGGGGGGGGGTGAATAAGTATGAGCAATTTATACCAATTTTAGCCACTATATATATTCTTTCACTTTATCAACAACGTTCAACAATTTATCATGAATGTATCATCTATGATTGCATTCAATATATATATCACAAGCATGTAATCATAAGCAACATCACATCAACATCATAGTACACTAATATTTATGTGGAAACCCAAATGGGAGAAAACCACAAAATGCTTTCTTATATATATCAAGAATTCATTCATAGGAAGCACCAAATTCCCAATTATCAAGTTGCAACTGGAAGGATTCTAAACCCCCTATTTACAGGCTCCAATCTAAAGGAAGCTACAACTCCTTGAATTCTTTGGCTCTAACTAGAAGGAGGCTACAACCCCCTGGGTTCTCTAGCTCCAACCAGGAGGTGGCTACAACCACCTAATTCTGAGGCTCCAACTTGAAGGAAGCTCCAACTCCCCAATTCTCTGGCTCCAACTGGAAGGAGGCTACAACCCCCTTTCCTTGCCCCGTCCTGTTGTCGTAAAATATAAGTGTAGATCAACTATCACTACCACTATCATTGTCACTGTCACTGCCACTGACATTGTCACCTCAACCACTGTCCCAACAACCTATCCAACCAATCACTGTCTCATCCATGAAACCAGATCCAATCTCATCTACATGCAACTCATGCCAAGATCACCAAGAGCATATCTCAAACCATATACTCAACATCACCAACACATGCCTCTACCAAGAATGTACCAAGATCACCATGTACCATCACAATATATGTGCCTCAACCAAGTGCCAACCCATACTATGCATCAACTTGTACCTCAACCTATACCATCAACCATGTACCATAACAAGTGCACCAACCATGCACCAAACCTATATCTTCAACCATGTAACATAACCATGTGTTAACCAAGCACATCAACCATGTACATAAACACCTGTACCATACCATGTACCAATCCAATAAACCAAGAAATGTACCAACAATGTATCTCAACAAGCAGACCTCAACCAACATGCACCATGCATCCAATGATGTGCCTCAAGTCATATACCAAAGCTCACAAACACATGCCTTAAGCATACTCCTCAATATCAAAAGTATACAACCTCATAACACAATATACCAAGCCTCAAGTATGCACCATGACATGTAACCAAACCAGATACCAAGATAGCCAATAATTCTTCGAATCAATGTACCATAACGTCACCAAGTGGTACCATACCATCATGTATCATCAACATGTACCATACCATAACCAAGCATGTAACCCTTAAGACTTACCTCTGATATTGTAGTTGACCCAATACTCTGTAACACTGACCTGTAATGTCTTCCATAGTCCTCAACAACCTAGAACCAACATCTTCCTCACTTTTGTCTTGTCCTTGCGGGACGAAGACCTTCTGCCACCCAGGTCCTCGCGTGACAATCTCTAGGCAACCCACAACTATGCCTCACGGGACACTTAGTGTCTGACCCTAATTAGGTTTTCCTTTGATTTTCCTGCTCGCCACTACAATCTTGAAAATCTTTCACTTTTCCTTCTTCGCTACCTCATAACTCTTCGTCATGAACTAGCTAAGAGATCACAATACTATATCATAACATTCACAAGATAGATATTCAATGTAAGTGTGTGAGTGTACTTGTGAATGACTCCTTGAGGGTTATTTATAATTTTGCTAGGTAACCTCTTCCCTTAAATATAGGGCTTCTAGAGACTTCTTGTTGCAACCACTTTACCCTTTCATTCATTGACTTGTAACCAACTAGGGTTTCTTGACCATTCTTTGGGGCTTCCAACTTCATAAAGCCATATCTACCTAACCGTGAGGAACCATGTGGCATACCACATATCACTGGAAATGACACGACATGTACTATCCATCTATGATAATTTTACCTGCAATTACAATGTCCTTCATGTCATTATTCTTTAATCAACTTCGGGTCCCATATCCACACCTTCGGGATACATGTAGACTACTTCAAATGTACCCAACTAACTCACCATCAATATCGATCATACAAATGTCAATCGGTTTTCCAACATCTGACCTCTTCAAGGATTGACATCAATGACAACCAACTATCCAACAATCTCCCCCTTTGGCATTGATGGAAACATTGATGCTCCAATGCTCATGCTCCCCCTGTGACCATTGCTCCTCATCAATGTTTCTGACGTATCTCTGATTTGGGTTGCTCCCCTTGTTGTCATGCATTTGTTCCTTCTCTCCCTCCTTGACCAAAGGTTAACTCCCCCTGTCGATATGTCTCCTCTTGACACTTTACCTATTTTAACAAAAAATAGGCAAAATAATAGCTCCCCATGTGGGAATGTCTCCCATGTTTGCATGCTACTGATCTTCCTTTCTGGATCTCTCTATGATGATTTGCCTTCTCTGCAAGATGTAGAGCTACCTATGAAATGTTTCCTTTCCACTCTTCCAGTTCTTCTCATTGTCCATTGGTGCTTTCACTTGAAATTCACTGACATATATAAAAAACATTCACTATTTGATTTCTTCAATCACTTGTGATGTTCAATTGACCATACTGTTCAACAATGTCCTTCTGATGATATACCTTATGTTGATGGTTTCCTGCTAAGCATCTCACAAATCCATCTCTTTCCATATGTCACAAATTATCCATAACTTTGCTACTCAAATGTCCACAATGTTGACCCATATGTCACTGAACTATCATGAAGGCTTCACCTGAATATACTACAATTGATCATCACATGTTCATGTTTATCAAGCTAAATAAAATATGTCCACTAATCTTATCTATCCACTCATCAAACTCTGCATGTCTGGAACAACTTGTATTGAAGATATCCCTGCCTGAATACATACCTACTATACAATCATAAACTACTTCTCAACTGATCAATCTATTACTTTGTACTTCTGTTATCTTATTGCTTTGAATATGTATATGTAAACACTTTGTATTGCTCAAAAGATGGTTCTTCTATTTGTAGTGTCTACTACTTGGACTCCCCCTATTCAACATACATATTTACTGGGAGTCTCCAAGCTGGATGGCTTAGAAAAATACTCGATTGGATGCAAAGTAATCTTCCTCTCCGTCTGTAGACTTATCATCTCTCTGAACTTTGACTTCTTTCTTTTTTCCCGTGGATTGATCTCACACTACAATTTCTGAAAGTACAATCTCTTGAACTTATTCCTTATTCACCTGCTCTTCTTTTATTTCTCGCACTACTACAAATCCTGTGATTATCGAGACCTGTTCTTTATTCACTTGTTCTTCTGGTTTTTCATTTCTTCTCCAAACCTTCCTGTATCTGATAATTTCCTTTTTCCCTGTAGATTTGTCTTCATTTTCTACTATTGCTAATCTTGCAATCTATGGGGCCTGGTCTTTATTCACCTGTTCTTCTTGTTTTCTTTTCCATACTTTCTTATATTTTATATCAATGTTCTCTTTCATGGAAGTATCGATCATGCTTCTACAATCATGAGCCATGTGTCCATAGTTATGGAATTTATAACATTCAATGTTATGTGGGGCCACATAAACATTTGTTGCTTGAACATTTCTTCCATAAGCTCTGCAATCTGCAACTTTATGTCCAAAGTTAGTACAATAAAAACAATGACCATAAAATAAATTTACATACTTGGGAGTGAATGATCTTCTTTGTGGTGTAGTCCTTTTGAATTCTTGCCTTAGTTGATCATGATCTTCTTTATGTGGATCCCTTTATTATGGTTGAAGCTTCTTTGTTGCCTGGATGTGGTAGGTCTCATTGAATATGTATCTTTATTATACTCATTCTTCTTTGATTCTTGTTGACCATGATTCCTTCCTTTTAGTACTTCTACGTAACTCTTACTCTTTTCTCCATTCTTCTTTTCTAGCAACCTGGAGGGATTCTCTTCAACATTCTCTACAGATGATGTGGATGTTTCTCTCTCTTCAATATTCGTGCTGAGCTTGACAACTTTGACTCTTAGTGTGACAACTTCTTCCTCAAGATTCTCAACATCTTCTTCTTTCTTTATTATATGAGACTTCATGACTTCTTCCGTTCTCTTTGCTTCTTCAAGTTCGATCTTCAAGGTGATTATCTCTTCTTCGAGTTTCCTTTTTTGTTGACTAAATTCTGCTTCAAGTTGATTTAAATCCTCAGTTCTTTCCTTGATATGATTTGTCAATATCTTCTCTCTCCTTTCTGCTTCTTCCTTCTGTGTTGCTATTTGGGCTTCCAAACAATGCTTCTTATCCTCGAGAGTTTCTTAAATCCTTATGGCTTCTTCTAGCTGACTTTTTAGCATCATGATCGTCTGTTTGACTTCTTTGGAGTTGGCATTCTGATATTCTTCTTTTTCCTTTAGTTCCGCCTGGAGTGATTTGTTTTTCCTTTTTTCATTCCGTAGACATTCTATTGCAGTGAGAAATTCTTCTCTGTAATCAACTTCTACCTCTTCACACTCTTCTTCTTCTGAATCTTTTTGACATGATGAAAATATTTCTTCTTGTTCTGTACCTGCATCTTCTTTGGCATTCTCTGACTCTGTGATGGAAGAGAAATAAAGATTATGTAGCTTATCCCAGAGTTCTTTTGATGATAAAAATTTTCCCACTTTGTCTTTTACTGAATTAGGTAATCCTTCCATGATGAAATCCATTGTTATTTTGTTGTTCTTCTTCAATTCCTTCTTGGCTACATTCTTTGGTTTCTTTGGACCATTATATCCTGTAACAACTGAATACCAAATATCATATCCTTGTTCCTGTAAAAATGTTTTCATTCTTTTGCTCCACATATCATACTTCAGACCACTCTGACCATTGAACATTGATGCTCCATTCATATTGTACTCCATGATCTACCTTCCAGTGGTTAAACTATTTCCTTAAAGGAACCGACTCTGATACTAATTGTTGGAATATTGATAAGGGGGTGAATCAGTATGAGCACTTTATACCACTTTTAACCACAATATATATATTTTCACTTTATCAGCAATGTTCAATAGTTTATCATCAATGTATCATCTATGATTGCATTCAATATATATCACAAGCATGTAATCATAAGCAACATCACATCAAGAACATAGTACACTAGTATTTACGTGGAAACCCAAATGGTAGAAAACCACATAATGATTTCTTATATATATCAGGAATGCATTCATAGGAAGCACCAACTTCCCAATTCTCCAGCTGCAACTGGAAGGAGGCTACAACCTCCGACCTAAAGGAAGCTACAACTCCCTGAATTCTTTGGATCCAACCAGAAGGAGGCTACAACCTGTTGAGATTAATTCTCGCTTCCAAAATTTCCCTCCCCTTTTCTATTTTCCCAACTTCTTTTGTCCATTTCTTCTCCCTCTTCTATACTTACACTCACCGCCCCTTTCTTTTCTCCCTTCTCTTTTCCTTTTCTAGTTATTGTACTTAGTCATTTTTCAAAAATGGCAGGTTCAGGGGTTGGTGGACTTGTGTATCTTCATCTCCATCCATACTCCCATATCATGAATCTGACCGATAGTTGTGTTATTATGTACTTAACCATTTTATTGCAATCTAGGGTTCGCAGGTTCAAGCTTTCATATTCTGAGTTCCGCGATATCCATTCTGCACCCAAATATTTGCAATCTACGTTATGACCGCCAGACTTGTCATAGGTACCGAGCTCCTAAGTATTTCATTCCTCTTATATCCAAGTCCGATCGACTGCTCTCAAACACTTAGCTTATTTTCTATCATTCACAATCGTGGGTTCGCGGGCTCCCGGGTTGGTAGGTTCACAAAAACCCCCAAATCCTAATTGCTCTTGTCCATCCTCGCCACCTTCATGCTTTTCCCAATACGCATTTAGTATGGTTTAATGCTAATAAATCATCATGCAGGTTCTGTAACTATTGTCATCAATAAGCGAAGGGATCGAGGAGATTTCTCATTAAAACTACGTTAAATCACGATTTGCCGAAGATTATATTATCGTTATCTCTCTCGAGTGCTTATTTGAAATATTATCTAGTTAAAGGAATACTCTCGGCAACCTATGATAGCATCATCTAGACAACAATTTTGCAGTGATACTTTAAATATTTTTGTGCATGAAGTTCATAATTTCTAGTGGTCCAGAGCATATTCTTACTATTCGTCCCCTTCTGCTAAAAAATAAGTGATCTGGACATCTGAAATTGCTCGTGTAGGGTGTGTCCCTGAAGTTTTCGACTGCAAGAAATTGGTTGCACGGTGCGTTGAGAAATATGTATCAAGTCAGCGAATCATACAACTCCAGGATCATTCCCCCATGTCTCTTTCACCACAAATATTTCGTAAGATGTTGAAGCTCCCTGAGCCAACTCTTACCTTCAAAGGGGAGAATTGTAGGGATTTCCTAAAAAAACATGATAATGGGCTGTATCTCTTGCCAAAATATTTGGAGAACCCAACGTCTATTCTAGAGGATATTACCAGGCTTCAAGTAGACTCTTTCAAAAATCCCTTTTGGGAAATTGCTTGGTTGTTTACCAGGCTGACAGGCCAAGAAAACACTGCCACCATTTCTCGAATGATTCTTTATATTCTATATTTTACAGTTAAAGAGCAAGCTATTTTCGATTGGGGAAAACTAATTTCAATTGAAATCTCCTCCCAATTGTCATAGTACAAGAAAGACAAGAAATTCTTCATGGCTTCTTATTTGGTGTTTGCGATAGCATATTGCTGTCAATTTACAAAACTGTCTATCTGTAAGAGGGTGAAATGTGAACTTGATCCAATTACCTTCTGGTACCAAGCGTTGTGGAGACATAAGGATTCTTCACATTTTTATGAAGTTTACAATGATTTCGTTTCGATTTTCAAAGGATTATTGTTTGGTAAAGATACCCCCAGAATATCCGACCAGGAAAATAAATTATTTTTATAAAAAGGGGACGTTTGAGCAGATGGAAAATCATAATATCATCAGGATTTTCGGTTCCAAGGAAAATCCCTCTTTTCTTCCATGCCATGTATCTGATAAAATGTTTATCACGGAAGTAGCAAGGAAGTATAATTTATGGCTGCAATTTTTCCATGAGAAACAGAAAAAGCAATTCATACCCTTGCCTTGGAAAATTGGAGACTTTGTATTCAGTAATATAAACTAAATCGATGAGTTTGCAAACCACTTCCACAATGTGAATCTGAAATATGCTGAAAAGAAAAAGGGGTTTGACCCTAATGGAATTTTCGTGGAAGATATGCTGGCAGTGGGATTCAACAATTCATTTGTTCATATTGTTCTGAGTGAAGAAGAAAATCACAACTTAGGTGCTCCTGCTCACAATGTTGGTGACTTGGAAACAATACTTAGTGCTAATGAGTTTTACAAGCAGAAAGGAAAGGGTCCCAGTAAGAAGAGCGCCCAGTCCCCAACTATTACTCCTAAATATACCACATCTTGGAGCCCAACAACCCACTTAACCAGGAAAGTTACCGACAATAGTTCCAATGACGAAGGAGAAGAGAATCCCCCTTCGGGAAAAATTGAGAGCTCGCACAAGCTTCCTCTGAGAAAGAAGAGGAAGAATGTTGTGCAAGAGGAAGAAAACCATCGTGTACAAAGTGACATCAATATCTTCTCTCTTGAAGACATGGATCTTGAGACAGATATCGAGAAAATGTTTCCCATCATTGATCAGTCAAGAAATACGACCCATCAGAATTCATTATTGGAAGTCATTGAGAATGAGACCTTCAATGAAGAAGAGTCATTTGCATTTCAAAGCATTGTCTTTTATAGGGAATCCAGGAAATTGATTATTGAAAAAGGTGATGTGAAGAATAAGAAAGGGAAATCTCATTCAGAGGTTGACCTAAGTGATATGTGACCTTCCCATATTTCTAAAATTCACAGAGCAACCGGGGATGCTTTGGATGACTCCATTGGTGGTCTTGAAGTGGAAAACACGAAGTTGAAAGGAAGTATCAAGGAACTAGAAGATGAATTAATTCCTCCTCCACTTCTTGCCAGTCCTTTGACAATAGTCAGACCCACCACACCAGCTGCTAAATTGAAAGGATATTCAAGCATACTTACATCATCCAGGAGCTATGTGGAAATAAATATTAAGAAAAGAATGACATTGATCACATAGGCATGGGAAATTTCGAAAAACATGGTTTCTTTTGGCTCGAGAGTGCATGCCTTCCATGAGTATTTGCAAGCCGAACTAAAGAATGAAGAAGGTTTTTATCTTGATGTTGTACTACCCTTTGGAAACAATGTTTACAACATGACAGAGCTAAGGAGAATATAGGAGGATCTGCCCTCTCCAAGTCGGATAAAACAGTTAAATGCGTGCTCGAAAGAAAAGATAAAAAACTTGAATAATATTGTTAAAGCGTGTAGCCAAGATATATCAAGGAGGGAAGAACTATTCAAAAGTGTCACAGAGGTAGACCTATCCAGAAGCACTAACGAAGTCCAAGACCCCAAATTAATCCTCAACGCGTTGGTCCTTACAAAGCAACAATTTGACAAACAAGTTGAGATTTTTAAAGGGTTGTCAATTGAAAAGTTCTATGGTATACTTGAATATGACGAGGACGACATAGACAATTGGATAGTGGACTACTCCGTGAAAAATCAGTACACTAAAAAAGAATTGCACAATAATTCCCTTGATTTTCGAGACTTGGAGGGCAATTTGTTCAACATCAAAATCTGGCATGAGATCAATGTGGCACCAATGAAAAATTATATTGAAGAATGGTTTAAGAAAGAAATCGATAAATTGGCCAATGAGGGGCAAGAAACAGTTGAGACTGTTCCTGTAACCACTAATGAAGACAATAAAAGGGCATCAATAAACAAGTGAAGACACAAGTGACCATCATATTAAGTTTACGCTGATCACATATTTCTTTCTTTATCAATCCCTTCATCTAGTTATTCCACCTCTTTCACTAGAAAGGTTTAACCGAAGTCTAATAACTTCTTATTTTCTTCTTTCTAGGTCTTGTTGTTCTACTTTCGCCCACCATCCTCCTTCTACAAGATTATTTCTTGTATTTATTTTCTTTATGGTCCACGGGATCCCCAATCCTAGTCCTTAGGACAAACACATTCTAAAATTTCAAAGAATATGTAACAGACTACATATTTTTTTTAGAAATTTCAAGAGAGCTACTTCAGGAACAATCTCAACTGTACTTTGTAACCTTGAGTTTTGAATATAAAATATTTGAGGTTGATCTATCATTATCTTTATTTGATATGCCCATGTTCACTTTGTTAAAGTTATCTTATGCATGCAGATCATCTTCTTTTTATTTTTTATGTGATCAAAAAATTTAGTTTAACTATGAAGGATGTGAGGAAATTTTGTCTATTTTTGTTAAATGTATGAAGTGTGCAGTTCCTGGTCCTTTCTCAAGAACTTTCTTTAAAAGCAAAGTAAAACATTTTCTTTCTCGTTATTTTATATTTCTTTGATTACCATGAGAGACTTCTGCAAAGTCCCATATTCCAAAGACCTAAAGTCCCAAGAAAATCTGAAATAAAGAAGAGTACCAACTCTATAAAAATGTAGGGGGATTTACATCCTCGTGAGGTTGTCATTTCGATCCTAATTGATTCAAGCGTCAACACAACCCCCTGGGTTCTCCGGATCCAACCGAAAGGTGGCTACAACCACCTAGTTCTCAGGCTCCAACATGAAGGAAGCTCCAACTCCCTAATTCTCTAGCTCGAACCAGAAGGAGGCTACAACCCCATTTCCTTTCCTCATCTTGTCGCCTTGAAATATAAGTGTATACCAACTGCCACTACCATTGTCACTGTCACTATCACTGCCACTGTCATTGTCACTGCCACTGCTACTATCACTATCATTGCCACTGTCACTATCACCTCAACCACTGTCACAACAACCTGTCCAACCAATCACTGTCTCATACAAGAAACTGGATCCACTCTCATCCACATGCGACTCATTCCAAGATCACCAAGAGAATATATCAAACCATGTTCAACATCACCAACACATGACTCTACCAAGCATGTACCAAGATCACCACATACCATCACAAGATATGTGTCTCAACCAAGTGCCAACTTGTACCATGCATCAACCTATACCTCAACTGGTACCATCAACCATGTACCATAACAAGTTCATCAACCATGCACCAAACCTATATCATCAACCATGTACCATAACAATGTGCCAACCATGCACATCAACCATGTATATCAACCATGTACATCAACACATGTACCAAGACAATAAACCAAGAAATGTACCAACAATGTATCTCAGATAAGCAGACCTCAACCAACATTCTCCATGCATCCAATGATGTGCCTCAAGTCATATACCAAAGCTAACAAACACATGCCTCACACATTCTCCTCAATATAAAAAAGATACAACCTCATAACACAATATACCAAGCCTCAAGTATGCACCATGACTTGTAACCAAACTAGATACCAAGATAGTTGATAGTGCTTCTAATCAATGTACCATAACATCACCAAGTGGCACCATACCATCATGTATCATCAACATGTACCATACCATAACCAAGCATGTAACCCTTAAGACTTACCGCTGATCCTGTAGCTGACCTGATACTCTATAACAATCACCTATAACTTCTTCCACAGTCCCCAGCAACCTGGAACCAACATCTTCCTCACTTTTGTCTTGTCCTTGTGGGACGAAGACCTTCTGTCACACAGGTCCTCATGTGACAACCTCTAGGAAACCTCCAGGTATGCCTCGCGGGACACTTAGTATCTGACCTGCGGGGATGATCCTAATTAGGGTTTCCTCTGATTTTCCCGCTCTCCACTGCAATCTTAAAAATCTTTCACTTCTCTCACTTTTCTAGCTCAAACGTCTCTGTCGCAAACTAGCCAAAAGATCACAATACTATACCATAACATTCACAAGATAGATATTCATTGTAAGTGTGTGAGCGTACTTGTGAATGACTCCTTGAGGGTTATTTATAATTTTGCTAGGTAACCTCTTCCTTTAAATTTAGGGCTTCTAAAGATTTCTTGTTGCAACCACTTTACCCTTTCATTCATTGACTTGCAACCAACTAGGGTTTCTTGACCATTCTTTGAGGCTTCTAGCCTCATAAGGCCATATCTCCCTAACCGTGAGGAACCATGTGGTGTACTACATATCACCATAAACAACACAACGTGCACTATTCATCTATGATAACATTACCTGCAATTACACTATCCTTCATGTCGTTATTCTTTAATCAACTTCGGGTCCCATATCCACACCTCCAAGGATACATGCAGACTACATAATATGTACCCAACTAACTCACCATCAATATCGATCATACAAGTGTCAATCAGCTTCCAAAAATATGACCTCTCTAAGGGTTGACATCAATCTCCAAGGGTTGAAATCAATGACAATGAACTATCCAAACCTACTGTCTAACAGTAACAAGGCGGTGCGTAGTTGAATGATAAATCCTAAATATAGCTTGACCTTAACTCTTTTTCTATAGATTTTTCGCCATACRTTGTGTTGGAACTCTATAATTTTCGTGCCAATTTTGGAGTYTATCCGCTCACTTTTGCAGCGAATTGGAACTTTTGCAGTGTCATGGCACTTTTGTAGTGTCATGGCACTTTTGCAGTGTCATGGCACTTTTGCAGCRCCAATGAACAAAATCATTTCGTAGTGCTCTTAAGCTTGATGTTTATGTATTCATATCAGTGTCCTAGCAAATGTTTATGTTGAATTATGTTACTGGCATCCATTCACAGAAGAAGCAATTGAACATAAGTGAAGGGATTGTTCACTCCATGAAGATATCATTGGAAGAACTTTACAATGTAATCTCAAAAAGAAGTTACTATGCTCTAAATACAAGAAGAAAGGGTCAAATCTTATGCTTCAATAGAATACAACAGGTGTCAAGGATCTGGTATCAAAATCTCAGCATGGGGTATGCTTCATAGATCCTTCATTCCTTAGTCCTTGAAGAATATTGTTATAAAAGTTATAGATCATTGTCATCCATTCTTAAGTGAATGAAAGCAAGGCCAAAAGATCGTCTCTCAAGGCATATAATATCTTTGATGAGAATTTCCTCCAAGAAGGTGTGAGAAAAATCATCAGAGATCTCATTGTGATTGTTAGATCAGTGGATCAAAGTCTCAGAAATTGTCGAATCATGCTACAATATTTAATGTTGCAACTCCCACACTGCAAATCTATGCTACAAGATTAGTGTTGCAACTCCCTGCAACTACATGCTACAATATTAGTGTTGCAACTCGCTGCAACTCCCACCTATAACTCCATGCTACAAGATTAGTGTTGCAACTCACTGCAACTCCCACATTGCAACTCCATGCTACAAGATTAGTGCTGCAACTCGCTGCAACTCCTATGTTGCAACTCCACACTACATGATGAGTGCTACAACTTGTTGCAACTCCACACTACATGATGAGTGTTGCAACTTGCTGAAACTCCACGCTACAGGATTGGACGTGAAATTTTGACCAGAGTCAACATAGATGTGGAAGCAGAGACGTCATTTAAAATCCGCTCTTATAATTTTTGAGTCCACTTCGTTAGATTGTTGATAAAGGAGGAATGTGGATCTGTGACCAAATCTCTGCTACTGAAGTGGATGCTTCATTTGGCAAGTTTAGAAGGTAGCCACAACAATAAATTTGGGCAAGTTTCTTTCAAAGAACCTCCTGTACCATCCACCTCACACATTGTCTATGGAAACAACTAATCCGTCAACTAATTGGGCATGTTCTACACAAAACCCATGTCGTAGAATTTTAAAATTCATTTCCATCCCTCTAGAAGCTTCATACGAAAATAATTGTCTGATTTGGACGCCTTTTTAAATTTAAATCAATTAAAAAACAAAAAAGTTAGCATTTGTGTTAATTAAATGAAGAGGTGCAATGTTTTATTATTAAAAAGACACATTGGTTCATTTTCTCTTTTACAAAAAGACACATTGTTTCAAAATCTTATACCTCTTGAGAGACTATATAAATAAAGAAAAATGGTAAGAAGGAAAGTGTCTCTATGGTCCAATCTAGAAGATCAAAACAAAAGCAGAGTCCAAGGACGAATGTTGCAGATATTCATGAAGTAAGGGTGGAAGGGAGGATTGGTTTCTTCTACAAATTGAAGTTTATAACAAGGAGTTAGTGCTCTAAAACATGGGATTGGTGTCTCCTTGAATTGGTGCTCAAAAGAAGAGAGACTGGTGTCTCTCACACAATTGCAACTTGTACTTCTTATGTTTTTTATAATTAATTTCTATTTCAATACTTATTGTTGATCAATTTTTGTGATTAATAAGTTTAATTTATTAAATTATTGAAAAATAAGTAATACTGATTCACCCCCCCTCTCAGTATTGGCCACTATTTCAACACTTTAGACTATGAAAATTTCAAATAATAGAGGAGACATGCATGAGTACCTCAGGTAAAACATTGATCATATTTGCAAAATTGGATACATGGCATGTTGTACAAGTTCGTTCTTGGGAAGAGGCCCAAAACAATAAGCTTTGGGAAAGTTACTATTTGAAAATTTAAATTTTTGTCAGACCTGGTAAAGGAATAAGTAGTGATAAGACCCAGTGAAGGAACAAATAGTGAGTAGAATTGGTGAAGGAAGAAATAGTGAGCAGACCCGATGAAGGTAGAAGTAGCAAGTAGACTCTGTGAAGGTTGGTTCAACTCACATAAAGAGATTGGTGTCTCTTTCTAAGTTAGTTCTTAGCGGTGGGGATTGGTGTCTCAAGTATATTGGTGTCTACAAATATCTATAAGAATAGGTTGGTGCCTCTCAAACAAAGATATTGGTGTCTCTTGATAAGTTGGTGCTTAGCGGTGGGGATTGGTGTCTACAAAGATTTGTAAGAGTAGGTTGGTACCTACCAGGATTTGTTCCAGTGGGGATTGGTGCCTCTAGTAGGTTGGTGCCTACAAATAATTATAAAGAGAATTTCCATGGTTTTCTTCTTAAAGGGTTTCCACGTAAATCATGTGTTACATGTTCTGCATAGATCTCATATGTGATTATTTTCTTATGGTTGATGAATGTTTGGAAAAGTAAAAAATTGTCTTATATTGATTCACCCCCCCTCTTAGTATAAGTGTGTTCTCAACAAATATCTCTACGTCAATTGTTCCTTTTATAATGCACATTTGAGTTATAACATTTATTATGTTTTTATTGCTCGAGTTCCTAGACATATGACATTGTCCTTTGTTCACATTTTAATAGGTCATTTTCACACTAAGGATGGCAATGATGGACATGCCACACTTGATAGTGGAGTGGAGGTGTAAGATCCTAAGTTCTAATCCTCACAATTATAATATAATTGTGAAAATATTAATTAGGTTGGTAAGTCGCTATGGTTGAACAAGATATCATGTATTGATTAATATGGCCAAGGGCTGAATTATGTATTTTGTACATTATAATTAATAAATAATAATAATTGGTTGCAATACGAGAAGGATGGTAACGATGGGGGGCTATGATTCCACAAGAGATGGGGGATAAAGAGGGGTCCAAGGGGTTATCCATTTGTATTAATTCAACCAATTCATATTAATGTTTATCCGCCTGTTGATAAAAAAATTGGTCACCTTGATTTCCTTCTCTTTGGAATAAAAAAAAAATTGATATAAGAAGAAGAAAATTTCAAATGAACATAAGCTCACATTGTATCCCTCAATGTCATCTTTGTCATGCATCTTACGGATTCAAAATCTGAGTCTGGATGCTCAAGATATCCACATTTTTGTCTAAAAGAACATCTCTTCATGTGTAACACAGTTGGTTTCTCTTGTGGCACTAAGTTTCCTCGATACTTAGTCTTGGTATTCAATCCTTGTAGTCATTCTCGGTCCTTGAATTTCTTGGAAATATTCAGTCTTATCTTCTTTTGAGACTAAGTATCTCAAGTCTCTATTATACTAGAGACTAACTTGAGTTAGTCTCGTATCTTATCCTCTTCTTATAAGTCTCATATCTCATCTTGTATATCATCTTCTCCTATATTCCCATACTTAAAAAAAATTCCAATCCTTCCCCTCACCATTATTCATTATCCATACTTAGAAGTTTTCTTGTCTCCCCCTCTTGTCTTATTCTCCTCCATACTCTCCATAATCTCTTTCACTTCCATACTCTCCAATCTCTCTTCCATACTTAGAAATATTTCCACGCTCCCTCTCCTCTCGTATAACTCCACCCCTCACTTTACTTAGTTATATTTGATATTCCCCCTCTCTACACTACCTCCATCATCCATGGTTTCCCAAGCCTCCTCTCTCCTTCACGGGTTCTACCTCCATAACCCTTACCCCTGCTATATTCTCTCCTCAGTCCCGAACCCAATCCATCTCCTATACTTATAATTTTTTCTTTTCCCCCTCACTTCACTCTCCTCTCTCCTCCATGGGTTCTCCCTCACCAACCACCATACCCCTCTACCACTGTAATACCCTCACAACCCACCATACTCCACCGACCTTCCATATGCCCCCCCTCTCCTCTTGTCCATTTCCCCATCTCCATAGTTAAAATTTTCCTAAGTTTTATTTCAACCAATCAAATCAAGACACATGACAAACATGGAAACCAATGGTACTAAGACATGTGGGGATGAATGAAATTTTAGAATGTGGCATCCTATGGAAACCTATCATAGTGAGACAGATGGCAATGATTGGGCACTGACTAGGTGATGACATGGACTCTGATTGGGCAAGTGGGCCATCAATTTTTTTATTAATTCATGATTTTCCTAATTCTCAACCTCTATAGTATCCTTATGTTCCACATGAAATACATGGGAATATTTACCATATATACACTATAATCTCAATTACCACAATGCATGTGGTATTTTAAAAGTTGGATTTTGATCAAGGGCCCAAAATGACCCACGAATTTGATGGACAATGGTTGAGTCTCTGACTTTTCAAGTTCATATATTGAGTTCTCGACCTCTGTTTCGGAAAACTATACCTCGTTGGAAAGATAATTTGACGAGGAAGATGATGGAACATGTTTCAGGGGCTGAAATTGGCCATAATTCTCACAAAAATTAAAATAACAGTCAACTATGTTTTCATGGTTTACTGATAAATTTGTTTGGAACCTCAACTTCATGAGGCTATAACTTGATATCCAAAACTCCAAATTTCACTTAGGAGGATTTTTTGTAAATATGGAATGATGAAGATTGCATCTAGAATGGTTTCAATGTATAAGAAATCAAATATCATGTTCAAAAAATTAAAACACGGTCCACTTTTAAAAAGGAAGCCAATTTAAAAATTGGGAATTTATTTATTTATTAAAAGACTTTAATTAAAGATGAAATGGGCCCCACTTCAAGGCACAAATTGAATTAAGTTTATTATGAGAGTTCAATGAAGCATTAATTAAAGTGGTTATTCCAAAAATCAAAGTGTGTGGAAGTTCCTAGAAAGACCAAAAACCCTAACTACTTCAAGAGGAATTAGAAGCAACTTTTAAAAGAGACAAAGACCATCAAAGAAAGAGTTAAGAGGTTGGCAATCAAAAGTGTCTACAATGGCAAAGAGTCTGGAAGAAGAAAAGCTATATCTTTCCAATATTCTATGAATTGTCCTGCTTTTTTCTCCTTACATTTTCTTCTTCTATGTTTCCTTCCATCAAATCTTTCATGTATTGTCAGACAACCATAAAGATTTGTGTCTGAGTAGTTCTTTCACTAAGTTCTTTTGTCATCTTGTAATATTTCAAGTTCATAGGAACAAGATCCCTTCTTGTAAAAAAACAATTGCTATTTAAATCAGTTTATTAGTTGTCATTGCAATTTTGTAGAGGTTGTTTTAGCCCTCTTATTTCTGACATTATTATACTTGTCATATTTGGGACATTGTTATTTCTTCTGCAAAGAACTACTTCGGGGCACTACATTAGTGATTTTTCAGAATTTGAGTTGAAAGAATGTGATTTCAAATGTATTGTCTACTAAAATATTTTTTGAGTTCCAAAGAAATACTCATTTAAAGTTCTTTGAAGACCTGTCCATTTCTATATCTTCAACTTGCAAAGTTATAGCAGATCCCATGTTCATTTATCTTACAAGAAAGGCATAACGTCTATTGAAAGGAGAGTCCAAAACCTTGTGGATAAAAATATCCGCTAACACACTTCATCCTTTCTTTATTCAAATGATATGATTTATATTTGTATAACCGTATATAAGGGTTGTACATTTGTAGTTGTATATTTATCATTCACCCTTTACATTTACTGTAGAATCATATAAAAAATCTTTCAACATTTCAACCGAAGAGGAGTACCACCTCTATAAAAATGTGGGGGGATTCATATCCTCGTGAGGTTTCTATTTGGATCTTGACCAATCTGAACATCAACACCACCTTTGAAATATCAAGATATATTAAAGTGATGTAAGAGTCGTAGGTGGGAAAGGGAAAATTGCCCATTTATGACAACATGGGCTAAGTAAAACCACTTTTTGGGAAATGTGTGATTCAATCTTGCATGAGAAGAAAAGAAAATTTGAGTGCCTTTTTGTGAGAGTTTTTCATGTTGGTTTTGGAGAGAAAGACGATGGATGAGTGCTATAAAAAGAGCACCAACCATGTTATGCTTAAGGACAACCATTGTTGGCCGATTTTTATGCTGAAAATGAAGTTGTAGACATGTTATGAAGGTTGCATGCTTGTAAGTGACATTTTTTGTTGGGGAAATGGATCAATATATTTGAGAAGGTTGCGTGAACACTCCTGGAACAATAGAGAATCCCTTGAGTCCCTAACTATGATATTTCCTAGCCAAGCAAGTGCAATGGATCCTGAGAGGGAAGTGGAAAGGCTTGTCCCATTCCTTTGGTTGTATAGGCTAACAACACCTACGACTTCACTTCATTATTAGTTTCTCCTTCACAATAAAGTGTTGAGATGATTGAGTACTCGAGTGAACCCCTTATTCTTCCAGATTTGCTGAACATAATCAAAATCGATGAAGTGATGCCAAGAATGAGGGGTCAATCTCCAAAGCAGTCGTAGAGCCAAGAGCAAAGCGTAAATTCGACAGAGTGATTGCAACACTGTAATGCACCCCAAATTTCCCAACTATTTTTTTATTTATTTTTGTTAGGGGACATTAAAGTCCCTTGAATCTCCAACATTGTTTGCGACACAGAGATAATCCATTAAATATATCTTATTCCTTTATTGTAAGCATAAAAATTTTACTTCTTTGTCATTATACCTCTTAAAGGCTGAAGGAGATTTAAATTCCACTTGTCTCTTACTGTTATATTTCATTATAACGTCGTTATTGGATTATAAATCACACACTTATTTGTATTGAAGAGTTTTGTGACCATGACCGTCATAGCCCTTAGAATAACCACCAGGTCTATGCCAAGACATGCTATCCACATTAAATCATGTAACAGACTATGTTATACAAGGTATGAGTGATCTAAATCATGGAGACAAGATCAACACTTATAGACATAGTGTTGATCTAGGAGGCATAAGTCCTAAAAGCTAGGATTTAATTTTACCCATAAAACATGTTGCTTTAACATAGTGCAGTGAAATGTACCTATACATAACGTTATTAACCCTACTGGACTGTTACATACATGGTCTTATCATCCTAGGGTTAGCTCTAGGATTAAACCTAACCCAACATTTAAGTGGTTCAAAAACCATTTTATGGTGGATGACAGGTCGAGTCTGAGCCTGCTCCGTGCTAGCTTGTAGACATCTACTCCTGGTCTGGTCCATTAATGGTGAAGCCTGTCCCGTACCTTCTAGAACTGACACTTAGGCGAAAACACCCAATGTAGGCTCGCCACCTCTCTCGACTTCACATGGTAGTGGTATGGGGCATACTAGCCGCTATTACTCATATAGATAGGACCTCAAGGTAACACTTATTCTTCGTTCTTGCCCATTTAGTCTGTAACAAAAAACTTCCCCTGCACAGTATATGACTGATGATTTGGTAAAGCTCGACTCTCATGAGTGATGGAAGGAGGCAATGCACATCCAGGGTTCTCTATGTGCAAGGGTGAGTAAATTTTCTGTTGCTTTTGTTCTCTGTGGGAAGTTTTCCGTAAATTGTATTCTCTGTCTAGTGCAATGTAAATGATTGAGATGTTCAATGTAAATAATCAAGAGGTTCCATGTAATAGACTTCATGTTTCTTTTATTCGTTTGAGGGTTGACAATGTATGAAAATTGCGCCTCCGTATGCGTTTTCCTCCCGGGATTCTACTGTGTTTATGGTTCCCTTTGTAATTTGGGTGAAAACCTTTAGATTTAACACTCGGGTTTGAGGGTTATTGTGGTTTCCTCTCTGTTGGATGTCAGTCTTCAAGCCTAAAGTTGTTTGCGGTCCCTTCCCAGTTAGACCGTGGCCCGAATCGTTAATATAAAATTGAACCCTCTGATTTTCTCATTTTCTTTTATTCACCGTTCCTATCACTGGTATTCTTACATTCTGGAATTCGTCCAAAGATCTCAAAGCTTACTACGATGGTTGATGTTATTCAGACTTGATTGTTTAACAATCTTTAGGAAAATTTCATAATTTGCATTATATATAGATATATTAACTTGATATTATTCTTCTAGCAACACATTTGTTTGTATCCTCTGGTTGTAAAGAATTTCCTCTTCCGGGAAGAATCGTTGTTTGTTCCCGTGACCACGTCAGCAACATCCTTCACTTGATCTCTCGTCTGATACAATTATAATATTAAGCCGTTTATGAAAGGTTTTTTTTTTCCTATGTCGACCATTTTGCACCAACAAAAGAGAGGGTATCCTTGTTTCATAACTGCTATCCCTAAGCATGTAATCATTCGCCGCCTCATATGCTGAATGCATGCGGAACGAAAATCGTAGGGTTCAAACATGTTTTGCACACTTTAGAGTTTAACCTATGAATTGGGTTCTTACTGTAAATTTTTATGCACTCAGAATTTCATATTTTACCCTTCTGTAATGCTATTTAAATTTAATGATCCCTATATTGTGAATATACTCAGGTCGCATCTTGTGTGCCTCTACAAATTCTCACTAGTTTAATAATTATTCATTGTGATTGTTACCCCAAATCAGAAATTCCAACTGTGTGATTACGAGGAATTAAATGATAGTTCTGTTTAATCATTGACCTTGCCAATATCGACTCCTTTCGTTTATTTGGTCCTCTATACAGGGTTTGGAGATTCCTATTATGTTCTTTCTGTTTGATCACTCTATGCACGGTCTATTTCGATGATAATTGGTTCCACTTCTTTGCTTACTGTCGCTTCCTCTATTTTACAAGTGAAATGTTCTATACACGGATATATGAAATTAATGATGGGCCCTTTTCTATTTTGCGAGGGTACCCATCAATCGATTTTGGGTCCACTCCTCCTCCTCCTCCTAGATCATGGACAGATTGCCGCTCAAGGAACAAAAGACGATTTGGTTTTTCGTTGGGACTCAAGCTAAGTTTTTGTCCTTGGCTTAGTCTACTGTTTGATTTCCATAGAATTAAAATGACAGCACAGTTACTAAACCCTCATTTTATTTCCTCTGTAGGTTATGCAAGTCGATGTAATCGGAAGGAAGAAGCCTCTTACCACCAAAGGTATTCGAGTTCCATGTCCTTCCTTGACCGACCTATGCGCGCATTAACTTCGGTTACATACAGATTCTGTGTATACTTTCTTAGGGCTCTGTTTACAATACAAGAGGTTGTGGAGTTTTTTGGTCTATGGTACTCCAACTGTAATATTTTGAACAATGATCGATTGAATACAATSGTTGMTTTTGCAAGATACTTTGAATTCTACTAAATCACTATATTTCTGTGGTAATAAAGAATGTATTCAGACTGTTATTCTTTCTATCTATTCTCTGCGGTGTTTGTGTATGTACAAATTTGAATAGCAATTCAAAATATATACATATTCCATGGCCAATAGGAACATAAAAATAGTTCTACTATTTCTTTATGTATGAGCATGCGCGCATGCGCACGTGCACACATACACACAAAGTTAAATATCTATGTACAACCATCACATTTCAAATAAACGATATTTTGAGTATCATATAACTATGATAAGCCATAGTAAAACATGGTCATACAATCCCTTAAGAATTGATTTCACTTATGTATACATAGTCAACATATTCCTAACAAATAATAACCATAAATATAACATTGACAAGGAATGAAAGCCAAGATACATATCTGAAACCTGATGCTGGAATACAAATGGAACAACCACGTTCCACCCAACCATAGAACAAAACAACCAAGTTCACTTGTCCTCTCACCCCCTAGCCTGACCATGAGTCCATAAGGGAAAAATGAATGATCCTCCTTAGCTATCATCACCATCCATAGATCAGAAAAATCCTTCGCTCACACTAACAATGTTCATAACAACAAACAAATTTCTTTTCCCAACATATTAAGCATCGTCCTGCCTCCTCCATATGTTGTTTTTTTATATGCATCCTGGTGCCTAAGTCTTTCCTTCCCTCCTTGGGGAAATTCATAGCTTTACAAATCCCTGATTTTTAGGGGCTGTTAGTGGTAAAATTCCACTTCTGCCACTTGTAAAAATCAGCCTTGAGGTAACTCAAACCTATTATCCACTCATGGTGTCATGGTCAACTATTTTTAACCTGGTTGTTCCATTTGTCTTCCAACATTTTATTTATTAAAAGTTTGTCTTACACATGTGTAAAAATAAAATAGGATAGTTGGGAAAGTCAAATCTTTTCCCAATAGTCATCAAATAATTAATTACAACAATCAAAATTCCAAATTCGGATTTGTCATAAATGACAAATAATTTCCAAATCTGAATTTTCCAATGACAAAAGTTTATTTCAAAGTTCACTTATAATTTAATTTTCTAAAATTTGAGGATATTACATCCTCTCCCCCTTGAGTACAACACTTTCCTTAGTGTTCATTTCTCTCTCGGAATAGGGTTGGATAAGATTTCAACAAATCTTCCTCCAATTCCCAAGTGGCCTCCTCGGGGCTAAAGTGCTTCCATTGCACTTTTACCTGGGTGATGGCTCTTTTTCGTAGTACTGTTTCTTTCCTGTCCAGAATGCATAGAGGTTCCGCTGAGAACTCACCTTCTGGTTCCACCTGCACCATGTTCCAATCAATGATGTGAGAAGGATCATGAATATACCTTTCTAATAAGGAGACATGAAAAACATTATGAACTTTTAAGTTTGCAGAAAGTGCTAGTTGATACACCATGGGTCTGATTCAAGTTAAAATCTTGAAGGGGACACAAAACCTAAGTGCCAACTTTGAAAAATTTCCTATCTTTAGAGAGCTCCTCCTTGCTTTGACTTTCAGATACACTTGGTCCCCAATTTGAAATTCCCGGTGTCTCATTTTTAAACCTGCGTAGATTTTTTGTCGGTTTTGGGTCTCCTTTAAATTTTGTTGTACCCTTTTTACCATTTTGTCCATTTCCTAGAGCATTTCCGGTCCCATCATAAGTCTGTCAACTGGATTATCCCAGCTAATCGGGGTTATGCATTTCCTTCCATATAATGCTTCAAAGGGACTCATCTTGGCTGATGTCTGGTAGCCATTATTGTAAGCAAACTCAACTAAGCATAGGTACTCCTCCCACTTAGTTGGTTTCGTTCTTAAGTACATTGGTAACATGTCTTCCAGAATTTGTTTTGTTCGTTCGATTTGCCCATCCATTTGTGGATGGTAGCTTGTGCTGAAATTCAGGTTAGTATCCAATCCTGCAAACAATTCCTTCCAAAAATTGACGTAAATTTGACATCTCTATCGGAGATCACCATCTTAGGAATTCCATACAATCTAAATATTTCTTTCATAAAAAATTTAGCAATATTAATTGCTTTATAAGTAGATTTCACAGGTATAAAATGTGCAGATTTGCTAAGTTTATCAATCACTACCATAATCGAGTCATTTTTCTTTTGAGTCTTAATCAAACTTGTGATGAAGTCCAATGAGATAATCTCCCACTTCTATTCTGGTATAGGTAGGGGTTGTAGTAGACCAGTTGGATGCTGATGTTCAACCTTCACCTATTGACAATCTAAGCATTTAGATAAATATTCAGGTGTTTCACTCTTCATGTTAGGCCAATAAAACAATTTTCTTAAGGCTGTTATCATTTTTCGGTATCCTGGATGACCAAAATACGGCCTTTTGTGCAATCCATCAAGAATTGTTGATTTTAAATTTGTAGAATTAGGTACATAAAACCTATTTTTGAACCTTAACAATCCATTTTTATCTAAACTCGGATCTATTTTGTTCAATTTTTCTGCATTTTCTTGCAATTCTATTGTTGTTTTGATGTACTTTTCGTCATTACTGCTTGTAGATTTTATTCTTTGTTCGATGTCATTTTTTGCTTTGCTAACACTTATCTAATAAAGTCCATTAGTACTTCGACTTAGAGCATCTACAAATTTGTTTTATTTACCTTTGATGTGTCTTACTTTGAAATCAAATTCACTTAAAAAGGCTAGCCATCTCGCTTGCCTTGCGTTGAGATCTGGTTGACTGAATAAAAAGTTTACACCACTATTGTTGGTCAGTAGTAGAAACCTTCTCCCAATTAAATAATGTCGCCACATTTTCAGAGCATGAATTACGACGGCTAATTCCAAATCATGTGTAACGTAATTCCGTTCATGTTCTTTCAGTTTTGATTCATAACAGATGACATGTCCATCTTGTGTTAGAACACCTCCCAAGCCTTCTTTGCTTTCATCCACGCAAACTTTAAAATATTTATCGGGATCTGCTACCCTCAGGATATGTGCTGTAGTTAACAGTATTTTTAATTTATCAAAGCTATCTTGACACTTTTGTGACCAAGTAAGTCTTATTCCCTTTTTCTGTAGGGATGTAATTGTATATGCGATCTTAGAAAATCCTTCGATAAATCTTTGGTAATAATCGGTAATTCCCATGAATGATATGATATCTGCTACATCCTTAGGGATAGGGCATTCCATAATGCATTTTATCTTTTCTGGATCAACTACAATACCATATTTGGATATCACGTGTCCTAGGTATTGTATCTTTCTTTGGTAGAAGTTACACTTATCAAACTTCGCATACAACTTATGTTTCCTTAAGGTCTGCAATACTATTTCTAGATTTTCTTCATGTTCTTCTTCCATTTTTGAGTAAACTAAAATATCATCGATAAACACCAACACAAATTTATCCAGATATTGACTGAATATACTATTCATCAAACACATAAAGGTTGCTTGTGCATTAGAAAGAGTGAATGGAATTACGACAAACTCATAGTGTCAGTAACATGTTCTAAATGTTTTTTAATTTATATCTTTGTCTTTTATTTCGACTTGGTGATAACCAGACCTTAAATCTAACTTGGAAAAGATCCTTGCTCCTCCAAATTGGTCAAATAGGTCGTTAATTCTGGGTAAAGAATACTTATTCTTGATCGTCATCTTATTTAGTTGTCGATAGTCAAAGCATAGTCTCAAGGTCCCATCTTTCCGTTTAACGAAGATAACCGGTGCTCAAGGTGAGACACTTGGTATGATATATTATTTATCTAGATGAATTTTTAGTTTCATTAAATCAGGCAGACTCATTCTATAAGGTTCCTTATATATCAAGGCAAATCCAGGTAGTAGATCGACAGAGACATCTATCTATCTTCTTGGAGGTAGTTCTGGTATTTCGTCCACAAATACAACTCTAAAGCCATGTAGGACTAGAAAGTCCTCTAAATTGGGTTTGTTTTCCTTTTCTAATAGATTAGTTACCTGAACAACATAAACTTTGCAACCTTTGTTCATACATTTCTTAAATTGCATGGCTGATATCTGCCTAACCGAAACTGGTTTTCTGATCCCTTGTATCGTCCTAACTGTGTTGTTTTCATCTCTGTAAATAAGTGACTTTTCGTAATAGTTTAATATTACTTTATGTTTCTCTAACCAGTCCATTCCAGTGATTAAATCATAAGATCCCAAACGTAAAATGTTCAGATCTAACTTTGTACTTTGACCATCTATGCAGAGTTCACATTCAGGAATAAAATCTGTTACCTTTCTCTTGGTCCCTGTTGCTAACTGTACTAACCAAGAGTTAACATGCTTTACTTTCTTGAGCTTGTTTAATTCAACTAAACTAGGAGTAACATAACTCAGACTAGCGCCTGGGTCAATTAATATGGAAATGCGGTTATCATGAATTTTACCTTCAACCTCCACGATAGTGGATTGATAATCAGCTTGCTTGCCATCCACAACTGCATTAATTATGTGCACGCTTCTTCCCATATCTCCTATTGTCGAAGCTTCTTGCAGGTTATGGAATGAAGTTCTTGCCGTGGAAATTATGCATGGAAAATTTCTCCTCAAGTGAGGTTCTCCACACTCCCAACACTTCAATGGTTCTCTGGGGCTATCCCCAACTTTCTTGACTCCCAGGTTAACTAGTATACCTCCCCCTTGAGTGCTCTGGGTGTTTGAATGATAGTCCTTCTTTTGGAAACTTTTTTCCATATTACAGAAAGGGGCTGGTTGGAAGCCTTTCTTTCGTTCATTCATTCTTGTCCTTCCATGCCTTGGGAATTTCATACCTCTATTTGTACTGATCATAACACATCCGAGCCTTTCTAAACACTTCATTTAAAGACTTGGGATTGTCAAATTCAATTTTATCTTTGTACGACTATGGTAGACATCTTAAGAATCATTGTATCTTTACTTTGCCTTCCTTGATGTATGGTACAAATCTCAATAGTTCTAGAAATTTATTTATCAGACCATCCATGGTCATTTTTCCGAGTCTTAGCTCGCATAATTCCTTAGTTTTTCTTTTGTAATAGATTTCTGACAAATATTGCTTCTTCAAATATTTTTTAAAATATGACCATTCCATTTATTTCTCTTTCAATCCCTTAGCCAATTTCAGGTCTTGCCACCAGATACTTGCTTTTCCCTTCAAGTTGTAAATGGCCATTCTGACTTTCATATTACTAGAAAAGTTGTAAATATGGAAGTATTTCTTTATATCTAGTAGCCATGCTTCAACCTCTTCACCCGTCCTTGATTCTCCATCAAAGGTGGACGATTTTTTTTTTCTTGAATTCACCTTCCAAGTGATCTACTTGTTTTCTTTTTCATCCTGTAGTTGTTTTGTTTCCTGTCATGTGTGTGTCTTCATAAGAACTATCCTCATTTTTTGTTTCATGACCAGAGTTTTTAGAGGACCTTTTGTTGACTTCTTCCTCTTTTTCATTGTTCTTTGGGCTCCTCTTGGTTACTATACTACATAGMAACATTTCATTTATTTCTAACTGGTCTTCCTATGCCTTTTTCAGCTTTTCATTATTTACTTTAAACACTTGTAATTCCACGATTAGGTTCTTCATTGTTTCCAAAACCTAGGTGGMTGAACTTCCTTCACTGTTCTGCCCTACTTCTTTAGGGAGTCCTTGATTTGGATTCTCTTCAAGTTTGATTTATTTTTCATTCTGTGCTGACATTATCACAACATACCAACAATTTTTCTGTTTGTAACAGTAAACATATTTGTTAGTTTTTCTTCAACATAAATAAAAGAATTAAAAAAATTTGGCCTTGCCCTGAGGTCCAAGTGCTGTAATCTTCTGCTCTGATACCATATGTAATGTATCCCAAATTTCCCAATTTTTTTTTTTTTTTGTTAGAGGACATTAGAGTCCCTTGAATCTCCAACATTGTTTGCGACACATAGATAATCCATTAAATATATCTTCTTCCTTTATTGTATGCATAGAAATTTTACTTCTTTGTCATTATCCTTCTTAAAGGTCGAAGGAGCTTTAAATTCCACTTGTCTCTTACTGTTATATTTCATTATAGCGTCGTTATTGGATTATAAATCACACACTTATTTGTATTGAACCGTTTTGTGACCACGACCATCATATCCCTTAGAATAACCACTAGGTCTATGTAAATACATTCTATCCACATTAGATCACGTAACAAACTACGTTATACAAGGTACGAGTTCTCTAAATCACAGACACAAGATCAACACATATAGACATAGTGTTGAGCTAGGAGGCATAAGTCCTAAGTGCTAGGATTTAATTTTACCCATGAAACATATTGCTTTAACATAGTGCAGAGAAATGTACCTATACATAACGTTAGTAAACCTACTCGACTGTTACATACATGGTCTTATCATCCTAGGGTTAGCTCTAGGATTAAACCTAACCCAACATTTAAGTGGTTCGAAAACCATTTTATTGTGGATGACATGTCGGGTCTGAGCCTACTCCGTGCTATGCTATAGACATTTATTCCTGGCCTGGTCCATTAATGGTGAAGCTTGTCCCATACCTTCCAGAACTGACACTTAGGCAAAAACTCCCAATGTAGACTCACCACCTCCCTCGACTTCACATGGTAGTGGTATGGGGTGTACCAGTGACTATTACTCCTCTAGCAAGGACCTCGAGGTAACACTTGTTCTTCTTTCTTGCCCCTTTAGTTTGTAACACAAAACTGCCCCTGTGCTGTATACGACCGGTGATTTGGTAAAGCTCAGCTCTGGTGAGTGATGGAAGGAGGCAACGCACATCCGGGGTTCTTTATGTGTAAGGGCGAGTAAACGTTCTGTTGCTTCTGTTCTCTATGAGAAGTATTTCGTAAATTGTATTCTTTGTTTGGTGCAATGTAAATGATTGAGGGGTTCAATGTAAATAATCGAGAGGTTCCATGTAGCAGACCTCATGTTGCTTTTCTTTGTTTGAGGGTTGAAAATGTATGACAGTTGCGCCTTCGTATGCATTTTCCTCTGAGGATTCTACTGTGTTTATGGTTCCCTTTGTAAGTTGGGTGAAAACCTTTAGATTTAACACTCGGGTTTCATGTTTATTGTGGTTTCCTCTTCGTTGGCTTTCAGTCTTCAAGCTAAAGTCGTTTGCGGCCCCTTCCCAGTTAGACCGTGGCCCGAATCGTTAATATAAACTTAAACCCTATGATTTTCTTGTTTTCTTTTATTCACCGTTCCTATCATTGGTATTCTTACACTTTGGAAGTCATCCAAAGATCTCAAAGCTTACTACATTGGTTGGTGTTATTCAAACTTGACTGTTTAACACTCTGTAGGAAAATTTCATAATTTACATTCTGTATATATATATATGGTAATATTAACAGGATCTTATTCATGTAGGAACACATTTGTTTGTATCCTATGGTTATAAAGACTTTCCTCTGCTAGGGATAATCGTGGTTTGTTCCCGTGGCCACCTTGGCAACATCCTACACTTGATCTCTCGTCTGATACAGTTATAATATTAAGCCGTTTACAAAAGTTTTTTTTTTCCTATGTTGACCATTCTGCACCAACAAAGGAGAGGGTAACCTTGTTTAATAATTTCTATCCCTAAGCATGCAATTATTCTCTGCCACATCTATTGAATGCATGTAGAACGGAAATCGTAGGGTTTGAACACGTTTTGCACAATTTAAAATTTAGCCTATGAATTGGGTTCTTACTGTAAATTTTTATGCACTCAAAATTTCGTATTTTACCTTTCTGTAATGTTGTTTAAATTTAATGAGCCCTCTATTGTGAATATACTCAGGTCACATCTTATGCGCCTCTACGAATGCTTACTAGTTTAATAATTATTCACTGTGATCTTTACCCCAAATCGAAAATGCCAACTGGTGATTACGGGGAATTAAATGATAGTTATGTTTAATCGTTTACCTTGCCACATTCGACTCCTTCTGTTTATTTGGTCTTCTATACAGGGTTTGGATATTCCTATTATGTTCTTTCTRCTTGATCACTCTATGCACGGTTTATTTCGATGATAATTGGTTYCACTTCTTTGCTTACCGTYGCTTCCTCTATTTTACAAGTGAAAGGTTCTATGCACGGATATATGMAATTAATGATGGACCTTTTTMTGTTTTGAGAGGGTACCCATCAATCAGTTTTGGGTCCACTCCTCCTCCTCCTGGATCATGGAAAGATTGTCGCTCAAGGAACAMAAGGCGATTTGGTTTTTCGTTAGGACTCAAGCTAAGTTTTTTTCCTTGGCTTAGTCTAGTGTTTGATTTCCATAGAATTAAAATGCTAGCATAGTTACTAAACCCTCATTTTATTTCCTCTGCAGGTTATGCAAGTCGATGTAATCGGAAGAAGGAATCCTCTTACCACGAAAGGTATTYGAGTCCCATGTCCTTCCTTGACCGACCTATGCACRCATTAACTTCGGTTACATAGAGATTCTGTGTATACTTTCTTAGGGCTCCGTTTACAATACAAGAGGTTGTGGAGTTTTTTGGTCTATGGTACTCCAACTGTAATATTTTGAACAATGATCGATTGAATACAATGGTTGATTTTGCAAGATACTTTGAATTCTACTAAATCACTATATTTCTATGGTAATAAAGAATGTATTCAGACTGTTATTCTTTCTATCTATTCTTTGTGGTGATTGTGTATGTACAGATTTGAATAACAATTCAAAAAATATATATTCCATGGCCAATAGGAACATAAAAATAGTTCTACTATTTTTTTTTATGTATGAGCGCGCGCACACACACACACACACATAGTTAAATATCTATGTACAACCATCACATTTCAAATAAACAATATTTCTAGTATCATTTAACTATGATAAGCCATAGTAAAACATGGTCATACAGTCCCTTAAGAATTGATTTCACTTATATATACACAGTCAACATATTGCTAACAAATAATAACCATAAATATAAGATTGACAAGGAATGCAAGCCAAGATACATATCTGAAACCTGATGCTGGAATACAAATGGAACAACCACGTTCCAACCAACCATAGAACAAAACAACCAAGTTCACTTGTCCTGCTCACCACCTATCCTGACCATGAGTCTATAACGGAAAACTGAATGATCCTCCTTAGCTATCATCACCATCCATAGATCATAAAAATCCTTTGTCTCACACCAACAATGTTCATAAAAACAAACAATTTTCTTTTCCTAACATACTAAGCAACATCCTGCCTCCTCCATATGTTGTTTTTTTATATGCATCCTTGTGCCTAGGTCTTTCCTTCCCTCCTTGGGGAAATTCACAACTTTACAAATCTCTGATTTTTAGGGGCTGCTAGTGGTCGAATTCCACTTCTGCCACTTGTAAAAATTAACCTTGAGGTAACTCAAACCTGTTCCCCACTCATGGAGTCATGGTAAGCTATTTTTAACCCAGCTGTTCCATTTGTCTTCCAACATTTAATTTATTAAAAGTTTGTCTTACACATGTGTCAAAATAAAAGAGGATACTTGGGCAAGTCAAATCTTGGCCCAAGAGTCATCATATAATTAATCACAACAATCAAAATTCCAAATTTGGATATGCCATATATGGAAACTGATTTCCAAATCCGAATTTTCCAAAAACGAAAGTTTATTTCAAAGTTCACTTATAATTTAATATTCTAAAATTTGAGGATATTACAAACATCACTTCAAATCCAAATTGCAGAATATATGATAGTTGTGTCTATAAGAAATGGATTGGATCAAACAGTGGAAATACTTTAATGAGTAGGGGATGGAGGAAGGTTGTTGGAAGACTGACAATTCCTTAAAAAAGAAGGAATTAGGAACCTCTTAGGAGCCCCGTAAATCGTCGACTTAGGTCATTTGAAGGAAGAAGCAACCAAATTCATAGTCAGCCGATATCACGAAGGATATATCTGGCATGGCGAGCGCATAAAAATCATAGGGGGTCACATTTATAGAATCATTGGAATTCTGAAGGCAAGGGTCAAGGTACCAAAAACCACCAATGCAAATGACTAGATGTAGTTCTTGACCGAGACAACAAGAAAAAAAAATTAAAAAGGCCTACTCATCAACAAAATCCTCGACTTGCACGTGACATGGACTGGGATTATCCTGTCTTCGTTTTTTACACCAGTAGGTCGGGTGTCCAACGTAAAAACAATCATGATAGAGTCAATTGGATAAGTGTTTTGGAAAGCAGGGGTCTTCAGCTAGGGAGAATACCTAGCCAACATCATCTGCCCAAACTGGAAGGATTTCTAGGAGTCAGGTAGGGAAATCAAATTCCCTTCCTTATTGATTTGGATTGGAATGGAGTAGTATATCCCGCTCAACAACCCTACCTTTACTGTAAATAAAGTACTGTCAATGGATAAGTATAGAGTTTTTGTACTAGAGGAAGTTGGTGCCTCCAATTCACTGCCTCAACTGGATATGCTTAGGCTTTGGGTTGTAAACTTAAAAAATCCCTCGCATAGGTGGCATGTTGAGCAAGCAAATCCTCAAGCCCTGCCGATGCCCTTTCATATACAGTTAGAACTCGACTGCACCAAACTTTGGTGTGGACTCAAGTTAGCTCCAAAATCAAAGGAATTACACTATTAGCCTACAATGAAAGAAATTTTTGAGGAGCTAGAAAGACAGATAGGAGAGGACTTGGAGATTCCCCTCGAGATCATTCGACTAGGCTTACCATTGGTATTTCCTTTTATCGACGCAAAGAACGAATAGGAAAGAGAAGTAGAATGATACACTATCCCCTTTGTGGAAGGTCTATAAACACCTGTAATTGTCCCCACAAGGCCATCGCTCACAGAAAGAAAACAACCAGAAAAGAAAGACAAGGGAAAAAAGGCAGTCGAAGTCGAAGAAATCGCATTCAACACAGAGCATACTTGGCGAGAAAAAATTCATTCTTCCAAAGGAATTGATTTTTATGATCCAATAATCCAAGAGAAGCTGGCCAATATCATGAGTAAAATTACCGAAAAGATCAAGTAGTCATAGAAGTAGATTTGACAAGAGACGACTGTAATGAAGAAAATTTTAAGCTCCTCGGTTGGCCTAGGAATGAAGGAGGCTATGGGAAAATCTAAAGAGTAGAAAAGAAAACACCAAGCATATCAAAGCCATTATTCAAAAAATTGAAACAAGGGGAAAAAAGAAGAAAAATATCCTTGATAGCCAAAACACCATTATTACCCTGACACAGATCACAAAGACACGCACAGAACTAGAAATTAGGAAAATACTAACTCCAAGCAAGAAAATAATGACTGAACCAATAATTGATTTAACAAGAGACTCTCCACCATTTTAACCAGTACCGATAGTTGAAGAATAACCACAAAAGAAGAAGAAAAGACAACTCATTCTTGAGCAGTATTTAGAAGCAACAAAGTCGGATCAACCAACCACATCAGTCGATGGAGAAATTGAAATCGACAAACTAGAGGAGCCGACTGTGTTGAAACTTCTAGGATAGAATTAGAATCAGAGAGGGATAAAAAGAAGAAGTCATGAAGAATCATCATAAAAAAAACTCGACCATCCAGCCCATCAGATCAACTACAAAAACTACATTTGACCCAACAACAATATTTGATCAACACTTGTTTGACTTATATGAAGCTATATTGAAGGAGTTGTCTAAGAGATGGAAGAAAATTATCAAGGAAGGAAGTAAACTATGAAAGATACAATATGAGAAACAAAAAATGTTACAAGAGTGCAAAAAAGAATTCAAGAAGCACTCGGGGATCGAGCAATTGGTAGAAAATGAAAATCCCATGATAGGATTCAAATATCTGGTCGATATTTTGGTAAAAGATAATACAATGAGTCAACAACAAGTCAACCATATTCGATAGGAAAAATAGGTCATGCAACAACAACACAACGAGACAATCAACAATACTAAAAAACTCCAAGAACAAACAACCACCATCCTGACTTATGAATACACCAAATTCAAAGAGATCAGAAAAAACCTGGAAGAAACCACCAAGCATGAAACAAATTTAAATTCGGTGGTAAGTAATTGGCCATCATACTTTGCAATTGCATATAAAAAGCTATGAGGATAGAAAGTTGCGGTCGAGACTATAAGAAAAAGTAGAAATATGACGACCAACATAAAAATAAAAGACGACCTCACAAACCAGTTAGCCAAAGAGAGAGTATCAGAAACACAACTATCACAACATGAACAAGAATGGCAGAGGGAAGGCCATAAATCATAGATAGAGACCAACAACACAATTCTTCACCTCAGGAAAGTCAAAGAAAATATTGAACAGACAATAATAGATCGACCCAGAGTTGACCAGAGTACACCAAGCAAAAATAATAGAAAAACTAAACCTTCTAGGACAAATGAAGATAATGGGTCTCGAAGCACAACATTCAATTAATGCATGGTATGACTTTACTCATCACCTGCATCGAACAACACCTAACATCCTCCAGACAAACTTTTGAATTCAATCCAGGAAGCATAGAAGAAAGAAAAATTGAGTTGAGAAACAACAAGGGACTAACACCAGAAGGACAACCAGACAAACCTACATAACTTCTTCAAGATCCAACACCAAATAATTTTATTTATCTCTCTCTCTCTCTATCTTCCATGTTTTCTACCAAATGTGTTAAAAGGAAACTCCATCTTTCTTAGGACGAGAAAGGAATTGATGTGGGGGTAGATGTTGTAAGGGCTAGTCGACTATGTCGACTAGACTAGACAATCGACTTAGAATTAGTCGATCGATTATCGAAGTCAGAATTATAGGTCGGTTGAAGTATCTGTTAAGATGACCGATGCAGGAAGTTAAGTAGTTACAACTTCCTAGTAACTAATAATGTATGTATAAATAGATGATCATGTATCAAGGAGAATGTGTCTTTTGTGTTGTATTGATATATATAATAAAGTATTGTTTCTTGGGCTCTCACTACTTTGTGTATGTCTATACCTATGTGTATGTAACCTTTATGCTTTGCTTTCTTATGTGATGGAATATTGGTAACAATCCCTACTTTTCCCTAGCTTACAACAGGCATGAAAATACCCATTTGGGATCCTGGAAATATTCAAAGGGTTGTGGAGTGGAGATGATGAAATAGGGAAAAATCCTTTATTTCTGGGAGAGATAGGGGGATTTTTTAAAACTTCAGAGGATGAAAAGGGATCCCAGAGCATCTATCAAGAAAATTTTATTTACTCAACTTTTTATCTACTTATCAATCTAGACAACTTTGTATTGCGGTGATTTTTTCCATTTTTGCTTCCTTTGGGAGATATCCATTTTTGGCCAAAAATTCCTAGAAGAAATGCAAAAGGACACAATTGCTAAATCTATATTAACGCAGAAATTAGCTAAAGTGTTAGAGTATAAATATGAGAGTTTTTGCATATTAACTATCATGAATATTGTCACTGCTTGATATAAATTTTTTCTTAGTTCTCTCCATATTTTCTTCTATAGATGGCAGAAGACGAGCCTTGAGATTTATTGTACCAGTAAAATAGGTGAAAGGATTAAAATTGTTGATTTCAGAAGGCCATAACTTTTAGCTCATAAATGAAAATAAGGAATGAATGCATATGTTGGAAAGGTAATCCAGAGGACAACATGAAAAAATGGTTGAATCTTTTGAGAGAGCATTCATTTGTTTTATAAAGCTGTAGGAAAAATGACAATTGAGATCTGTGAACCATGTAACTGTTTGAAATGAAGATTTTCCAAATAATGTCAATGTTGGAAAAATATTTCTAGATGTTACATGTATAGGCCAGATGTCAGTAATGGGTAAGAAAGATCACATATACTCATAATAGTGCCTATGCAGGGGTATATAAGAACACTTGGAATGTAACAACCTGGTAATGGAAATGTGTTGAATTCTAATAACATGGTAGTGTTGATGAGCATGCAAACACACAAGTAGAGAATGCTAGATCAAGAGCCTGTTGACCAGGTAATTAGGGAACTTAATCATCACGAAAATGGCACTACAAATTTTCACATTTATGTACAAGTGTTGGAAGATTCATCAATACAAAGTACTCATGATATAGGCTGTCTACTCTTGAATAAGACAAGTTACAACTTGAGGAAGGGAAAGAACTTGATATTGCAGATGACACATGTTATAAAATGGATAGTTCATTTGAGTTCCAAAGTAGTTATTACTTGCAGGAAAACAAGTCACATTGAATCATGACAAATCTTGTAAAAGTTGGTTGAGACAATGAAGAGCTTACAAAGGCAAGTACAAAGCTATAGGGAAGGAAATGAAAAGTTGATGAAGGGATCTGAAAGAGATAAGTCAAATTAGTAATTCAACTACTATAGCGTATGAATATATTGCAAGGTCATACCAATAGGGATTCTCACGTGAACATGAATCCAATAGGTGAAAAATGTCATTAATGGGCATATAAAGATAAAGTAAGATTCCATAGCCTTGAAGGTAGAGATGTGTCAATAGATGAAAAGCTTGTTGTGAAAGATAACAAGTGTATCAGAAGGTGATGTGTGTCTAGTGTGATGGGTGAGTCATCTTTATGTGCAAGCATATGAATTCCTAGAAAAAGGGTTTCTAGCTATGAATTGGAAACTATGGTTGAAGTATCCCAAAGCAAGAAAGAAATCCACTTTTATTATCAGAGTGCACAATGGAAGCATGGTATAGGTACAAATAATTCAAGAGATAGAATAATAAAGGCCCATTCACTCAAAAAATTTCYAATATAAGAATACAACATTCCATTGGGAGCACCTTGGTCTTGAGTGGACAAGCAATGTTTTTCAATGGATTACTAAATGCACTAAAGAGAAGTATTCTAAAGTTGAATAAAGAAAAGGGATAGCTAGAGGTAATGGAAAGGAATGCCATGATGATAATGGTTAAGGTGATTCAAAGATACTACAATATCAATACGAAAAATGTTATTAAGTACATCATTCCATGTGATAGAAGGTTCCGACAAGGTAAAGTTGGAACATGATTGCCCAAGTGGAGGCAGCGATCGATTTGGAATATTGGTTGGAATTGTTGAATGGCCAAGCGAGACTTGGCTAGAACATGTTCATATTAGGAAATAATAGTGCATATATGAGAAGATTGACATTTCATGGAGCTGGAAGGATATAAAATGATTCAAATACAACTACATGGAGCAAAAAAAGTTAGAAAATATATGTGCTAGAGTTTATACAAGAAGATATGCATGATGCATATAGTAAAGATAGAATTCATGTGCATTAATTGGCATGATGAGATTGAATGCTTGGTGGATATTGATGTGTATTAGTGCATGCAGGATTGCTTGGGCATATATGTGGCATGGTTGTAGATTGAGAGTAGTCTACTGTTATATACATGCAATAATGATGTTAGAATCATTGAATATGACTAATGATGGATTGTGCATCCAAGAAAAAGGTTCATAGCATGGTTGAAGATGTTGATGGTGCTGCATATGAAATCCATCCATATAAAGAAAAATGAGGATGGTAAGAGTTTTAATCAAGAGGTTAGTGAAGGGATTCTGCGAGCTTCTACAAAATGCTATTTGATCAGGTAGCACCAAGTAATTTGATAACAACCATGAAAGTATGCATTTGGTTGCTTGTGTTGAAAAAAATGATGAAGGGAATTGAGGTAAGAATGCCCTTAATTTAAGTTTAATATTTGAATTGATGTGTAAAGGCGGAAATCCTTGAAGGTACAAAATAATGTTTAATGCTTGAACACATTTACATAACATCTAGTGGTATGCTATGTTGGTTATGAGATCATAACCAAGTCAATCCAGGAGACACACTCCTACTATAGAAATGTATACCAATAGAAATAGCCATGTGTGAGGCCATGATGTGGTTGGATATGGAAGGGCTATAGTGCCATACACATGCCTAATTGTCTTCCCCTGTATAATTGATGTTTGGACTGCAACCTCTTTGCCGACACTGAAGAGCACTTAAGGATTAAATCCTGGTGTTATGTATGGGTCGAAGAGGAAGGTATCCAAATAGTCTAAAAATTAATGGGGATGAGTTTGGATGATGTGTTGAGGCATTGGATGAACCTTCCAACTCCCCATGGTTGAGTACATGACACACATATGCGGTATTACATAGCCAATGCAAGGATACACTGTATATATGTGGCCATTGGCACTGACACAATGATTTATTTACTGGTAATGGTTTATTGCACACTAGTACATTTGGGTCAAATTCCAATGGCATGTTCATAGAAATTTCCACTTTATATTGTTGAGAGAACGAAAAACATCAGACCCCCTCAAACGTCATTTCACATGACGTCGATTTTACGACGGCACAAATATCGTCTCTTTTGCGACATTTCAAGCAGACATGTGTCGTCTCGGACTTCACTGTCCAATCCTACTATGGACATCGCTACATCGACATCAAGAAGTCTCACATGCGACACCACATAACATCAGTCGTCCAACGTGTATGCTATATCAACGACATCTCGCCTGCGACGTTGACGCCATGACAACTACGCTAGGCATGTTGGATATCCAATAGAAGGTAATGTCAATCTTTCGATGTCTATGCTATATCAACGACGTTTCACCTGCAATGTTGACGCCATGAAAACAATGCTAGGAACGTCAGTCTTTCGACATGGATGCTATATCAACGACGTTTGGTCTTCTAACATGTATACTATATCAATGACACTAGGGACATCAGAAGACCGAAAAATGATAACATCGGTCTTCAAATGTGTATGCTATACCAACGAAGTCTTAGCTGCGATGTTTACACTATGGAAATGGTTCAATAGACGTCGACAAATCGATGACCTGTAGGTGTTTAAAAAAAATTAAAAAACAAAAAAAAAAACACTATCAAAGAGGTTTAGGGTAGGAATCTCATTGTTATCACAATCAATGAGTAATAAGATAACCATTACACAATGTTATCATCACTATGGAATTTTTTTTGTGCCCAACGACACAATGGGTAACATTTGGATCCTACTTGGGGTCAATTGCTCTTCTCGGGAACATTTGAGAACCCTAGAATCCTTCCTTACCAAAACTTCATCAATAGTACCCTTTCTACCCTTGTGTTTGATCATTGCAATATTAATCATTACCATGCTTCACAAGTAATAACAAAATTAAATACAACCTCAGATAAACTTGAACACAAACATGACGAGCAACATGACCAATAAGAATAAACATATCCGGAAATTACCCAACATGTAGACAACAAAAATAATATAGTCAATCTACTCAACAAATATAAAGAAGGTGCTCCAAAATTAGGGTAGGAAAATAATAATTATAGCATTGGAACAGGCTAGAAGAGTGTCCACTTAAATGTTGTTTTGATGATTGGCCCCATAGAGGACAATTTTGACTAATTTTGGCTCGGGGATTGATAATGCGTGTATGATAGTTTCATTCCATTTATATGAATAGTAGCTGGAAGCGATTGAATTGTTGGAAAGATACAATTATGAGATCATTTCATGAGTTGTAGATATTGCAAAAAAAAAACTGTAATGCAAAATAAAATGATAATGTGCATGAGTACTGACAATTTGTTTGGTTGTATGAAAGTTGAGAAAATGCAGGAAAAATGGTATTGAATATGGAAATGGTGTAATCCCATGAAGAATACTAATGCCTGTTTTTGTAAGAGCCAAAACATTATGAGCAAAAGACTCATGCTTGAAATTTGTGTTCCTGTATGAAACAAATTTGAAAATTAGTAAGTGAATTGTTTATGATGATATCTCACGATGAATGTATGTGTGTACTGTTATAGTGCAAGTTGTAGGTTGGAAAAATCCCGACCCAACCACAAAGAAAGTGCTACAACTTGGGAATCCTACACCGAATGTCACCTCGATGTAGGTCCCGCACTTCAAGGGTGACTAGGTCACTCTAGGGAGGCGATCCCAGTGACCCTAGGGGGAATGAGATGGATATGGATAGAGATGGAAGTGGAGCCCCTAGAGTTCAAGTCTAAGTGTATTTAAATGTGTGGAATGAAGTCTTGGGAATGTCCAAGGGTTTCCAAGTATGTTGAGTAACCTGTAAATGGTGAAATACCTGCCCAAGACACAGAAAAAAACACTTTGCAATGATGTATGTTAGTTGGATAAGAAATTTAAGCTTGTTGTCCCTAATTTTCAGAAATATATAATAGTATATATCAACAATAATATGGCACTATAATCTGCTCAATAAAGTCTAGAGATGAAGTAGAAGATACGCGAGAAAGACTAGCTAATGACTAGCTGAACTCAAGATGAAAAACCAATATTCTAGCATAAAAGATAAGGTTGTTGTAAACACTTGTTTGCAGAAAATTATATAAGCCTTATGGAAGTAACATTAAATGTATTACAACAAGAAAATTAGGCACTGAAAACTGCTCAAACTTTGCCAAAAAGTGCGCTAGACCAAGAAGAATAAGAGTGCAAACTTTGAGCAAAATCCAATGGTTGATAAGATAGTTATTCAAGCAAATGAGTTAGGGTTTGTGTAGCCCTATTGGCTGAAGATGTAATTTTATAATAGAATCAAGAAGCATCCCCTTGATGGGGACGCCCTAGTGTCTATGAGATGCCCAAGGCACAAGGAATACAATCCACTTTTCAAGAAGTAAAAATGACCAAAAATCATGTTTCGCAATGCAATCTTTTATTTATCCAATGCAATAATAAAAGACTAGTTATATTAATAATTGGGTTAATGGGGTCATGCAAAGAAATATCTAGAGAAGCTACCTCCTTGGGGGTGTAAACCCTATTACTCCCCAAGGCAAGTTTATCTATCTAAGGTTTAAGATAAGAGGGTGTATGCCCTTATACTTCACTTAGCAAACCCTTGTTTAACCAATAATATGAAGCATAAAATGATGAAGACTATGGGTGGGGTGTATTCCATTATACTTCCCACCTATATCCTAGCACAATAACCTTGAATTGAAACAAATGATAGCAGGAAATGTAAAGACCATACCAATTCAAGGAAAAATGTCAAGATAATCTACCACAATAGCAAAAGATAAGACTTCCAAGGCTAGCACATCACTTCCATCAACCATAACATCAAGAGATAACCATAAACATGAGCCAAAAGAGACAAATTTTCCAAGGGTAGCGAAAATTTCAGACCAATACTTCTCATAAGAGGGAGAGTTATGTGAAAATGAGATCTTATGATCTCGTATTTATACAAAATGTCACTAAGGTGACTTGTCCATAAATCAAGGGGTAAACCACAAGACTAGGGGTCAACAACCCTAATATTCCCCCCTTTAACAAAGTAATATTAAAAAATTCATTTAAAGTTTCACTTTTGCACAAATAAGCCCTAATTTTACATGGACGTCTCCCCTTTAGGGGACGTTTTTCTACTTAGAAGAATTTGTTGGCGTTGGAGAAGCATGGGTAGGCCTCCTAAGGCCACATGTCAAGAATCTAGACAATATACTCATGGTGAATACCTTCATCTCCTCAAAACGCCCATGTGTTAATGAGTGGCACCTCACCACCAAGCTCTAACCCCCATAGGTGATGTCATGACTCTAGGAGTGACGTTTTTCCTCTCCAAGGAAAAATGTTTGGCATGTGGGGGCTAGGCTATGTCGTCCAATTCATATTAAATGCCTTCCAATTTTGATCTTTCTCATCCGGCATGTAGGCACTTGGTATCCAACCTATGGGCTTATATCCCCATGGAAGCCCAAGGTAGGCTTGTTTTGCCAAAAATGTCCACCAACTGGGTCCTACAAAGACAAATGAGCACGCCCTCCAAGGATCTCAAGTCATAACATCATGATAAGTGAATCCAATCAATAAATGAGACACCTAAGCATGTGCATCAAAGATCACTATATCAAACAATTAAATTCTCAAAGACACTATGCGACTTGTCAAGCTTGAATATGGGAGGGTTGACGAGGTGTCCTATTGGGTAGATCTTTCCCTAGGTCAAGGAGAGTTTCCAAGAGATCCCTCTCTAAGCCATGCAAAGTGGATGAAGTTGTTGGGGTCAAGACTCAATGGGCATATATCTCATGACATACAAGGGGTCATAGTGTTTCATCCCTGGGTGCCTTTGTAGAGGGTGTGTGGTACCTTCATCCACAATGCACTTTTTCCAAGCCCATTAATCACCATTCTTTTATTCTTTCATAATTTTAAGGAGAGGTTGAAGGTCACTACCCTGGCATGGTGACCAAACAGGGGCAATGTCATCGACAAACACCTAGTGGAAATGAGAAGGCTGGCTCGTGATGAGACCCCCTTTCTCTCAGCCATGCAACTTAGAGGCATTACCCTGATTTGGTGACCAGATGATGACAATGTCATACCACTAGATATTCATGGATGTGATAGGTCGGCTTGTGATGAGACCTCCTATCCTTCAACTAACCTTTTAAGCATTATTTATTATATTATGCGTCCCCTTTACTCAAAGATAAGCGTTTCATTGATTTCTTGGGTGATCCCTAGGTGAAGCATCTAGAAGGTTCATACAAGGATTTTTTCTTTTACCCAACATCAATCTGTTAAAATATTGTGTAACTGCAAAAAATATTCTTATCCCCTTTTGTGGATAAAGATAAAATATATTTATTATTGATTAGATCAATCCCCTTTTGTGTATTAATCATGTCGGGCATTGTAATTGACCAGATCCCCTTTTGCGGATTGGACAAACCCTAATTGTAATAGGCTAAATGAAAATACGACCCCAGAATATATTAAAGTGGTTATAACCACCTAGAATGAGAAGTCGACCCAGCCAGAATATATTAAAGTAGTTATAACCACCCAGAATGAGAAGTCAACCCTGCTAGTGAAAAGACACTTGTTCAACACCTGTCAGATTGTATAAATAAGAGAGGCTAATGCCTCATTTGGACACACACTCAGCTCACTCATCTAGTGCACAAGTTTTGAAGGAAGTTGTAGTTACCAGTTGCCTGAAGAAGGAAGAGAGAGAGAGGCACATCTCTGGGAGATGAATTTCTTTATTACTTGGTTCATTGTCTTGGCATTGTATTGGCTATTTATATTAAGGAAGTTTTGTTGGGTTTTCTTCCCCTTGAGGGTTTCCCAGGATAAATGCTTGTGTACTCTTGTGATTGTGTTTCTCTCAGTTATCTTATCTATGCTATTGTTATCTAGTAAATTGAAAGTAACCTAATAATAGCAGAAACTTTAACATGGTATCAGAGCTAAGCTGAAGAGAGCATCTTTCACAGGAAAAAAAAAACGTGACTGTTGCCGTACAAGAAAATTAGGGATTTTTATTGAAGAAGAATTTCAGCCCCAAATCCATATAGAAAGGTGCGCCCTACCTCAAGGAACATTTTGGCATCTTCAGCGCACATTTTCAGTGGCTAGATCTACCAAAAAGTGAAACCCTAGTTTTCACAAAGTACTAGAAAACAAGAGTACCAGAAGTACCAAAAGTACCAGAAAACTAGAGTACCAGAAGTACCAAAAGTACCAGAATACCATAAGTACTAGAAAACCAGAAGCAACAGTCCATAAATCCGCAGATCAAGTTTGAAGGGGTAAAATTTGGATTTTCAGAAATCTGACTGTACCAGTATACTCGCCTCAGTATAACACATCTTTTGGTGAGTTCAGTTTTCAGATCCAAGAAATTTGATTTTTTTATTATTTCTATAGCTCGGAGGGCTAGGGTTTCTATTGCAAGAAAGAATGGCTACCAGCATGAGGGTAGAAGACAGGCTGGAAGGATCTAGAAAAGTTAGATCTTAGAAGCATAGGTTGCAGATGATTCTAGAGGAGAATGATCTCCTAGAACATGTTACAGTGGGTGTACTAGAACTAGATGAAGAAGAGAAAAAGACCAAGCATAATAAGAATGAAAAGAAAGTAAAGAGAATCATGTCAAATTTAGTGAAGGATCACTTGATCCCTCATATATACGAACTACAAACAACAAGGAAAATGCATGAAGCACTCAACAGGTTATATGAAAGGAAAGACATCAGCCATAATCTTACCTTAAGAAATCAACTTCGTAATATGAAGATAGAAAACTCATAATCCGTCACATCCTACCTTATGAGAGTTTCTCAGATCAGAGATCAGCTTGCAGCTATTGGAGATGTCATTAGTGACAAGGATCTTGTAACCACAACCTTAAATGGGTTTCCAACATTTTGGATTCCTTTTTTACAAGGAGTGTGTGCAAGAAGCAAGTTACCCAAGTTTGATAAGTTATGGGCAGATTGCACACACAAAGAATCTAGACTTGC
>JZKD02S1675880.1:58685-73283 GCA_000966675.3 Picea glauca
GTGATCCTATATATGCTATTGTTATCTAGTAAATTGAAAGTAACCTAATAATAGCAGAAACTTTAACAAAATCCCTATGGGCCTTCAACCCCTTCTTCCCATAGAATGAGGGATAGCCCCTTCTTGGGTCAATACACCCTAAAATCCCATGAGATAAGGAAATGGAGGGGAATAATGATGGAAATTCATAAGTATGGTCGAGAATGGTACGATGAATCTTTAAGGAAGTTCCTAGTAGCAAACCCATCCCCAAGGAAAACCACTTACTAGGGCACAATGTCAACCACCAAGGTAAAGAGGGGCAAAAGGAATAATTTCTAAGCATATGTCATGAAATCTAGAGAAATTTAAAATACAACATACTCAAATGGATTAAATATTGAAATGATGCTCACCATAATACTGACTTGTACCTCATGGAGCAAGGCCCATTGCCTTTCAGAAGCTAGCTGATGTGGTGGATTCCATCTGGAAATGTGTGATCATATGTGGTGGTGAAAGGGGTTTTCGACTATGCAAAAGGGTATTGTTGGCCATGTAGTCTTCTCAACACTCCATATCTTCAACCTTAGGGCCTCAAGACATAATATCCTTAGTTATCCACAAAATGGGGATAACATGTACAATTGAGATAATAGCTATTGAAGCTGAAAAATATCAGGAACAAGGTTACTGTTAGGACATTGGAACCCTATGATTTCCATAGGTTATATATTTCCAATGGGAGTCTGGTAGTAAGTTGACAATCTCCTTGCATGTGAAATCCTTGACAAGATGGATCATCTGAGGGACTATGCAACAAAGAAGGGGATACCTGAGCATGGAGGGTGAGTATAATGAGGAAGAGGCAACTTAATGATGGATTTGGAATGGTGGCTGGGATAATGTGGGTGTTCCAGAAAGGAATAATCAACTGAATTATTTCCTGTGACAACTTTGTGAAGCACAATATATCCATATAGATGAGTATTGGTTTATGATTGAAAACTTATTTTGAATAAATGTGTATATTTTGGAGTTGAAAACTCCTGTGAATAAGACAATTGTTATATGATAATAGATATAACAAATATAATTTCTTAATGGTTTCTATAGGAACATATGAATAATGAAGAAGCAAGTTGTCAGGCTTGTAGAAGAGGCAAGTTGTCAGACTTGTAGAATAAGCAAGTTGTCAGTATTGTAATAGAAGCAAAGTGGATCTAAATATGCAATGCAAGAGGCACATTTACAACTATTTGAATATTTGGAGATTCCATAATCATAGATAGAGTTCCTGGAGCCATAGCTTCGAGACTTCCTATCTGACCTTGCGCTGGAGCCCTAGAGGGAAGTGGTACAACTTGAGGGACCGCGGTTCAGAGAAGGGGTTACAATTCCTTGGGTTGTCCAGGTCGTGGGGAATGAGCGCTTGTTGGCTGTGATTGTTGTGGGAATCAACAAATTGTGAAATTTGTTGCAGCTAGAGTTCCTAGAGCCTCATCTTCGAGACTTCTTAGCTGGTTTGTGTTGGAGCCCTGGAGGAAAGTGTTACAACCTGAGGGATTGTGGTGTAGAGAAGGGGGTACACTTCCTTGGGTTGTGCAGACTAAGGGGAATGAGAGATTGCGGGTTGAAATTGGTGCAAGAGTTATTGAGTTGTGAAATCATCATGTATGCTTTTGGGCTAGAGTGCTTATGTATCGATGGATTTTGGGGTCGGAGAGCCTATATATAAGTATTTTGGATTGGAGTGCTTGTGTGATATTAGGCTAGAGTGCTTATGTGATATTATGTCGGAGAGCCTATATGTTAAATAAAGGCAGGAGAGCCTATAATTGTAACATGTATGTACACCTATATAGTGTTGAACACAGAGGACAAGTCAAAAATAAGGGGGAGGTTATGTAATATCCATAGTTCTAATCCCCATTATTATAATGAAATTGTGTAAATATTAATTAGGCTGATGAGCCGATATGGTTGAGCGGGATATCCCATATTGATTAATATGGCCAAGGGTCGAACATGTATTTTTTACATTAAAATAATTATTAAATAATAATTGCTAGTTGCGGTACGAGTGGGACGGTAACGACGAGGGGCTATGATTCTATAAGAGAGGGGGGCTAAAGAGGGGTCCAAGAGGTTACCCATTTGTATTAATTCATCCAATTCATATTAATGTTTATCCACCTTTGAAATATCAAGAGATATTAAAGTGATGTAAAAGTGGTAGGTGGGAAAGGTCAAATAACCCAATTTATGATAACATGGGCTAAGTATAACCATTTTTTTGGGAAATGTGTGAGTCAAGCTTGCATGAGAAGAAAAGAAAATTCAAGTGCCTTTTCGAGAGAGTTTTTCATGTTGGTTTTGGAGAGTAAGAGGAGGGATGAGTGTTAGAAAAAGAACACCATCCATGTTATGCTTAAGGATAACCATTGTTGGGCTAATTTTTATGCTGACAATGAGGCTGTAGGCCTCTTATGAAGGTTGCATGCCTATAAGTTACAATTCCTATTGAGGAAATGGCTCAAGAGCCTTGAGAAGTCCATGTGAACACTCATGAAACAACAAAGAATCCCTAGAGTCCCCAACTGTGAGATTTCCTAGCCAATCGAGATCATTGGAGCCCGAGAGGGAAATGGGAAGGCCTGAGGTACTGTGTGCAGTGAAGGGGGATCCCATTCCTTAGGTTGTGTGGGTTGAGGGGAAAGAGAGAGTTGATGGATTAGAATTTATTGTGGAGTATAACCTAGGTATTGGGATGCTAAATTTTGGAGAGTGCAAAGCCAATAGGGCTAGACCTCCTTTTGGAATCATAACCTTAGCTCGGGGGTGGATTTATCTGGAGATTTGGAACAACAAGCCTATGGCTGGGAGAATCGTCCCCTGTACGCAGCTAGTTGGTTCAACAATTTAAACATAAGTTTTTTGTTTTGTTTTGAATGCTTCTGCTGCCGTGTTTATGTATAACTTGAATGTTCTTGAGTTGCTTGATGAGCCTGCATTCATGGTTTTATTATTGCTATTATTACATGAGTAAATTTACGGGTTCTTTACAAGAGGTCAATTTCAACTAACCTAGTCATGTTAGCCATGGTTATTAGAACTTGATAGAGGGAAAATTAGGCTACTTAAAAAAGGTACATGAGATCATGCAAGTGGATTTCTTGTCTTTCCAATGCTTTATTTTTAGGTTCAAGTGTTGGGATACTTTTGATTGAGGTATCATAAAGGAATATCATGATAGTGAGTTAATATGTATGAACTCCAAAATTATGTGGGATAAAAAGAGGAAGCCTTATGTTTTCCCAACACACTACAACCGAGTGTGTTTTTACCTAGATGTGTTGGATAGGAAGTGGTGGTTCGTACTAAGACATGGTTTGACATCACAACATGTTTTTGAGAACAACAATGCTATCATGCCAAGTAAAAAATATAATAGTGGTGATGGCAACAAAAGGTGACACTTACATGTTTTATTTTAACATTTAAGTTGTGACTGTGCCATTTTATTGTGGATTCTACTCTACTATTTTCATTTTTTTACTATGAATTCTGTAAGGTACCGGATCTATTATAATAGACAAAATAGAAATAATTCAAAGAATGATAACGAAACAACACAATAGATGAAACCACACCACCAAAATAATACCTTTATTGATAGGAAACAATGTTCACTTTTCTCTTCGAGGGTCAACCTCCAACAGAGAAACACTCTATTACAATAATTCTCAAGACCCCCTATCCAATACCTCCTACTATTATTTATACTAATCATATCTTCTAAGGAAACTTCTAGAGGAATATTTTTCTAGAAGCGTAAGCTTTTATTTGGTCTTCTTACATTGACTTATTCTCCTTTATTTAATAGGCCTTATTAACTAATATCGACCTTTATTACATAGAAAATATATCATACAAACTAATGACCCATGAAAAGGGGTTAGGATCAGATCCTAACATGCCCTCCCCCTTCAAAAGCGACCTTGTCCTCAAGGGTGAAGATGCGAAAACTGCTGGAGTATGGCCGATGGTTCCCAAGTTGCATCCTCTGGTGATGTATCCATCCACTTGATCAACACTTCCTTGATAGTTCTACCACACAACCGATATTCACGTGCATTGAGGATGGCTTCTGGTTAGAGTCAAAGGGAGCTTTCATCATCTAATTCAGGAAGGATGGTTTGGAACTTGCAATTTTGTCCCACCACTTTCTTTAAATAAGAAACATGGAACACCAGATGGATTTTGGAAGTAGATAGAAAGGCCAATTTGTAGGCCACTGAAATAATAGGCTTGATTATCTGATAGGGGCCATAAAACTTGGGTTCCAACTTGTGATGTCCCTAGGCTTTGAGAGACGTTTTTTTGTAAGGTTGGAGTCTGAGAAACACATGATCACCTTCTTGAAAAAACTATTCTAAACGATTCTAGTCCACATGTTGCTTCATGCGATTTTGGGTCATGTGGAGGTTATCCTTCAGAGCTGCGAGGGTGGTTGTTCTACCTTGAGACATTTTATCAATATATTGGACCTTTGATGTTCATGGTGTAGATTTTAACCTTGTACAATATTTTACTACAAACAAATTTTCAATAAAACAACATAAAATATACAATGGAAAATACACACATTAAACAAAGATTTTCCCCCTAAAAACCCAAACCGGGAAAACCAACATATTCCATATTCATTCACATCATACATTCTTTACAATAAAATATACATATATGAGCCAACAACATCCAAAACCCTAATCCAATGACTTGGATTAGTCATCAAATCTAATTCCTTAACCTGAAATAGAAAACCATCGACAAAAAAACCACCATGTGTCAGAAAACCACTCATAAATGGACATAAAAACCGAAGGCTGCCGAAAAATGGACATGAAAACCGATAAAAAAAAATCGGGGGCATTTCCCTCCAACCCCCACGTAGGGGGGCTCTACCCCCTTGCAACCCCCCGAGAGGGGGCCTAGCACCCCCCTCTCTTACCCCCCTGCGCGCCCAGTGCAACGTAGATGTTAGTTCTAGTCATGCAAATAATATAACAAATATCCAACATTCTCCCACTTCTTGTTTTCTTTGCATATAGGGGGTTACAGGGTTACATAGTCAACAATCCAGGGAAACAATGCCCATATATCCTCTACACCAAGAAAAATTTAGAGTGCTCACAATTTTTTTTAATGAAGCTGCAACATTCTTCAAATTGTCAACCTTCATCAACAACACCTTCTTTTCTTCAATCATGTCTCTCTGAAAGTGATATTGAACACCAATATTCTTTGTCTTTGAATGATAATCTGGATTCTTTGCCAAAAAAATTGCACTCTGACTATCACAATCTATCCTTATAACTTGTTGTACCAACCCAATACCTGAACACAATATTTATAACCATACTGCTTCCTTGCTTGCATGAGTGGCTGCCATGCATTAAGCTTATGTAGTTGAAAGTGCCACTACAGACTCTCTTTTTCTCATCCAACTAATTGCTCCTCCAAATAGGTTAAACACATACCTGCTTGTAGATCTCCTATGATGCAGATCCCCTACCCAGTTTGCATCCACAAAGCCATGTATTTCCAACAATCTATCCAATCACGGTCTTCCTTGGTAGCACAATCCATAGCTGGCAGGTGCCACACAAATACCTGAAAAACCCTCTTTACTATTGTTCAATGCTCCTTCCCCGGTTTTGACATATACCTGCTAAAAAATCCCACTTCATGAGCAATGTACGATATAGTACATACCATTTCATACATCAAACTGCCAACCACACTCGCATATGGAACACGAGACATGTCATCCTCCTTTTCCTGTGTCTTGGGACACTGATCCACAAATAACTTTATACCTACAGGAATAGGGACCCTGACCGGTTTACATTCCTGCATAGTAAACCTCTGCAATATTGTCTCAATATATTTTCTCTGATTTAACCAGAGTTTTCTATTTTTTCGATCTTTTTTAATTTCCATGCCCAAAATGAAATTTGCAGCACCAAGATCCTTCATTTCAAATTTAGAGGACAACTGAGTTTTCACATCCTGGATAATCTCCTTGTTGTTTCCTATCAGTAACATGTCATCCACATACAAGACCAAATAAATCAAATGATCACCAATTAATTTAAAATACACACAATGATCCTCTTTTCTTCTTGTGAAGCCAAGTCCCATCATATAAGTATCAAATTTTTGATACCACATCCTTGGTGATTGTTTTAAACCATCTCCTTCTTTCCCTTCATAACAAAGCCTTCTGGCTACTTCATAGATATTTATTTTTCTAGATCCCCATGTAAGAATGATGTCTTCACATCCATTTGTTCTACTTCAAAATCAAACGCAACAACAACATATAACAAAAATCTAGTAGAAGTTAACTTGGAAACAAGAGAAAAAATCTCACCAAAATCAATTCCCTCAACCTAGGAATAACCCTTTGCTACTAACTGAGCTTTGCATTTCTCCACTTTGCCTTCTGCATTCAACTTCTTTTTAAATACCCATTTTCTTCCAATGGGATTTCATCCAGTCGACAACTCCACTAGATCCCAAGCCTCATTATTATCCAAGGCTTCCATTTCTTCAACCATGGCCTTTTTCCAGAGTTTTCCATCCTATGAATCCACTGCCTCCCTAACAATTCTAGGATAATCATCAGTAATAGCCAAAGCAAAATTTGAACGAAAATCAGATGGAGTATACCTTTCTGGTATCCTTTTTTTCTGCACCTATCTCCTCAATACTGGAGTATGAGGATCTTCTTCTTCTGATTCTTGTTCTTCTGTAGAGTCTGATTCGTCATCCTTTGGCTCAAAATCTATTTTCTCTGGTTATTCCTTATTTTGTGCAACTTCCTATTTGAAAACATCCTTCATTTCTCTAAATACCACATCTCGACTATACACAACCTTCGTAGTTTCTGAATTCCAAAGTTTATATCCTTTGATACCATATTTATACCCAATAAAGATACACTTTTCAACCTTTTTATCTAGCTTACTCATGTTTTCCTTTGGAACATGAACATAGGCCTCACAACCAAATACCTTGAGATGTGTGAGAGAAGGTTTATTACCAGTCCATACCTCTTGTGGAGTCTTGTCATCAAGTGATGATGAGGGTGATCTGTTGACCAGGTAACATGCAATACCCACTACCTTTGCCCAAAATTCTTTCCCTAACCCAACACCACTGAGCATGCACCTTTCTTTTTCCATCAACTTCATGTTCATATTTTCTACAACTCCATTCTGCTGAAGTGTATATGGAGTAGTCTTCTACCTTTCTATACCGCACTTCTTACAAAATTCTTCAAATTCATTCCCGCAAAATTCTCCACCATTATCTGTCCTTAGCACCTTAATTGGTTTCTCTGTTTGATTCTCAACAAGAGCCTTAAACTCTTTAAACCTGTCAAAGACTTTAGATTTCTTCTTGAGGAAATATATCCAAGTATTCCTCAAGAAGTCATCTATAAATGAGACACAGTACACAATTTTTCCCAATGATGGAACCGACATAGGTCCAAACACATCACTATGCACTAGCTGTAAAATTCCTTCTGCCCTCATTGCACAAGAGGGGAATCTTACCCGATTTTGCTTCGCATATACACAATGTTCACAGAAATAAAAATCCAAAGAGCAGTTAGACATACCTTAAGCCATACCTTTAACGTGTAGTAGTCAAAGACCCTTCTCTCGGATATGCCTCAGTCTTTGATGCCACAACATAACCTTTTCTCTAGAGATCGTAGGGTTTTTTTTCTTCTTCTGCCCCAATATCAGGAAAAATGGAACTATTACACCCATCACTAATAGTGATTCCTTGCATCTTATACAAATTTCCAATCCAAACTCCCTTCATTAGCACCATTGCTCCTCAAAACATCCTAAAGGTTTCTTTTTCAAATATCGTTGTTACCCCTGCATCGCCCATTTTTCTTACATAAATCAAATTTCTGGCCAATCTTTGGATGTGAAAAACACCAGGCAGTGTTCTAATCCTTCCATATATGAGCCTCAACTTGACTTTTCCTCGTCCTATGATTCTGGTTGTCGAGTCATCACCTAGGAAAACATTACCTCAATCATACCTTTAATATTCACAAAACCACTCCTTGTGGGGAGTCATATGAAAGGATGCACTCGAGTCAACCAACCATGCCTCATGATATGCATGTGTGCTTGAAGAAGCCAACTACACATCCCCTCCTTCTTCCTTGCAGGTATTTTCTTCTATAGAGGGAGCACTTTGAAGTCCCTTCACTTTCTCAATGCTTTTGGATCTACAATGCTTCTTGAAGTGCCCTCATTTTCCACATCTCCAACACACGTTTACAAAATTTATGGGAGATTTAGATCTACCCTTAGACTTATATCTCCCACCTGAGGACTTAGATATATTTCTATCCTCAGAGTTTCCTCTTGCAAATAATGCATCTGTGTTATGTCCTTCCATGTTATTTAGTCTCATCTCCTTCGACAACAAGGATGAGACCATATCATCAAAACTCAAGGTAGTTGTATTACTACCTATGGCCACAACCAGACTATCCTAGGAGTCTAGTAAAGAGAACAATAAACTGATACACTTATCTTCATTTGAAGTTTTAATCTCAACAGATAATAATTGAATTACCACAGTATTGAAAGCATTCAGATGCTCTGTCACATAGTCTCCATCTCTCATCCTTAGGTTATCGACTTCTTCTATAGGAACAATTTATTTACCAGGGACTTAGACTGATACAAGTTCCCCAACTTTTTCCACAACTCCATGGCTGTATCTTCCCCTGACACATTCAGTAATACTAAATCTGAGAGACACAATCAGATTGTGCTCTTCACCTTCTGATCCAACTTTTTCCAGTCATCTGCTGATGTTCATGTAGGTGCAATACCTGGATCCACCATTATCCACTGATCTCTTTCTACCAATAGATCTTCCGTCTTGATCTTCCATAGCTCAAAACTTTTCCCATCAAATTTCTTGATCTCTATTTTCAAACTGCTCGCCATTTCTTTTCACTTGAAGAATCAATACTGCATATATCCCACTGTAGCATGGCTTATCACAGTCTTGATCCAAACCAATGACCACAAAAGGGTCCCCCTGAATCTAATAATTGGTCTAATATCAAATGTATATTTTAACCTTGTACAATATTTTATTGCAAACATATTTTCAATAAAAGAACAAAAAAAATACAATGGAAAATACACACATAACACATATATTTTTCTCTTGGAAATCCAAACTGGGAAAACCAACATATTCTATATTCATTCACATCATACATTATTTACAATACAATATACATATAGGATCCAATGGCATCCAAAACCCTAATCCAATGACCTGGATTAGTCAACAACCCTAATTCCTTAACCATAAATAGAAAACCATTGACGAAAAAACCATGTGCCAAAAAACCGCCCATAAATGGATGCGAAAACCAAGGACCACCCAAAAATAGACATGAAAATCGAGATTTTTTTTTTATGGGGGCACTGTCCTCTAACCCCCGCACAGGGGGAGGAGCCCCCTTCTTACCCCCTTGCATGCTCGATGCAATGTAGACACTAGTTCTAGTTGTGCAAATAATATAACACATATCCAACACCTAGAAGATATGTAGTGACTGTAGGTGGTCGTTGGCCATACATCGCTTCATATGGGGTCATTTTAGTGGCGACATGATATGAAGTATTGTACCACCATTCTTCCAAGGGAACCCATTTCACCCAATGGTGTTGTTTGTGAGAAGAAAAACATCACAAGTAGGTTTCCAAACATTTGTCGACCACTTCCGTTTGGCCGTCGAAATAGGGGTGATAAGCGGTATTCATGTTCAATTGGGTGCCTTGCAATTGAAACAAGTCTTGCCAAAATGTGCTGGTTAAAGTCGGGTCACGATCAGAGACAATAGAGGTGGGAATCCCATGCAACTTGAAAATATGATCAAGGAAAACATGTACTACCAGTGCCCGTGTTAAAGGGTGGGGTAATTCACAAAACTGAGCATACTTGGAGAGGCAATCAACCACCACCATGATGACTGATTTGTTCCCAGCTTTGGGGAGTCCCACTATAAATTCCATGGAGATGTACGTCCACATATAATATTGAATGGGTATGGATTTTAGAGCTCATGGAGACTTGGTGGTTTCACCTTTATTGCATTGGCATACCTCACATTCCGTGACAAAGAGAAGGATTTCCTTCTTCATGCCTTCCCAGAAAAAAGAACGAAGAGCATGAGCATAGGTCTTTTGGAAGCCAGAGTTTCCCACAATAGAAGATGAGTGCAAATAATTTAAGAGCCTCAGCTTGAGGTTTGAATATGGCGACATAACCATACGATAATTATACCTAAGAATATTGTCTTGCCAAGTGTAGATGAGGTGAGGATTAGGGTCCTCCTGAAGTCAATGAATTAGCCTGGACATAGTCGGGTGTGTTAGCCACTCTTGTCATAATTCCTCAATCCAATCTAGAACAGGTAAGAATAAGGCAAAGAAGGATCCTTCCTCCTCATGTTTTCATGACAAGGAATCCACCACTATATTTTATGTGCTCTTTTTATATATGATTTCATAATCATAACCCAACATTTTGGTCAATCACTTGTTCTATTCTGGGGAGGATAATCACTGCTCTAAAAAATACGTCAGACTATGGTGATTTGTTTTGATTCGAAAAAGGAATCCCAAAAGATATGTCTACCACATGTGCACCGCATGGAGAATGGCCATCATTTCCTTTTCATACTTAGATCTTCCCAAATTATGACCACTCAACGCCTGGATAATAAAGGCTAGAGGTTGACCATCTTGTGTGAGAATTGCGCCAATACCAATGTCAAAAGCATCTGATTCTACAAAAAATGTTTTTTTGAAGTCATGAGTTGCTAAGAATGGAGTAGTGCACATGGCCCACTTTAATTATGTGAAGGCTTGCTCGACGACAAGTGTCCAATGAAATGTATTCTTCTTAAGAAGGTCGGTCAAGGGATTAGCAATTTTTCCATAATGGTGTACAAACTTCTTGTAATATCCTGTGAGAATGAGGGAACCCATGAGGATCTTTAAGGTCATGGGTCGCAACCAATCCTGCATAAATTCTATCTTTTTGGGGTCTACTCTTACCCCATCGCGACCCACAATGTGCCCCAATTATTCCAGTTCCCTAGACCCAAAGGAAAATTTGGTCTTTTTGACAAAAAATTGGTTTTCTTGTAGCAAGAGAAGGACTTTGTCCAGATGGATAAGCTGGGCATCCCAAGTGCGGATGTAAATGAGGATGTCATCAAAGAAAACTAGGACAAACTTCCAAAGGTAAGGTTTCAACATTTTATTCATGTGACTTTGGAAGGTGGATGGGGCATTGCAAAGGCCAAAAGGCATGACCAATAATCCATAATGTCCTTCATGAGTTATGAAAGCAATCTTTAGAATATCTGCCTCCTTCTTCTGGATCTGGTGATAGCCTGAGCAAAGGTCTAAATTTGTGAAGAAACATGCACCATGGATTTCATCCAACATATCATCAATGACTTGAATGGGGAACATATCCTTGATGGTCAATTTATCCAGGGCATGGAAATTTGGACACATGCGTCAAGCACCTTATTTCTTTAAGACCATCACCACTGGGGATGAATATGGGTTGGTACTTGAGCGAATTACCCATGCCTCTAGTAATTCCTATACTATCTTTTCTATTTCATTTTTTTGAGCGATTCTTTTAGGGGCATACATTGGGGGGTTGACTTCCCAGAAGAGGAGGGATGCTATGATCATGCTCACGCCTAGAGGGAGGTAAGTCGGTTAGAACCTCAAAGACCTTAGGGTACTTGTCCAGGATTAGTTGTAGTATAGGAGGGACTTCACGAGAGGCTTGATCAGCGACCTAGATGGCATTAAATTGAGCAATCACAACATGGTGGCATATCTTCAACAATTTTTCCATCCCGTGGGAGTTGATGATTTCAAGGGAGCCATCTTGGAGGCCTCAGAGGGTATAGGGGTGAGACTCTTGGGTGAAGCTCATATATAAATATTGGTAGTCCATTGTAATGGGTCCCAGGGTGTGAAGCCATTACACACCCAATACAATATCATAAGCACCCACGAAAATAGAGAACATGTGAGTTTTTAGATGATAATCACTCATTTGGAGTTTGACCTTCTCACAACGTGCCCCACTCTTCATCGTACCACCATTAGCTATGAGGATTTGAAACTTAGAAATTGGGAGGACAAAGCAATGGATCTCCTCATCAAGCCTGGGACGAATACAATTATGGGTGTTACCACTATCAATAAACACCACAACTGACCTATGTTTGATGTAGCCCTTGATCATCAATGTCTGTGGGGCCAAAATACCTGAGAGGGCATGAAGAGATATGTCAGGTTCCGCTGGTTCCATAGGGGTTGCAATTGAATCTTCTAGGTGGACACTTGGTTGGGCGTCCTCGTGGTTAGGAGCCTCGTCTGATGGGGTGTCTTCAGAGGAAGTGGAAGTTGATGCATCAATATGGAAGAAATTTTTTCATGACATTTATGGCCCGACAAATACTTGTCATCACAATAATAGCAAAGTCCTTACTTGCGACATTCCACCATTTTTGCTGGAGATACCTTTTGGACTTTTAATATTTGTGTTGGAGCTGAGGTAGCCCCTAGGAAAGGACGATTGGGAATTGCAGTGTGCAAGGGTTGGGCTTGAAGAATGGTCTCCGTTTCCCTGGCTAATTGGCATGCTTGCAACCAAGTGACCTGATGATGCATGTAAACATGAGCCTTAATGGTGTCCTTTAAGCCACTAATAAAACATTCAAGATATAAATCATCCGATAAGCCCTCAGTGCAGATGCCCAACTGTTCAAATGAGGTGATGAAGTCGGTCATAGATCCAGTTTGTTTGAGCTTGGTGAGTCGGCCCAAAAAATGGGATTCCCTATCAAAATGGGCACAAACTGCTTTGGTGAAAATGGTCCAAGTGGGTAAGCCTGGATAACATTTCTTATGCCATTTCCACCATTTTCATATTTCTTGATCCAAGTACAGACCCCCCACATGGAGTTTGGTCTCATCATCCCTAATATCATCGAGGGAGAAGTAGTGTTCCATTTGCGAAACCCATCCTGCCGGGTCACATCCATCAAATTCATGCATCTCAACTTTGGGAACCTTATTCCAGCAATGTGGAGGACCCCAATGAGAGTGGGAAGAATGAGGATTCTTAGAATGGGATGAGTGAATATCCTCAGAGTGGGACTCAGGGTGCTTACCCTTGATGAGTTGCACCAATGTGTTGAACTTGTCCTCGAGGCGCTCCTACAATTCTTGGCAGAGGGAGGTCATAGTCTCATTTAGAGGTGACCCAAATGTCCAAGTATTCCATGGTATGAGCATGGGTCTAAGCATGGGACATGGGGAAAAATTAGGGAGAGCGTACAACCTAGGATAAGGAGGCTGGTGGGATAGGGGGCCAATAAGGGGGGTGGGAAAGGAGTCGGGCCACACAAAAATAGGGTTAAAACTGATAGGTACCACTGTGATCAGGATGAAGAGAGGAATCCAATGGGATAGGTCTCAAATAGGAGTCAGGGACGAGAAAGGGGTCGGAACATAGAAAAATAGGGTTAAAAATGATAGGTACCACTATGATCAAGATGAAGAGAGGAATCTAATGGGATAGGTCTCAAATAAGGGTGCGGGTGACCCCAACCTTTTTTTTAACTCTTGCAGAGTTATACTCTAATCTGAAGAATACTGCAGTGTTGAAAGGCCTAAATTCTTAACAAAAAAAAATGTGTAGTAATTTATCAACTAGAATGCATGAGGTAAAGTTGCACGACAATAGATATTGTATGTTTTGTTTCTGTTTTTGTCCCAAGGTTTAGGGTATTTAGGTTTTCTACATACAAGGTTTTTCCATGGGCTATAACTCTTTGATATACATGCGAGGTACAATAGTAGTACTCGACACAATATCTTAGGGAACCAACTAAGGAGGATAGACCATGCCCTTAGCCGTACTAACCGACTACCCAACTACCCAACTAAAATAGATTATATTCCCAAGTGTTGTTCTCATTGGAAATATAACAATCATGCAGCCGATTGGTTTATCTATAGAGGGTTTCAGGATATTTAGGCCGATTTGTATACAGTTCCTGCGTGTATGCTTCCCCGATCATGGATTTATGCGATGAATGAAAGATCTCTGTAGCTTTAAGACGTTAGAATACATCACTACCGTGAAAAAAAATAACCCACAATTTTTTGTCGAGGAAAGTGCTCTAATACCACTTGTAAGGTACCCGATCTATTATAATAGACAAAACAAAAATATTGCAGAGAATAACAGTGGAACAACACAATAGATGAAACCGCAACACCAAAATAATACCTTTATTGATATGAAACAATGTTCAATTTCCTCTTCAAGGGAGAAACCTCCAACAAAGCAACGCTCTATTACAATAATTCTCAAGAACCCCTATCCAATACCTCCTACTCTCATTTATACTAATTCTATATTCTAAGGAAACTTCTAGAGGAAGATCTT
>JZKD02S1675880.1:114424-177204 GCA_000966675.3 Picea glauca
GCCTTGGAGATAGGTGGCAATAGTCAAAGAGACAAAAATCCAACAAACTACTGATTTTCAGGAATTTGTTGGAAGTCATTAATAAATTGTTTCCACCTCATGCATGAGGCCTTTGATGGAGCTAAATCTTAGGTGCAGGTGTCCCTTGACATCTAACTGATCCTTGAGAAGTCATTCAAACTCTCCTTGACATGTGGCAACCTCCCAACAAGGCGAATATCAAAACCGTGACCGCTACAGGAAATTAGTACGCAACGCCACTGTGCAGAGTACGCAACGCCTACTTCTATATACAATATCTCTCAAACCAAAACACATTTTGAAAAACTGAGAGAGGTTTTTGTTATTTGGAATGTTATGAACAAAAACCTCCTCCAGTTTTAAAAAATACATCCTCAACTACTCACAATCAAAGTTTTAAGTTAATGACTAAAAACTGGTAAAATAACTCTGCACAATTTGTTTTCTGCCAGAATATTACGCAGCGCCTGTAGGTAGCGCCCGACTGTGTTGCACCTGTATGCAACTTTTGTCCTTTGTGAAATATTACACAACGCTTTTACGTAGCACTACTTATGCTACATCTGCATACAGGTTTGGGTAGCATTGCCAAAACGCAATGCCTTTCAATCTTGAATATGTACAGAGCAGTGTGTGTTCTTTCATGATTACAAAACCATTTTACTTAGGTTCCTTGGCCGTACCATAGGTAGTGACTTTTACCACTGGGTGAAGCTAGCACTTAGCAAAAACTCAAAATCCATATAGGCACCTTAACCAATCTTGTGCTAACAGATCTCGTTAATAATTCTTAATTGAAAGTCCCTAGGGGTGCGGTCTAGTGGCCAGTGGACGTATTGTTAAGGCGTTTGTGCTGCTAAGAAGGTCACGAGTTCAAACCTCATCTTATCTGGAGGCCAGGCTTGCGGGTGGTGACAACTAGTTGGAAAAAAAAATAAAAAAAATCATAATTGTACTTATGCATTATTGAAATTCTACATATAACTCCATAAATTGAATTTTTATCAATGATGTGGATATCTTGTCAAAAGCTTTGGTCTTTCATTTTGTCAAAATTCCATATCCATAAATAATTGGTTAGTTGGTTTGAAATCTTGAATTAATAATTATGAATATATAAAATGCAATGTTTCACATGACAAAAGACAAAGGAAACATGTCAAAGAACTTGTCAAGGCACACCTCAAATTTTAGGAAATGCAAAATCCCTAACATAAATAAATCCATTTAAAATATCAACAAAATAAAAATTTAAATATATAAAAAAATAACAAATCACAAACATGAAAAAATGTTCACATATATTTTAAGATTTTTTTTAATTTTTTTTTAATTTTTTACCTTTTATAAAATCATTAATCAAAAATCTTAAAAAAAACCTAAAAATCCCCTCATCAAAAGGGAACCATAATCCTTTAAATAAAAAAATACCACTATCTCAACTCCTAAAAGAAAGATATGGGAAAAATCCATATTAAATTTTCCATCTCCAAAAATGGAAAACCCTCCCCACCTCAAATAGCACATCTCCATATTAAATAATAAAAATAAAGTTTAATATAATAATTAATTAATTATGTCCCGAGGTGTAGGACAATGTGTGACACAATGTGCTCTTAAGGCACTCGACAAAAAATAAATGATAAAAGAGAAAAAATAGAACAACTACAATTATTTAGAAGACATTGCCTATAAACATTTGTATTATTAATTTCGAAGATGAGTAGGGTTAACATTAGCATATCCTTATCACATATATACTTTTTCCCAATAGAAAATTTGGTCAATTATATTAGAAATATAATTTGTTTACATATTTCAAATCTATATCTACGATCAATACAAAGAGAAATATAAATCCGACCCTCTGACGGATATGCTAAAAACTGGTTGAATATATGATAAAAACCCCAAAACAATCTAATCACATATATACTCATGTTTGGACTTTGTTTCTTTGTGTATTAATCTTGACTAGATATGCTAAAAACTGGCTCAGGAATACATGATAAAAACCCCAAAACAATCGAATCACATATATACTTATGTTTGGACTTTGTTTCTTTGTGTATTAATCTTTAATTCACCATAGTTTTGATGATTTAAAAGGAAGATGGATATTATAACAAATATTTTGAAATTGTGATTTAATGTGGGCGTACTTTTTTTTTTTCAACAGTAAATATGCGGTGCTAAACCACAACCTCTCCCCGAATTGAGATAGTATATGCACGTCTCATCAATTGCACTATCCCATGGGGCTACTAATGTGGGTGTACTTGTCAAAACATAGAGATACTTTTGACATTTTAGATTAGAGTTGATCACCTCCTTATAATATCTTAATTTTATTTTATATTTTAATTCTTTATCACCCCAATTTCTCCTTAAATTTGGATGTAATGATATTTTTAATATTGTCATTATTTTGTAAAGTAACTTATTCCTTTATTTCCAAATGATCTAATCAAGACTTGACATCTTTATGCCACCCTCGTGTGGCAAGTGAGGTTTGATTGGAGTTTGAAGCAATCTCAAGAAGCCTCTTGGCTTCCATTTTATTTATCTTGTTATGGTACATTAAATACCTACTCATGGTCTACTTTTTAAAAGGGGAAAGACTCACTTTTAAGAGAATGAGCTGATTTACCTTTAAAATACTTTTAAATTTATTTTATCTTTCTCCATAATTTTATAAAAATAATGTTAGATTTCATAATCATATTAGATAATAAATATACATTTTTACTTTTTTTTTTTCATTCAACTATTTAATATGGTTAGCCACTATCACTAAAATAAAATTTGAACCTTGATTAAAAGACAATTTTTTTCATTCAACTATTTAATATGGTTAGCCATTATCACTAAACAAGATTTGAACTTTGATTAAAAGACAGAAAGAAAGAAAGAAAGAAAAAAAAAAAAAAAAAAGCAAAAAAATATTTTATTTGATAAGATGAGAATTAGGTTTTATTGAATTTTATCAATAATAAACAAAATAAAGTTTATTATTAGAAATTAAAGTTAAATTCTTATAAACAATCAAATTTAAATGTTTTAAGTTTTTTTTTAAGTATCTTTACATTACTTAAATAGCTCTTTTGAATGCACAAATCTATTAAAAGAATAAAAACATAAACTTTTAAACAATACTTTTTTTTAATTGATTTCCTTTATTTTTAAAAATTTTAACTTAAAAAAACCATTAAAATTAAATATAAAAATATTATGAATATTATGACCATTCACTAATGTAGTGTCAACTAATAATTTGAGAATGCTCAACACCATTTTACTTTTTACGTTCTATTTTATAAGATGAGAATTAAGTATGTTAACTTGTAAAAAATAATAAATAAACTTTTAGGTATATTGATTTGTGAAAAATAATAAATAAAAAGTTTATTATTTATTTTTGTTTATCTAAAAGTTATTTATAGTTTTTTATAAGTCAAATTTTTTTTTTTTTATAAGTTTGATAAACCAATTAGATTTTAGTGGACATTAATCATCATCATAATCATTTTGACTTTATATTAATTACTTAAAAAATTATTTTCAAAATTTTACCTAACATATATATTAAACTAATATTTTCAAAAGTTTACCTAACATATATATTAAACTATTTGAAAATTGAAATCCAATTATTATAAACATTCTACGTTTTACTTTTTCTAAAAAACAAAGTTAGATATGGAAATTTTACTATTTGAAAATTTTACGACTTTTTTTATGTAATGTAAACCAGACTAATAGGATAAACAAATAGCACCACTTTAGGTTCAAATTGACATCCAATTACACTGACTCTATTGTTGTTATTTTTTAAATAAAAATCTTGAATAATGATAATAATAATTTTGATAGATAAGGACAATTTGTTTATAAATATAAAAAATTGACTTAACAAGAACCAAAGGGACCTATTATCTATAATATATATATTAAAAAAATGTATATTAAAAAAATGTATTATCACTGACTCTAAACATAAAATTGCCCCCTAAATGTTGTGATGACATTGTTAAAGATTGGTCATTAAATAATCATGATGTAAGGATAAAATTTACCTATGGTTTTAAATGTTGGTATTTGAATTTAAGTTTTTCGAAAATGATTTTTATTTTATTTTAATTGTAGATTTATCAAAAATATTTGAGAAAATCCAAAATTTTAAGTATATATATTTTATCATTTAAAATAAAAATAAATATAGGATGGTTATAATTTTTATTAAATATAGTTTTTTTTTTTTTAATGTTTGTTTATTTTAAAATAAATTTAAAATATTATATTTTTAAAATTAATTTTTTATGATGATAATAATAATGATGGTTAATGTTTATTGAAATCAAAATTGGTGTATAGGATTTTAAGAAAAGTAAGAGATTACTTAGATTTCTTTAAAATGTTATTATGTTATTTAGATGTTTGAAAAATAATAAGAAAATAGTTCCAAGATCACTAAAGTTTTGACGACTTAGAAGGCTAGGAAGGTTTATATTGTGACATATATTGAAATTGGGATCTAATATATAAAAATAAATTTTTGATAATAATAAAAATTACATATACATATATATCAAATTTGAGTTCAGTGAATGTTAACCACCACCACCACCATAAGTAAGTACACATATATGACATCATTTATATGTAAATTTTATATCTTTATTTTTAATATATAAATATATTTTTATATTTATTTATATTTATATTTCATCAATATATACTATTATTACTCTTATTTGTTATAAGTATTATGATGATGATGATTAACGTCCACTAAGACCGAATTGGTCTATCAGACCTTAAGAGGGTAAGCGATTACTTTTTTTTCCACTGAAAAATTTCACTTTATATTTATATAGGAATATAAACTGGTCTTTACAAAAGTTCCAATACATCCTGGAATCCAAAGCAGTACCTGTGGAAACCATTTTCACCGAGAAAAAAAGAAAGACTAATAGTCCCCATTACAAGGCATAATCCACGACGAAAGTCTAATCATCCATGAAGCAACAAAAATATCTCACATCAAACATCATGATCTAACTAGATATCTGACAAGTCCCATTACAAAGGGCAGACAAAAAGAAAGATAATATAGAACCTTGTCCAACATATAGAAAAAAAAACTGAGCAAACAAAGACTCAAAACTGAGCATTTAGTAAAGGTCGAGTGATAATTGAGGACCCTCATGTTCCTCAATACACTGATAATAGTAGATCTTCCCATGATCCTTGTGTAATGCCTGCTTGGAGAGACTGTCCGCCACTTCATTATCTTCTCTGTAAACATGGGCAAAAGAGATAGAATAAAAAAGATCGATTAATCCCCTTAGTCTTTGTTTCCAACAATCCAAAGCAACAACCTGAAGACGACCTTTGTCCTTCATCTAGTCAATGATGACCTTGGAATCACCTTGAACATGAATAGTGTGAATGGATAACTGGGAAGCTAAGGTGAGAAGTGCCCAAGCTCCCAACAATTCCGCTCTAGTGTCTGTACCCTACCCACAATTGAGTAACCATTTGTAGCAACACTGCTCATTTACCTTAATGATGCCTCCCGCTCCACTATTCTGACTCGAGGATGTCGCTGCCCAATCAAACCAACCAGTCATCCCACCCATTGATTGGAAGGTTCGCCCCTTTCTCCGAACAACAATCATCGGCTTCTCGATGTGGTCCCTCATGGAAGCTAAAGTCCAATGCACCACCCTCTGAACAGTTGGGTGGCGATCTTAAAAAATTGCTGAGTTCCTTTCCTGCCAAATAAACCAGTAGGTATATGACGGAAGTGTTGGTAGAAGGTAGTTCTGTTTACACCACAAATTTAAATAGTCCACTAACGTGTTACCTGTCCAAGTGCCCATGATTTTTTTTATATAAAATTAACTTCCCCCATACAGTCGATGTGAAATCACACTCAACCAGCAAGTGTTGGGTATTCTCACATTCCTTTTTGTAGAGGATACACCAACTAGGACCTATGAATCCTCTATGTTTAAGGGCATCCCATGAAAGAATTTTGTTCTCAACCACCAACCAGATAAAGATTTTGATTTTTAGGGGACAATCCCAGGACCAAAGTGCCCTTCTCCAACCTCGGATAGTGTGAACCCACTTCAATTTTTCCATTGCCAAATACACATTTTTTACTGAGATTATCCCCATCTGGTCCCCACCTGTCCAAATCAAGGTATCTGATCTATCTTGTAGGAGGACCCTAGAATGTATAAGACCACGTCTGAAGGTTTTCCATTCTACAAGTAAGGGCTCCACTAGGTCCAACGCCTCTTCAAAGAGCTAGTTTGATGCAACCATTCCCTCTCGTGGATCCTCAATTGCTTGGTATAGAAAGTATACTCCTTTCCGATTTAAAGCTTGAATACGCTCCTCAAACAGTATGGCTGATAAACCAATACCCAAGATGTGGTCCCTGTCGATCAAAATGGAGTGACTCGATCCCGAACTCCATGCTATCCAATGCATATGAATATGAAACAATTTTAATAAATAAGACCAGGACTGTGATCCCTTAATCACTGATGTGTTGACAGTACAAAACCATCTTTCCACAGATACGAAAGGTAGATATTTTTATTTTATAACCCGGTTCCATAACCCATCTTGCATCAACGCCCTCCAAAGGGTATTGGCTGCCATTGCTCTGCTAAAACATAGTAGGTTTCTCAATCCCCAACCCCCAAATTATTTTGGGTGGGCAATATAGTGTTAGTTGCATAGGTGAAATCTCTTTTTCTTCTTGCAACCCGTCCAAAGGAAGCCAAAAATAAGTTGAGGGATCCTTTGAAGTATCGTGGCTGGTATGTTTGACAAAGCCAATGAGTACACCAGTTGACTTTCGAGGACAACTTTGATCAACACTAAACGTCCCCCAATAGACAACCATCGATTGCACCAGTGTCTAATCCTCTTTTCGTTCTTATCTAATAGCCAAAGCCAATCATCAGTTTTGTACCTGCCCATCTTTAGAAAATATCCAAGATACCTGAACCCTTCCGACAGATCCTGAAATTGATAATGATAGAAGGATTTTAAAACATCCAAAACCTGTTGTCTAACATCGAATTGCAAGAAAGTGGATTTTTGTGCATTAATTTGAAGGCCGGATGCACTACAAAACAAAGTCAAAACTCTGCTAATATCCTTCCATTCCTCAATGGAATCTTTTGTCATGATTAGAACATCATCTACAAAAAATAGATGTAAGATCTTTAAAAACCTCGACACTTTGATACCAGTCAGTAATCCTTCAACTTGACTTCTCTTAAGATCCAGACTCAAACCTTCGATAATCAAAATGAATAACAAGGGTGACAGTGGGCAGCCTTGTCTGATTCCCCTTTCGCTGTGAAAGAACTCTGAGGGATCACCATTGATTAAAACCACAAAAGTCGTAGATGAAATACACCCCATAATCCATTTTGTCGTCGACAAGCCAAAGCCACATTGGATCAAAACCAGTCTGAGAAAATCCCAACTGATACAATCATAAGCTTTTTTAAAATCAATCTTAAGTATTAGATCCTGAAGCTTCTTTTCTCTTATGCTATGAAGGCACTCTTGGGTAGTTCCAATTGCATCTATGACCTGTCTTCCTTTCAAGGTCCTTTGAAAGTGTGCGCGATAGGATTGGTTTGATTATTTTGGCAATAATTTTTGTTACAATTTTGTAGCAGAGATTTCATAATGCAATCGGGCGGAAGTCTCCATATGTAGCAGGACCATTCACCTTGGGTATAAACGCAATAAAATTTGAATTAAGAGACCTATTAACCTCACCCTTAAGGCGCGCTTCTTCAATAACTTCCAACAAGTCATTTGCTACCAGATCATAGAAGGAAATGTAAAATTCAACAGTCCACCCATTTGGACTCGGGCTCTTTTCTTTGGCCATGTCTTTTAGTAAATCAAACACTTCCTCTTTTGAAACAACATTTTCTAAAGTTTTGATATCCTCTTCCGTGACCAATCTAGGATACATCCTCACTAAAGCAACTTGGTCAACAATCATATTTTGTGCCGATGCTTTGTAAAAGGAACTAAAATGCCTCTTTGCTTCCCTTTTTATAGCTTCCTGGATGAGATGAACTTTCCCCTCTTCATCTTTAATTTCCCACAGATGTTTTTTATTGCGTTAGTGACTCAAAACATTATGGAAGTACTTAGTATTTTTATCCCCGCATTTGATCCACGTGGCCCTGCTCTTCAAGTGTCGTCGTTCCTCTTCCTCCATTAATAGTTTATTGTGATCGAATTCACATTGTTTCATCCGGATCTCTAATTCAGGATTATGACCAATGTCTAGAATTGTTTGTATTAGCCCAATAATTTTGACTTCTAAATTTTTATAGTGTTTTGCTTCCTTTTGTTTATTTTCTATAATCCATTTTTTTACTCAGGATTTTAACTTAATAAGCTTGGAAGCTAGTCTACATTGATCCTCTCTAGTACCCTGAATTTCACACCAAACAGACTTAACAATCTCTCTGAATGACTCATCACACATATGTGCAAGATTGAATTTGAATGGATAAGCAATCCTCTTAAGTCCGTAATCCATTTGAAAGATAACTGGTGCATGATCCGAAATAAACAGGAGATCCACTCACGATATGTACCTTACTATATCACCAAGAAGAGATGTTGAAGCAAGCACTTTATCCAAACACTTTTGTATCCCCTGACCCCCACTTTTTCCATTGTGCCAAGTTGGTACTAGTTCCACGGGTTGAATATCCACTAAATGGTTATTTGCAAACAATTCCTTAAAAAACACTGCCAAAGGATCCATACGTGCCCCGACACCCCAAACTTCATCATAACTAGTAGTAAAATTTAGATCCCCTGCTAAAATGAGAGCATCCATGGACACCATGCCTTTTTCTTCCACTTTTTCCCAGAAGAGTCTATGCCCGGAACACGACCCATATGCATTAATAACGGATATCCTTTTGTTATCGGAAATATGTAAATCTGTCAGCATAATTCCACCTACACAAAGAAACAGTTGCAGATAAAAAAAATAGGATTCCAAGCTACAAGAAGTCCTCCCAACTTCCCCACATAGCTGACCGCACTAACCATCTAAGAAGGGAAAACAGAATATAAAAATTTCTGAGCCTTTTTCTTATCCACCAAGGTTTCTCGAAAGAAGATAATATCCAGCTTATTAGTATCTAGAAGTCTGTGTAATGAAAGTAATTTAAGGGGTCCTCCAACCCCTCTGATGTTCAGGGAGAGGAGGATCATGATTTATCCATGGCTAGGGATTTCATGCCTCTAAGCACCCCCATGTGAGAAGTTGAAGTTGAATACTCTTTTGTAGCTGAAGATGTTTGCCCTACTTTCTTGCGGGCACTTCGGGTCTTTATCGGGGATATCTCCAAACCCAACCCTTATGACCAAGCTAAAGATTTCCCTTGTTGTAACCCTAAACTAGACGATAGTGTACTGTGTTGACTAGCCGGATTCCCCTGCTACGCATCCAAACCCTAGAAAGTAGGAAGTGGAGTAGGAATATCAGAGTCACTATGGATAGGAACCGAGGTATCTAAGACAACAACACGGTTAGTGGCCTCCTGGTGACCAATCTGTGATAGTGGAATATTACTATTTTGACTAGCCAGATTCCCTTGTTGCGCATCCAAATCCCAGAAATTAGGAAGTTGTGTAGGACTATCCGAGTCACTATGAGAAGGAACCGAGGAATCTAAAGTAGCAACACGACCAGTCGCCTCCTGATGACCGCTCAGTGTAAAGGGAAGATTAACAGGAGGGGTTTGTGTCTTTGCAACAACTGGCAGGGGTGACAGATGGTCAACAACAGGAGAGATAGGAGGGTTATCTATCGGGACAGTAGGTCAAAGACCCTTCACTGAAGCCTCCTTTGAAATTCTAGCAAACTCATTGGAAGTCACTGTATTCAGAGTGACTGATTTCTCTAAAAAATCTCTTTCCCATGTCGATAATTTAAAATAAAAATTTGGACAGAAGGATCTCAACTTACTCATGAGTGTGCTCGATAAATCGCCTTCTGTACCAGCTTAAAAAACCGCAGAATGTGTGTCCAAACCAACATTCTCCTCTTCACTCATATACAAGTCAGTATGTTGTTCATCCACCTTGTCCACCACCCCCCCAACCCCAAACCCGTTAGAACGATATTTCCTGAGATGTCCCGTTTGATGACAGTGGGAACACCGGAATGGTATCCCCAAGTAATCCAGTCTTTGAAGTGTTACCTGTCCACGCCACTCCAGTTCAGAAATTTTCCATTAGACCATCGTGGATGTCAAGCTCAACCAATACCCGCGCCATTCATTTATCATGAGAACTGAGACCCTTCTCATCAACCTTTAAGAAACGACCGAGTAGCTTACCGATAGCCATCAAAGGTGTTTTGTTCCACAGATTGAGTGGGAGCCCTGGGAGCAATACCCAAACATGGAGGTGACTGAAATAATCCATAGTTGGGTCGAAATCGGTACACCACCTCTTTAAAATTAACCTACCACCCTCAAAATCCCAGAAGCTAGAAAAAATGAGTTATGCGTCTTCCGAAGAATTAAAAACTAACCCGAACCAGCCAAAAGGAAGAGTTTAATACTTCGGCACATAGCCCAGTATGGAAAGCCAATGTGTATTCATCCACTCATCAAAGGTGATAGTTCTCTTTGATTTATAAGAAAAACGTCCTACTAAAGCACAGAGTGATAGTTGGCATGTTTCCTCAAGGCCAACATCCATCCCAATCACTAGATGACGCCTCTGTTTATTTGGTTTCCAAGCCTTCCCAGATTTCTTACCCCGCGTATCCTTCACGCGTAGAGTCTTGTGGGACAATGCCACTGGTTTGGGAGCCGCCTCAAACTCCCCTTGTAGAGTGTCTAGCCCCGACCTAAAATTAGAGATATCAACCCCGTTACCAAAATCTCTCCGAGAATACTCAGAGTGCAGACCACCCACAGACTGTAAAACAGGATGAGAGTTTCCAACTACAGGAGAACCCTTAGCCGTCACCTTTGTGAAGGTTGTGGGAGGAGGCTGCAGAGCATTAAATTCAAGAGTTAATGGTTCGTTTAAGTTTTTAGCACCACCTAAATCTCTACACAAATTATCAACTATATTAAACAATCCTTCACGCTCCCAAACCTCCTCATCTGCAGTGCCCATATGGACACTGATCTCCATTGACATGTTCTGGAGCTAATCCCCCAATCAAATCACTGCCAACACATGGGTTAGTCAACTCCTTGGCAGTGGGCCAGGCTCCCGGACTAAGGCCATATCAAAAATAATTAATGCATAATTAAACTGGATCTCAGACAAAACAAAAAAATATTTCTCCCATAAAGGACCTGCCAAAATGTTAGTCTATGATACTAGAAACCGCACATCACCAAGTGGTAGGTAACCAGTTACTAAAGATGGCCAACCGCCATGAAAGACCACTAAGTAGGTTCAAAACGTTACTAAAAAATAGAGTCCCCTTAAACTCCCCCAAAAAGTCAGTCTACGTTACTAGAAACTGCACAACACCAAGTTGCAGGTAACCAGTTACTAAAGATGGCTATCCGCCTTGAATGACCACTAAGCAGGTTCAAAACATTACTAAAAATAGAGTCCCGCTTAAACTCCCTAATGATTGTTGCTTGCGATTCTTTAGAATTTTGTTTTTGTGCTCAAAAAGCATTAAGAGAAGCTTTCCAATATCACCAAAGTTTTGTTGAGTTAAGAGGTTAGGAAGGTTGGTAGTGTGACAAATATTTTGAAAATGAGATCTAATTTGGGTATAGGTTGGACAATCTAAGAGAAAGTGCTTTTCATATTCAACCTTCTTAGTGTCACAAAGGTGACACACTCTTTCATCCCATGGCGTTTTAGGAATTGACCAATGCCTAGTTTCTTTATGGAGCTTGTGAGAATTTGTTCTTATCTTATCAATGCTTATTTTTTTCTTTACACTTGTCAAAATAGATAGATAATTTTGATCTTCTAGATTAGGGTTGATTACATCCTTATAATACCTTAATTTTATTTTTTCCTCTAACTCTTTATCACATCACATTTTCTCCTTAAATTTTGATTTGATGATATTTTTAATAGTATCTTTATTCTACAAAATGGTGTCTTCCATGATTCCCCAATAGGTTAGCCAAGACTAGTCATTTTTATGCCATCCTCGTTGGAGTCGATGGTGGTTACGACTCAATTTTGAAACAATTTTAGGAAGCCTCTTGTCTTCCATGTTATTTAACTTGTTCTTACACATCAGGTATCTAGTCACAACCATGCTCTCAATGGGGGAGAGGCTTGTTTCTAAGAGGAAGATGTGATAGGGCGTATTTCCTTTAATTTTGAGATTATAGGTGATAAAATTCTTTTGTATTTTTTCTATCTTTCTCCAAGATTCACGAGAGATACTACAGACCCATACTTCACATCCATAAATAATAACATGTGTAACAAGAGTCTCAAAGAGGAGTTTCTTCTTATCCCAAATCCAAAGATTGGTTGATTTACAATTGTTTTCAAGACCATAATAAGCTTTCCATCCCCCAATAATCCTTTTCTCAATGTTATAATTCCAGTTGAGCTTGTGGTGAATATCAATTCCAAGATATTTGTATGAATTCACTTCCTCCAAATTGTTGTTGTCATATATGAAGGTATCATAAGTGATCTTATTCGATTTAATAATCATGACCTTAGTCTGATCAATATTAACAATCATACCCATATTGCAACAAAAATCCTTGAGGATTCTTAGTTGGTTTTCAAGATCATGGGGACTCTTTACCATAAGAATGATATCATTGGAATAAAGAAGAAGATTGATGACTATACGAGTGAGAGTAGGGCCGACACAACCTGATTTTTCCAAGAAATCTTCTAGCTTGCCAATGTATATGACAAAAAGGGTAGGGGACAAGGTACAACCTTGTTTGACTCCAATATTGCAGTTAATCTCTTTCGACCAGTCATTAATGTTTTTAAACTTAGCAATAAAGTTCTCATACATCCTTATTGCAGTAGCCCTCAACTCGAGAGGCACTTTTATCTCTTCCAACCTATTCCAATTTTTTTTCCTAGGAACCATGTCAAAAGATTCTCTGAAGTCAACAAAACAACAAAAAAAAATGGTTTTAGTATTGCGGAACTCCTCTCCAATGATCCTAAAGGTAACAATATGGTCCAAAATTGAATGATATCTTTTAAACCTGACTTGGACTTTAGCTCTTTTACTGTGACTTTCAAGTCAAATACTAATCTTCTTTTCCAAAATAATTCCATAAAGCTTCGATGAAATCAGGCTAATCATAATGGTCCTACAATTAGATGGAATGTTTATATCCCCATTTTTAAAAATAGGAACAATGAGGCTTTGCATCTAGGGTTTAGGGAAGCCTTGCTTGACTGCTAAATTGAAGAACTTTTGTATGTGAGGGATAAGGAGAAGCCCTCCGATTTTAAAAAATTCAGCTTGGTAGCCTTCAATGTCCTTAGCTTTCCCATTTGCAAGCCGCTTAACCCCAAACTCTATGTCATCTAAAGATAAATCTTCATCCTCTGTAGGGAGAAATATGAATGGTGTCCATGGCATTAGGGAACTCATAAATAATTTTAAGGTAGGAATTCTAATCCCTTAAGGGAATCATATTATTTTCTTTAGTATTGTGGTTTATAATTTGGCTCCAAAACTTCTTCGGATCCAGCTTAGATAGTTGTGAAAGTTGCTCTTTCCTTTTATTGATATAATACCTTTTTTCCTTTTAATTAGGGATTTGTATGTATTGATCTTATTGAGTTTTAAGGACGCATTAGAAGCATCCCTAATGTATTTCCTAGAAATTTTACATTATTTATCATACCAAGGGTTGGTTGTTCTATTATTCTTTTTACAGGACACCTCGAAAGAGAACTTGTTAATAGAATTGGAAAGGGTAGTTGTAAAATTATGATAGAGTTCTTCAATGTTGTCCTTATAAGTTAGGAGATGTAATTTATTATTTAAATCCTTTAATAAAAGGTCAACTTTACTTTGTCAAAGCACAATTGCCTTTGATTATCATAATTCTCTTCAATGACACTCCTATGCATGGAAAAGTTTAGAGTTAGGGTTAAAGGTTTATGATCAGAGTCGGGTTCATGGTCATTTAAAAGGTCAAAAGTTGCTATTTGTTTGGAAACATGGATATCAAATATCACATAATCTATGACACTACTACCTAGCCCATGAATACAAGTCATTTGGTTGGAGTTTGGCCACTTCATTACTCCACTGCAAATTATTAGGTATTGAGAGCTGCAGAGCTTGACCAACTCAGTACCAAACAAATTTTGAATTAGGTCTCTAGAGGTTCTTTTGTAGCTATTAGATAAAACAAGGTCCTCATCTAGCCATAAAGGATTATGGTTGGAATCAATACTTAAAAGAGTAGCTTGTTTAGTTGCAGTCCTAGCATTAAAGTCTTCTAGAAGGAGGATATTACCTTCATTTTTCAAACTATAAATATCTTCTTCTAAATTATTATAAGGACAATTGCTATCTAGATTGTTTTTCTTATAAAAAGTAGAATTAATAGGTGCAAACTAGCAAATTGCTATAAACATCTTCTTAGCATTGGTGTTTGAGATTTCTATCCAAATGTACTAATTGAGAGGGTCGATCTTATGAATTTGAATGTGAGGAGAAATGTTCTTTCTAATATAACAAGCTATAATGCACTTATTGTTAGAATTTACAAGATTTTACTTTTATTTAAAGGCGTGCCAATCCACAATTGAAATTTTCAAAAACTCACGAGTGGAAGGTCATTGTTCATTACAAGTTTAAAGGAAACTCACGAGTGGAAGGAGGATCATTGTTAATTACAAGTTTAAAGACTATGGAAAATGTTTTTTAATATAAGAATGAGTTAATAAGTGAATAAATAAATATATTCTTTTTAAGTTAAAGTTTGGTATTACCTCAAAAATTCAATCCATATATAATTGTGAAGGGTTTGGTAGTTGGTCTGCCAGTAAAGTGGAAACTAGAACCAATACCAGGAGTCCTTTAAGATGTTCATCATTGTCTGAAGTTTAAGAGTCGGAGTTTCAGAAAGTTTAAAAAGATCATACAAAAATCCTAGATAATAGCAGGGTCTAAGCCTGCATCCACTGAGAAAAAGAAAAACTATCATGAGATAAAAAACTGTTATCCAGAATTGCATGATTCATCCATGTTTGAGGGTGGCTCACTCCATGCTCGAACCACTGCTTAAAAAAAATATGGTTATCGATAGGTTGGGCATCTCGAATGAACATCCTCACTTGAACGAGTGTCAAAAAGAGTGTCTATCCTTCTTAGAATAATCTATGTCTAAATTGTTTGTCTTCCACCGCCCCTCGCAAGTCAAAAATCATTTGGAGCTGATCATCCAAGAGTCGTTGTTGTGTAGTGTTCACTCTTCTTGTAGAATTACTTGCCAATTTTTCATGGGGATGAATGGAATTTGGCTCATGGATTTCCAAAGGAATCTCTTCCTCAATTGGGAAGCCCCAATGCCCCTCAGGGGGATCCCATTCACCCCTAACAACATAGATGAAGATCCTATCTGGAGGATTGTTGTCGCGGGGAGCACTGAAGGTTGAGGGCCCTGCTCTAGCCCGCTGAGAGGAAGCCGAATCCCTGCTAGCACCGTCCATTGTTTCCAAGATCCATCGTGATGATGAATGACGAGGAGAGGGAGGCGAAGAAGAAGAAAGCAAATGTCGAGCTCAATTTTCCATATAACGATAATCATTCAGATCCCTTTTCAATCATCTTTGTTCTCCCGACATTCGTGGAAAGAAAAGGGGGAGAATCAGGTGCAAAGAACATGATTCCAGAGAGGGGGGAAGTCGAATGCAGGAAGTCCAATAAAGAGAGCGACAAGGAAAGACCAGATAGGAGGGAAGGACCAAAGATTGAAGCACCAAAAATCCATCATTCTGGGACATAAAAAGGAGAGAGAATGCCATAAGAACATATAAGACTGTGCCTTGAAGTCGGCTGCGATGGAGATGATTTCTCTACAAACCTTGAGCTAGGGATGGAAAGTTTCCCATGCTTATTGTTTTAATGTCGCATCCTGAGCTCATAAGCCAAACATTGGAGGTCGAGATAGTGGGAATGTGGCAACAGAGGAGGACGATCTCCATTAATGCGCTTGGTGGACAATTAACACCCCATCCAAGGAGAATAATTATTATTTTTAATTAAAAAAATATATTTAAAAATATATTTTGTTGAAATTGTTGTAATTTAGATTGTATTAATTTTTGAAAATAAAATTGTATTATTGAAATTTTATTAAAATTGGGAAAAATTTTCCTTTTTAAAATAAATTGAATTTGTCTTTTTTTAGAAGAAAAACAAATGTAAAATTAAATATACTTTTAATTGAATATTAATGTTAATATATGATTAAAAAATATATTATTAGTTAAGCTAATTGTCAAGATTCATATAAAAAGGCATAATAATATATTAAATATCAAACGACTTTCAATATTTAATAAGTCGATGTTGTAAAACAAAAAAATTCATCTTATTTATTGTTCTATGATTTTTGAAAGAGCCCTGGATGCTTTTTAGAACTAAATTGTATATTTGGAGTAAATAGGTATTCCTCGTGAGTTTTGTAGGGTTAAGATTTGGTCATATGAAAATGTTATTGTTAATCTATATTTTATGTGTGATGGAGATATCATTGTGATTGTTGCTTTGTATGTAGATGAACTCATTTGATAGGGAATGATGATGAATTAGTTTGTTGGTTAAAGAATGAATTATTTAAAGAACTTGAAATAAAGGAAGTTTTGTAGGGTTAAGATTTGGTTGTATGAAAATGTTATTGTTAATCTATATTTTATGTGTGATGGAGATATCATTGTGATTGTTGCTTTGTATGTAGATTAACTCATTTAATAGGGAATGATGATGAATTAGTTTGTTGGTTAAAAAATGAATTATTTAAAGAACTTGAAATAAAGGATTTGGGTTTTTTTCACTATTGTCTTGGTTTGAAGGTGTGATGAAATAAAGATCAATCTAGTTTGATTCAAGCTAAGTATGTTGTGGAGATTTTGAAAAAAATAAGAATGAAGGGTTGTAAACCTAATTCTATGCGCATGGATCGTTGCATTAAGTTGAGAGCTATTGACCCAAGTACATATGTGGATGTTACATTGTATCACCAATTGATTGGTATCCTTCTTTTATTGTATAATACTCATCCTGACTTTTCTTATGCAATGAATGCGTTGTGTTAGTTTATTGTGAAACCAAAGTAGGTTCATTGGCAGGCTAGTAAGAGAATTATTTAGTATTTGAGAGGTATTGTTTCTTATGATGTTGCTTATAAGAGAGATAAAGATGTTGATGCATGGCTATGTGGGTGTTCATTGGCTAGGTTACATGAATTCCTGAAAGTCCATGGTACAATATGTTAATGTTTCTCATTAGGTTCCAGTACTTAGTTTCTTGGAGCAACAAACAAGAAGTTTATGTTGCCATGTCATTCACATAAGGTTCAATATATTTCTACAACTATTGAGAGTTGTTAAGCAATATGAATGAAAAAATTTCTTCTTGATCTTGGAGTGATGGAGAAGAGTCTTACTCTTATGTACTATGGTTACAAGTCTTGTGTGAAGCTAGCAAACAATCCCGTGTTTCATGATAGATGAAAGCACATTAAGAGTAGGTACCATTTCATTAGATACCTAATCCATAGGAAGGAGGTTTACATGGAGTATTGCTTTATTGAAGATAATGTAGTTGGCATAGTTGTGAATGCCTTACCTTAGTCAAAGTTTGAAGATTGCATTTCTATGTTCTATTGAAGAAAATGTAGTCGGCATACTCATGCATACCGTACCTAAGTCGAAGTTTGAAGATCGTAGTTTTAGATTTGGTTTATATGTACCTAGCACTATCCTCAAGAGGGAGTGTTAGGAAGTGCGAGTCTAGTGTGAGAAAGTGGAGTTTGATGAAACTTAGTTGGCTAGGAGAGATGCTCTTCAATAAGATTTTCTTCTAGATTAAAATGTGGAGTTGGTTGTTGTTATCTTCAAGTCTTAATGAGATAGTGCCTCTATATTTAGTCGAATACTTTGTATAAATTCAACTCAAGCTCAATGGAATAAACGATTCGATTTAGTGTCTATCATGGTTGTGTTCAAGTGAAATTATTTATTGTGTTTCTTTTTCAATCCCTTTGTTGTAATTTTTTTTACAGTAGTGTAATTGGTTGAGATTTTATGACCCTTGAATGATTAGAGAAGAGATAACGAAGAGAATGCCTATGTGTATATAGATTTCTAATGAGAAAATATTAAAAGAATATCTAATTTGAAAAAAAAAAGTTATCATACTGACTCCCTCTCTTCAAAGTATAGTGATTTTAAGTAGTTTTTTGGATTTCATATACTAGTCCAAAATTTAGATGTTTGTCATTGTTTTTGCAACTTTTTCTTCACTTATACAACACTGTTATTTATGATCACCATGGTAGCCATGAGAATAAATTGTTGAAGTATAATGAAATCATCTAGGAATATTAGATACTTGAGTGGAAGGTTTTATATGGTTTATATTAGATAATGTTGGCCATTATTGTGATAGGATGAGGTTAGGATTTACTGAACTAAGTTTATGGAAATATTCATCTTTGTAATATATGCTTATGGTTGGTTGAATTGATGATGGTGTTGATGATGTTTACCATCTTCTAAGGCCAACAAGATTTTTCAGACTAATAAGAGGGGTGCTAAATGTTCTTCACATTATCATTTCTATATTTGAACACAATGAAAATCAACTTATCAAGTGTCATTATGGTTTTCATAAGTCAGGAGGTCATGAATATTAACTAAGCTATCGAATTGGGTATAATATTTTTTATATTGTTAGGGGTGGGGCATATTAAATGAACAAGGCATTTGCTTTCAATCTCCTTTGTATTAGAAATTTTACAAATTAGCTCATCCCCTATTTTTTGGTTGGTCTAGTGACCAATATCACTATGGAGGCCATGAGCATTGCTCATAGTCTTAGAAATATTCGTGTTGTTTTTAAGCTCATAATGTTAGAAAAACAATTTTGATTAACCATACTAGGGTTGATCTTGTGGTTTTTGATTACTCAAGGGAGTGACTTCAAATTCAATGATGTTATGACTCTTGGCCAATTCCAAGAAGAGAAAATATGTGTGCAAAAGATGCAACTCTCACTTTCAATGAACTCTATCTACATAAAGGAAGATAGCTTTTTATTTCCATCTTTTACAATTGAAAAAACAACTTCAAATTCAGTCACCAACCATGAAACACAAGCCAAACAAATGAACAATATCCAAAACACTAAACACATCAATGCAATTTTTCAAAAGTACTCAAAAGCTTCACCTTAACACTTTTTTTTCGTTGTTGTTTTTTTCTTCTTTTTGAAATGCAAGAGTTTCTTAAACTAATGAAGAAAACAAATCTACAAATCAAACCAACAAAAAAAAATATAAAGGATATATGATATTGGTAATGATGCTATCAAACACACTCCAATGTCAATACGGGATCAAAAAATCCAAAACTTGGAAAAATGATCTAGTTTGGGAGTGAAATTTTACATGGCCTGTAGTGCACTATGTATTTATCATAAACATATCATGTAATATGTCAAAATAAATCCCATGAAATTATCTATCTAATGGATTTGGTCTGGTGGAAATATTATATCTCTATCAATATATATCAACCAAACAGTCCATGCAACTGTCACAAAAAATCTACAAAATAGTTGATTTTAAATCAACAATAATTTCACTTTCTGGACATCGATTTGAACAATTTTTTTTTTAAACATGCTAATTTTTTGAGAGGAATTCATATCTATAATTATTTCTTTGAGATTTTGCACACAAAGTTACATAATTTGACCTGAAGGCCACGACCCTCTTTTAAGGGAAAAATTCCTTAAGAGTCAAGGAAGAAAACAAAGATCGACCCCAGTGGAGTCATCAATTCTGTTATCAAAGAATTCTCTCCTACATATAAGCAAGACCTCCCTTGGTTCTACCCTTGATCCAAGATAGACTAGAAGATAGACCAATACAATATTGTTCCCTAGATTTGATAAATTGATTCCGTATTATGCTAAGAGAGAGAGAATGCCATACCTTTTACCCGACAATTGTCCTTACATATCTCAACTAATATAGCTTCAAATATCCAACTCCAACTCCCTCTATATAATTCTTGCAAACAAGGAGACAACAAACAAAAATCTACAAACCTCCCTAGGTGTTAGGAAATAACAAATCTAGTCTAGATCTAATCCGATCTACTCAAGGAAATATTGTATTTGTCATCTACAACTGAAAACAATAGTAAGAAAAGGATAAAACCATGTAAATCTATATTAAAAATGGATAAATAATAGATCAATCACTATATGTTACCTTGAGTCATGATTGAAAGCTTCTCCTAGTTCCAGGCTCCTTATGCTCCTCCTTGGCCACTTGAGCTTCCCTCTCTATTTCACTAGCGTAACCACTCTCAAACTCTAGCTCCTTTCCCATCTCCTTGATTTGGCCTCTTCTTATATGAATGTAGAAGACATTGGAGATAATCATGATGGGATGTGAATTAGGTGGATACAAGTCATGGATAGGCTTGATCGCATGTGAACTAAGCAACTACAAGTCATAGATAGGATTTATGGCATGTGAACTAAGAAATTACAAGTAATGTATTGATCTAGGTGGATATTGGTGGCCACCCACCTCTTCCAGCTGGCTCACATACAACTTTCATCTTGGTAGTTACAGTTTTCATTTTGGTAGTTTTTTACAATTTTTCGAGTCCCAAACTTTCGGGGCCATTTTGAGGCCCTAAATGAATTTTTTTTTAGACTTTTGGGGGCCAAGGGTTGTTCTTATTATTTCTTGGCCCTTGATGAAAGTTGTACTTCTCGGATAGACCTTTCCAACGAGGTATCGAACACTTAAATGAAGATTGTATGCAAAAGTTACAACCCCGGGAAGTTGACGTACCAACTTACCCCATGGGGGCCCACATGACTTTTGGAACTTCATCTCCTAGGGTTAGGTTTTTGGATGTCTAGTGTTTTGGAATTCATGTTTTATGTAAAAAGGCCTTTGGAATCTCATTTTACTCATTTTATTGCGAATGAGCATAACCATCACATCTCTTCTTAGAGATAAGTTGCCACCATTCTAGCAAGCTTGTTTCAGTCTGCATTTTACAGTTTCAATATATTTCTTATTTAATAGAAGTCGAGTTTTATTGTATCTCTGTTATTATTCACTGTGTCTCTGTGTTAATATTATAGATCTATGTTTTCATTTTGTTCCGTTCATAAATCTGGATCAGTGGTATTAGAGCGGTATGTTCCTTATCGTTTTTAGTGCATGTCCTCGACGAGGTCAGGGTATAGAGAGTTGGGTCTCGAGCTTGTTTCTCTTGAGGACAATTGCTCTCGCATGCCCAAAAAACCTTCCATGGTGGGAGAAAATAAATAGGATGGGACAAGATAGCCTTTCAAAATGTTGCTCGAGGAATCCCTCGAGCGACAAAGGAACGAGAAGATGGACAACTTTGCACAAATCCTTCGATGACTGACGACAAGAGACGCATCTACCTCAAGCGGAGGCGACACCCCTTTCAAGGTATAGGTATGGAAGACTATCTTCAAGTCCAAAGAAGGTCTTTTTGAATGGTTGGTTATGCCCTTTGGCCTAACAAATTCCCCAACAAATTTCATGAGGATGATGGACGATATCTTGCGGCCTTTCACCAATTCTTTTGTGGTAGTGTATTTGGATGACATCCTCATCTTCAATAAGAATTGGGCAGAACACTTGCAACACATTCAACAGGTTTTGCGCACTCTGCAGTAATAGAAGCTATATGCAAGTTTGGAAAAATGTTTCTTCGGCATGAACAAGGTCTAGTACCTAGGCTACATTGTTGATGAGCATGGGGTGCATGCCGATTCAGCCAAAATCCAAGTCATTTGTGACTATCCAGCCCCAATCACACTCCATGAGATCCGAATCTTCTTAGGCCTTGCCAATTTCTATCGTAGTTTCATGTTGGGATTCTCCCACGGTGCATGGGCCCTTCGCCAAGTGACCAAGGGTGGTGGCAAGGTAAAATTCATGGGGGGCCAGTTTCAACAACAAGCATTCGATTATTTGAAGAAACGCTTGTGCTCAACCCCGATGCTCTCATTACCTGACCTGCAACAACCGTTTGAGATTGAGACAAATGCTTAAGACTATGCTGTGGGTGCAGTTCTCACTCAACATGGACATCCTGTGTCGTATCATAGTGAGACACTATCAGATATTTTACGTAAGTACCCCACTTACGAAAAAGAAATGTACTCCATTGTACAAACCTACCATTAGTGGAGGCATTACATTATCGGAAAGGAGAAAATCATCCACACTGATCATAAGCCTCTGTAGTTCATGCAGACATAAGGAAAATTGCAGAATGACCACCATCATAAGTGGTCCACATACTTGCAACAGTTCCATCTCAACATCAAGTATAATATAGGGAGCACCAACCGCATTGTTGACTGCCTCAATCGACCTTCAGTTGCCGCACTAACCACTGTGCTACACTCCTGCGAACATGATACCTTCGAATGGCCCCAAATCTATGAGCGAGATCCCGACTTCACCACCACCTACCAGATGTTGGGCACAAACACAATTGTCATTGATTTTCATCTACAGGATGAGTTGTTTTTCCATGTGGGCCATATATGCCTTCCATCAAGCGAGAAAGAAAATATGATTTGGGAAGCTCACTACAATCAGGTCATAGGACGCTTTGGCATAGATAAGACAGTGGAAGTGTTGCAACAACATTTATATTGGTCGAAACTCCAACAGGACGTCAACAAGTATATCATATCCTACACAGCCTGCGCCATTGTCAAACCGACGATTATGAAGCAAGGAATGTACATCCCTATGCCTACTCTTGACATGCCTTGGGAATCCATCTCTATGGACTACATGTTGGGCCTTCCTTCAACCAAGTAGGTAAATGACTTTGTTTTCGTGGTTGTTGATCGATATTCCAATATGGTGATTTTGGTCTCCTGCAAGAAGAGCATCACAACAGAGGCCACTGCCAAGCTCTTCTTTGAGCGAGTGTGGGTACATTTGGGGTACCAAAAACCATTATCTCCAATCGAGACATCTGGTTCCTCATCATAATATGGTCACGACTGGATATCAAGCTCACCAAATCCATGGCCTTCCACCCCCAAACGCATGGCCAAGCTGAGGTCGTCAACAAGATGATCGCACATATTTTGTGTATGTACAATTCCAAGCATCCATGCACATGGGATGAGAGTCTTCCCTATGTTCAACACAGTTACAAGAGAGCCATACATAGCTCAACTGGCCACAACCCCTTTCAGGTGGGGTTGGGATTTCAACCATTGGGTCCCATGGATGTTGCACTGCCCCTTGCATCCACATAGGAAGAATCATCCCATGCCCAAATTGAAGTCGAAAAATCTACCCGATTCGTTGAATGAATCCAACACATCCGCCGACAAGTTTAGGATATTTTGCAGAAGTTCAATGCTAAGTACAAGCATTCAACACCTGGTGCCACACAAGTTTCAGGTGGGAGATAAAGTTTGGTTGCACTTGCAAAAAAAACACCTTGCACGACCCCATTGGAAGCTTTGTCCACTCCGCTATGGAACTTACACCATCATCGAGGCTATGGGTGACAATTCTTTTGAGCTCAACATTCCCCCCTTCCTTGGATTACACCCAATGTTTAATGTGGGCCTCCTTCAACTATACTTTCCACCCTTATTGGACACCTCAAAGATAACAAAACAGTCGACATCGATTGAGCTCAACCCTAACTGCATGGAACAATCATCCACTGATCATATCATGGACACACAAGTCAAGGGAACTCACCAACATAAGCTTCATATTTATTGGGTTGTTAAAGTGGGGCAACTCCTGCACCAAGTCAAGTGGCTCACCTGGGGCCAAATTCAAAAGAAATTTCTTCATCTGATGGGGGAACTCAACACAATGGAGACCATTACTTCCTAAGGAGGGTGGATTGATCCAGGTGGATTTCGGTGGCCACCAACGTCTTCCATGTAGCTCATATAGAGCTTTCATTTTGGCAGTTACAGTTTTCATTTTGGTAGTCTTTTACAGTTTTTCGAGTCCCAAACTTCTCGGGCCATTTTAAGGCCCTAAACGACATTTTTTTGGACTTTTGGGGGGACAAAGGTTTTATTTAACATTCCTTGGTCCCAAACGGAAGTTGTACTTCTCATATAGACCTTTCCAACGAGGTATCGAATGCCTAAAACGAAGATCGTATGCAAAAGTTATGACCCCGAGAAGTTGATGTACCAACTTACCCCATGGGGGCCTACATGACGTTTGACACTTCATCTCCTAGGGTTAGTTGTTTTGGATGTATAGGGTTTTAGAATTCATGTTTGATGTAAAAAGGCCTTTGGAGTCTCATTGTACTCATCTTCTTGCGAATGAGCGTAGTCGTCACATCTCTTCTCAGAGATAAGCTTCCACCATTCTAGCAAGCTTGTTTCAGTATGCATTTTACAGTTTCAACATATTTCTTATTTAATAAAAGTCAAGTTTTATTGTATCTCTGTTATTATTCACTATGTCTCTGTGTTAATATTATAGATTTGCGTTTTCATTTCATTCCGTTCATAAATCCGGATCATGTACAAGTTCCATGGTCAATTATAAACTTTTGCCAACCTATTATGAACTTTTTCTCTATCATGAGATTTTTTCTCAAGTTCCATGCTCAGTTATGAGCTTTTTACAACTCACTATGAACTTTCTTTTCAATTATGAGTTTTTTCTCGAATATAAATAATTCTTATTTCATAATTGTGAAATTGCGATGAAATTATTATTTCCTTGTGAGATAATTATGAGAATTTTACTCAATTATGTAATTCTAGTCTCATAACATATAATAACATGCTTGCAAATGCTATGGTGGAAAATACAAGTATAACAAGGGTTTTTGTCTCTTTGTGTTTTAGGCTTCATGATAAAAGGTCATTTTCGAACTCTTTGTAATCAACGTGTTGTGAATGAGTGTATTTGACATCTCTCTCTCTCTCTCTCTCTCTCTCTCTCTCTCTCTCTCTCTCTCTCTCTCTCTCATTTCAGAGATAAGCTACCACCATTCTATCCAGTTTATGCTTTACAATATTTTGTTATTTTCTTTCATTAATAGAAGTTATGTTTTCATTGTATTTTTGGGTTCTTTGTTATATTTGTGTATGTGTTCATTTTATTGCTTATACAATCCGTATAATTGGTATCAAAGCAATCTGCTCCTTGTTATTCCTCGTTGCATGTCCCCGATGAGGTCAAGGTATAAAGGGTCAAGGCTCGAACTAGTTTCAATCGGGGACAACCGCACTCACTAGCCCAAGTAGCCTCCCATGGAAGAAGAAAAGAAAGATGATGGAGCAAGATATCCTTTCAAGATGTTTCTCGAGGAAGCCCTTGCACAATATAGGAATGAGATGATGGACAACTTCACCCAAATCCTTCAATGACTACCAACAACGGGCAAGGCATCTTCAACAAGCAACCATTTTGGAGGTACAACACCCTTCAAGGTGTAAGTTAACTTTGATATCCCTTTATTGGAAGCCCATATATGTTAGACAACACAGGTATTCCAACAGAGGACAAACACTTTCCATAACCACTCACACAACCAGATCAAAGATCAACACACCGATGTTTTGACGTAGTAAAACCCCTACGAGGAAACATCCACGACCCCAACCAACACAACGACTCAGAGAAGTTTATTAATGCAAAAGAAAAAGATTACAGAGAGATTTTACAAGAGAGTTTCTCACAATCGATCATCGACAAATGACCCTCCATGCTCTTTAAATAAGGATCATGAACCAATTGGGTGTTAAGCCACAGATCAATGGTCGTTAAGATCGAGGATAATATGAACCATCGGATCACTCTATGTCGGGAACATATCGTGATTGTCAGATTTCCTAACTACAAATGCATACTAAAGAACCGCACTAAGAAACACACTTTTACCTAACAACACATTAGACCAAGTACATCTTAACTAACTCCTAAGTGTTTAAATAAAAAACAACACCCCCCTTAAGAGGAACTTGGGATAGGATTGAAGGATTTACAGTATTGACACAATAGGAGAAGGAAGGAGGCATTAAAGCCTATCCCCCCTTGATTACAACTTCCTGAACTCCTAACATAGATCGATGTTTAGAAAACTTCAATTATGTAAAAGACTTTGTGAAAATGTCTGCAACTTGATCTTCTGTAGGGAAAAATAACACTTCAATAACTTGATCATGAATGAGCTTTTTGATGAAGTGCATAAGTAGCTCGATGTGTTTATTGCATTGATGTTGAACTGGGTCATTGGCGAGCTTGATGGAACTTTGATTGTCACACCAAAAGTTGGTCGGATACTGTTGCTCGAATCCAAACTCTGAAAGGATCCGTCGAAGCCACAAGGCTTCCTGACTTGCATTTACTACTTCTCGGTACTCTGCTTCCGTTGAAGAAAGTGAAATAACATGTTGTTTCTTACAGGTCCAAGTGACAGGTCCTGAATGAAGGTTGCAAACATAACCTACAGTATACTTTCGATCATCAAGGTCACCCAATCTGAATCAGTGAAACCAACCAATAAAGGAGTCCCCCTTGAACTGTAATGTATCACGAACTGAACTATACCACAGACATAGCGAAGTATCCTTTTAGCTGCTTTCCAATGGATTTCATGTGGTGTTTGCATATACCAGGAAACAAGACCAAAATCAAAGGAAAGATCAAGACAGGTATGAGTCAAGTATAAGAGGCTACCAACTAACTGACAGTACGTGGTGGCATCAACTTCAAGAGAAGTACAAGTGGCAGTAAGCTTGACTCTAGACTGGAAGGGAGAAGGGGTTTTTTTACAATCGTCCATGTGAAAGCGATGAAGAAGGTCACAAGCATACTTAGACTTGGAAAGAAAAATTCCTTCATTGGTTTGCAAAACTTGAAGGCTGGTTTTCACATGGTCTAAAAGTTTTGAGTCACCACCAGTAATGATAATGTCAACGACATAAAGGACAAGGATGATGTGATGGATTCCTACTTTTTTGGTATAGACATTAGGATCATAATGGCATCTAGCAAATCCAATGTTAATAAGAAAGTTGTCCATTTTGGCATACCAAGCTCTGGGAGCTTGCTTAAGACCATAAATAGATTTCTTAAGGAGAAAAACAAGGCTAGAGTCATTCTGGACATATCCAGGAGGTTGTTCCATGTATATTTATTCTTGCAAATCTTCGTGCAAGAAGACAAATTTAACATCCCTCTGATGGAACTCCCATTTATGTGAGGCAACAAGGGCAAGAACAAGGCAGATGGAATTCATTTTAGCTACATCGACAAAGGTTTCATTATAGTCAATTCCTCCAACTTCGGAAAATCCTTTGGAAACTAACTGAGCCTTGTGTCTGTCAACACTTCCATCTGATGTATACTTAGTTCTGTAGACCCATTAACATCTGACAAGTTTTCTTCCTTTTGTAAGAGGTACAAGATCCCAAGTATCTTTTTCCATTAAAGAGCGATACTCTTCATTTATTGTTGTATCCCAATCTGGATGGTCTGAAGCTTATACAAATGTCTCTGGATCACGAGTCTTTGAAAATTGATCCAAAAGAGAATAGGCTCGCTAGAACTGTGAACGTGTCCAACGTTGATCTGAAGGATTACCGACAAGATCACCAACTGCTTGTCGTGTTGAACAAACCCATATAGGAAGCGAAGGAGTTGGTGTTGGTTCGGGTTCAAAGGAATCATTTGGAGGAAGATGAGCAGGTGGAGGTGGATTTTCATCCTCACCGTCATCATCTAAAGAATAAAACAAAATAGAAACACAAGAAGGCACAAACGTCGAAGATGGCTCGCATGCCGAATAAGGCACAAATGTTGAAGATGGCGTGCAATCCAAAGAAGGCCCAATCACCGAATTAGGCTTGCAAGCCAAGATATTTACATCAAATTTAACATCTCTTCTAATAATAATTTCATTACAATGTGGTTGAATAAGTATATAAGCTTCAACATCTTCAGAATAACCAACAAATAGACACTTCTCACTTTTAGGCTACAATGCTTTCATTTTCTCATCAGGAATGTGAGGCCATGCTATACTGCCAAATACACGAAAGTGACTTACATATAGTTTAATTTTAGTCCAAGATTCTTCTGGTGTTATACTTTTAAGAGCCTTTGTGGGAGTGTGATTTACTATGTAATTTGCACAGTTGATGGCTTCCGCCCAATACTTTAGATTTAATCCCTTAGATTGGATCATACAATTAGCCATTTCTTTTAGTGTGCGGTTCTTTCTCTCAACAACACCATTTTGTTGTGGTGTATATGGAACAATGTGTTTCATTTGGATGCCCTGTGTAGTGCAGTAACTTTTAAAATTATTTTTCACATATTCGCCTCCATTATTTGTTCTTAACCTTTGAATTTGATGTCCAAATTGATTTTCTACAAGGGCCTTGTAGGCCAAAAACTTGTCAAAAAATTTGCTCTTAAGTTTTAAGAAGTAAACCCAAGTATGTCTGGAAAAATCATCAATGAAAGTTAAGAAATAATTGCACCCAGAAAAAGGAGAAGTAGAAAGTGGACCACACAAATCACTGTGAACAAGCTGCAAAGGGCCTGAGGTGTGCCAAGAGGCACATTTGTCAAAATTGTCCCGATGATGTTTGCTGAGAACACAACCGACACAAACACCATCTCTGCATGAAAAAAGAGGAAGACCAATCACCATATATTGATTACATAGTTGTTGCAATGAGTGTTAGTTTAGATGAACAAACCATTGATGCAGAAATTTGCTCAAGTCATCACTATGAGCAACAAAAACTGATGAAAAACATGATGACCCAAAGTTGTCAAACTTGTACAACTTGGTAATATCATTAGCAGTTCTAGTTGCAAGAACATGCTCAGGATCTTTTAGATCCTTGATTACAACTTGGTGAGGTGAAAACTCTATGGTTTTACCTTCACCGGAATGAGTGATTTGATATACTGATAGAAGGTTGCAAGAAAGACTTGAAATGCATATTACATCATTGAAATGACCATTATCTACTTGAACTACTTCAGATCCCACAACACTAAGAGATCTATCATCACCGACAAGTATTTTCTTGGTGTTACATTCATTTAGAGTAGAAAATATGTCTTTATCCTTAGCCATATGATAAAAGGCTCCAAAATCAATAAGCCACTCATCAATGAAGAAGTAGAAGTTGTATTGAAGGAGAAACCAAAAGCAGAAAGTGCATGTCCATGAGAAGAAGAAGAAGTAGTAGAATTAATATTAATGTTTTGCTTCTTCATTGTTGCTTCTAAAGCTGCCATTTTCTTGAAACATTTGGACTCATCATGAACATCTTTATCGCAAAAGTTGCAATGTCTGTCAGTCTTCTTATTTTTATATTTTTCTCCTTTGTCACCATTAGGAGTTGAAGCTGTCTAAGTGGGTTTCAGATCCTTATGTTGTTTGTTGTTGTAGCGAGGATGTTGCTTCTTGGGCTTCTTGGGTTTATCTTTCTACTGGGCGACTAAGGCTTTGTTGAAGGTACCTACAGTGATGATCACTCCAAGTTGTACAAGCTTATCTTCCTCTCTAATCAAAGCATCACAAAAGGACTCAAGAGTGGGTTTTTGATAAGCTTTCCCTAGAGCCTCTCTCATGACATAAAAGGTAGATACAAACACATGATATGCACTACTTAGCTTAGAAAGAATAAGATAGATGCAACGCTCTTCCTCCATCTTTATCTCACATTCTTCACACAAAATTCTGAGTGTTTTAAACATAGATAGTCTCCAATGAAAGAAAAATCACTTGGACTTAAAGTCAGTACTTGATTTTCTAGATGTTGTGCTCGAATAATATTGAGTTTACAAAACACATATTCAATCTTTTCTCAAGCTTCATTGGGGTCATCAATTTCTTTAAGGTGCAAACTTAAATCATGAGAGATGGACATTATGATTAGTCCATGTGATTCATCAACTATTAGCCCTTTTGACTTTCTTATCATCATCAATGGATTCTTTTTCCTTTCCCAAGGTAATCTGGTAGAAACCTTTACTTCTTAATAAATCCTCCATATGAGATTTCTATTGGAAGTATTTGGTGTTGGTAAGCAAAAGATTACTGGAAGAAGCCATATTAAATATGTAGATACTATCGATTTAAAAACTGAAATTGATGATCTGGATGGAAAGATCTCAAAAAATTAGGCAATTCAAAAAAAAAATCGGCACTAAAAACAGACTTTGGATGTGAAATTTATGCCCTTTTTGAAAAAGGCATAAACAGTAACCGAAGGACCATGTGGTGGTGTAAGTCGCTTTATGAAGTGACCCACTTTTATAAAAAGAAACGGGGATCACTTTTACAATGAAGTTACTTTATGAAAGAAAATACGCATGCAAAATAAATAACTCTAAAATAAAATATTAAAGTTACTTATACTGATTCACTTTTACACTTGAAGTGAAATACACTTTACAATTGAGCATGAACTTTTTCAAAAAAAAGTAACAAAAATAGAGACTTTAACTCAATACCTCTTACTTAATAAGGCAACTTTTAACCAAATGGGCTAGCAAAACATATTGTATTGTTTAACAAGAGGATTGGGGGTGTTGTTGTTGTGGAAGGTGACCTTGGAGAGTGTGCTAAAAAAACTATTTTCACACAGGAAAAAAATTTCGCTTCTTGATGACGACAAGGGTTAGATCTTAGTTTGCTTACCCGAAAAATACGCATTTTCCTATCTGTTTTTTATTTTCCGAGATCGCATAGGGCGAGTGGAAAAGAGAATACGCAGATCTAAAAGAGTAGAAACCTAGAAACAAATAATATAAAACCAAAATAAAACCAAAATAATACTCTAAAAAAATAAAAAAATGGCCTATTCAGGCTTTATATCTCTGGATCTGACTGAAATGGTCGTATCTTGGGAAAACGAAAAACCATTTCGAGTGAAACGAAAAGTGTTCTTGACTAAAACGAGCACTATGAACGCAATTGAATGGTCCTATTAGCATATACATGTACATAAATGGAAGAAAATAGAGATGAGACAACTCAACTTTACGATCTCAATCTACAACAGGAGCGGGTCTTCAAACATGCTCTGATACCATGTTTGACAACACATGTATTCCAACAGAGGAATAACACCTTCAGTGACCACTCATACAACCATATCAAAGATCAACACACTAATGTTTTGACGTGGTAAAACCCCTACGGGGAAACATCCAGGGCCCCAACCAACGCAACCACTTGGAGTAGTTTATTAATGCAAAAGAAAAATATTACAAAGAGATTTTACAAGAGAGTTGCTCCCAACCGATCATCGACAAATGACCCTCCATGCTCTTTAAATAGAGATCATGGACCAATCGGTTGCTAAGCCACATATCAATGGTCGTTAAGATCAAGGACAATATGAACCATCAAATCACTCTATGTCGGGAACATATCGTGACCGTCAGATTTCCTAACTATAAATGCATACTAAAGACACACACTATGAAACACACTTTTACCTAACGACACATTAGACCAAGTAGATATTAACTAAATCCTAAGTGTCTAAATATCCTAACAATATAGACGCAGATTCTTTAGAGAAATGGTTAAATATGTTAGAGGGTTATTACTCTTCTCAAAAAACAATTGACACCGAAAAGATCACCTTCGCACTCCTTAAATCCCTTCCCCATGTCAAAGATTGGTTTTAAAGTTACTAGGAGAGACACAATGAAGACAAGTCTATGAAATTCAAGAGAGGACCCACTTGGGTGGTCTTTGTTCATGCCCTCGAGGAGGAATTTTACCATGTTGGAGACTATGATGACTAATACACAAGATGGACAAATCTGTGTCAGGAGAGACAACCAGATAGTGTCGGAGTACACCAACATCTTCCATACCTCACACTCAAAGTTAGGTATCAAAGACTCTGAGTGGCACCTGGTTTTTAAGTACCGCAATGGCCTACATAGGTACATCCAAATAGAGATGGATTTCTTGGAAATTTCCTCACTAGGAGCCTCTTATCGATATGCTATAAAAATCGAGCAGAAATTTAAGCAGTAGAATAATCGGGAGTTTGGGTCTACAAATACACAACAATAAAAGTATGGTGAAGGTATCCCTAACTCATAAAACAAGGGATAGAGCGAGGAAATCCAACCTCAAGACAACCAATCCAAGTCATAGGTTAAAAAGGGTAATGGGTAGACGAAGAAGGACATTGGAAAGTGGTGTAAGTTCCATAAAATCCCCTGGCACAACACTGATGAATGTCACTTGAAACAATCATTGTTGGTTGAGCTTAAAGAAAATGAGTCAGACCTTGACTCACACTTTGATTCGAAAAAATATAAGTCAAAGAAGATCATCGATGCAGAACCCAGTGTTGCCATCGCAACCTCAAAGATTCAACCAAACGAGTCAAAGGAGCTTGAGAAGGGGGAGTGCATCTTCCATTCATAGATGTGGGAGAAGGGGACCCCACTATATTTCATTTTTTTATAGTAGGAGCTAGAAGAACCTGGTCATCAAGAGACTGATGTTTTTGACAATTCCACATTCTCAACCATACACCATCAGTTGGTTGAGCCAAGGAAGAGACCTTCGTGTCAACCAATAATGTCACTTGTTCTACGATATGAAGCCCTTAAAAGATGAGGTATTGTGTGATGTTTCCTCACTCGAATTTTGTGATGTTCTTTTAAGACAACCTTATATTTGGAAACATCCTGTTGTTTATGAGTCCTGGCCCTATAGTGTCATAGTTATTTTGGTAGATCAACCCTATAGGGTACCAAAGGTAGTTCTGACTACTACAATTTCATCGATCTTAGCCAAACAATGTCAAAATATAATCAGTCATACCGTAAAGTTTGTCCTCTTTATGGTCCAGTCAAAAGATGAATACAAATTTGTTATGACCACCACAACCTAAACATAGGATCTCTCTACACAACAAAAGCAAATGGACAAGGTTGTTAGAGGAATATAGATATATCTACACTTGACCTACATGGGTACCTCTGCACTGTCAGGTCGAATATTCCATTGACTTGATGCCTGGTGCACCCTTACCCAATGGTCCAATATACATTCAACCCCTTTTGGAGAATGAGGAAATAAAGTGCCAAATTCATGAGCTCATCCAAAATGGCCACATTCGACCAAGGTCCTCACCTTGTGGGAGCCCAATTGTGTTGGCGTAGAAGAAATATGGGACATGGAGACTCTGAATTGACTATAGAGCCTTGAAAATCATTGTCAAGAAAGATACCCGATCCCCCAGATTGACGATCTTCTTGATCGACTTAAGGGTGCCAAGTTCTTTAGTAAGATTGATCTTAATTTAGGCTACAACCAGGTTCCAATAGACTAGATTGATGTATGAAAGACAACATTCAAATCTAAATAAGGCCTTTTTGATTGGTTGATCATGCCTTTTGGCTTGACTAATGATCCAACAACATTCACGAGGAGGATGGATGATATCTTGCGGTTATTCACAAACTCTTTTGTCATCGTATATTTGAACGACATCCTCATCTTCAACTGGACTTGTCTAGAGCATTTGTAGCACATCCAATAGGTCCTAGTACCCCGCGACAACACCAATTATATGCTAATTTGGAGAAATGCTCATTCAACATGCATAGTATTCAATATTTGGGATACATTGTGGATGAACATGGAGTGCATGTAGACCCAACCAATATCCAAGTCATTCATGATTTTCCAACCCTGACAACCCTAATGGAGCTTCGCAACTTATTGGGCCTTATCAACTTCTACCAGAGGTTCATGTTGGGGTTCTCTTATATTGCTTGGCCCTTAAGTCAAGTGACCAAGGGTAGAAACAAAGCCAATGCTTCCTAGTCTAAGACACAATATAAAGTGTTTTAGTATCTCAAACATCGCCTCTTCTCCACGCTAGTTCTCACATTTCCAGACCTGCAATACTCATTTGATATTGAGACAAATACCTTTGATTATGCTATTAGTGAAATCCTCATAGAGAAGGGACACTCAATGGCCTATCACAGTGAAATTCTATTTGAAATTGTTCGAAGGTACCCCACCTATGACAAGGATATGTACTTCATTGTATATACATGCTGATAGTGGAAGCATTACATGAAACAATCATCCACACTGATTACAATCCTCTGTAATTGATGCAAACACAAGGGAAGTTACATAATGACTACTACCAAAAGTGGTCCACATAGCTGCAATAATTCCAATTGAACATCAAGTACAACAAGGGCAACACCAATCAAGTTGTTGAATGCCTCAATCAACCTTTAGTTGCATCACTAATCACAATGATAAACTCTTGCAATCGCGAGACCTTAGGGTGGTCCCAATTATATGATAGTGTTCTTAACTTCACTGCCACATATCAAACACTAGGTGCAGGAATGCCAGTTGTAGAATTTCATCTTTAGGATGGACTGTTATGCCATCAATATTATATCTGTGTTCCTTCAGGAAAGTGTGCGAACCTAATTTGGGAAGCTCATTATAGTCGAGTGGAAGGACACTTTGGTGTGGAAAAAACAATGGTAGTAATGCAAAATTATTTTTGTTCTCTGAAGCTTTGACAAGATGTCAATAAGTATATCAGATCATGCATTGCCTGGGTCATTGCCAAACCCGCCATTAAGAAACAAGGGTTATAAATCCTTTTTCTTATTCCTAATAGGCCTTGTGAATCCATTTCCATGGATTGCATGTATGATCTACCTTCAACCAAGCATGGTAATGATTGTTTCTTCATGGTCGTTGATTGATTCTCTAAGATGGCAGTTTTGACACACTGCAAGAAGAGTATCATAGCCAAGGACACTATTAATCTCTTCTTCGAACATGCTTGGGTTCATTCCGGGCTACCACAAACTATTGTTTATGATCATGATAATGGGTTCTTAAGTACATTCTTGTCCGGTATGTGGTCATTAATGGACACCAAGCTCACCAAATCAACTGCCTTCCACCCTCAAACCAATGGACAGACAAAGGTAGTCAATAAGATGATTGTGCATATCCTAAGAATGTACAACTCTAAACATCCCCGCACATGGGATAACGATATTCTTGATGTTCAACATAGCTACAATCGATCTCTTCATAGCTCTATTGGCCATAAACCTTTTCAAGTGTGCTCGAGGTTCCAACTATTGGCCCCAATTGACGCAGCTCTTCCCATTGCATCCACATACAAATAATTTTCCCATGCTCGAATTGAGGCTGATAAGGTAGCCATATTTGTTGAATGGATTCAACACATCCACCAACAAGTCCATGAAATCTTGTAGAAATCCAATGTCGAGTACAAACAACGACATGACCAAAATCAATCTCCACACAAGTTTCAAGTTGGTGATAAGGTTTGGTTATATTTGCAGAAAGAGTGTCTTGCATGACCCCATCACAAGATTTGCCACAAGATTTGCCCATTTTGATATGGGCCTTACACCATCACCAAGGTTGTAGTTAAGGATGTTTTTGAATTAAGTATTCCCCCATTCCTTAACCTGCATCCAATCTTTAATGCGGAGCTCCTTCGCCCATATTTTCCAACTCTACTGGACACCTCAGAGGTAACTAAGCACTCGGCCCATACAAATATCAATCATGACTGACTTGAGTAAGATACAATTGGTTGAATCATGGATACATATATGAAAGGCACATGCCAATAGAACATATATTATCTCTACCAAGTCGTAAAAGCAAGGAAACTTCTTGACCAAGGCAAGTGGCTCACTAGGAGACAAACACCAAATTTTTCCCCACCAGATGAGCGATCTTGATGTTATGGAGACCATTGCTTCCTAAATGGGGGAGGACTAATCTAGGTGGATATCAGTGACCTCCTAACTCTTCTACTGACTCAATGATTCTCTTTCTTCTTGGAAATGTTTCTACGGTTTTTCGGGTCCCAAAAATTTGGGGTCGTTTTGAATCCATAAACGGTGTTTTTTAGACATCGGGGGGGGGGGCAAGAATTGTCATTGCATTTTTCAACCAAAATTTGTAATCCTCGTATAGTTATTTCCAATGAGCTATTGCATGCCATGAACAAAGGTCGTATGCAAAAGTTACGCCCCTGGGAAGTTGACATATCAACTAACCACCTCGGGGCCTGCAATACTTTTGGTGTTTCATATTCCAAGGTTAGGTTTTGATGTTTAAGGTTTTTGCCTCTTTATATTTCAGGCTTCATGATAATAGGCCCTTTTTCGGACTCTCTGTAACAAACTTGTTGCTAATGAGTGTAGTTGATCTCTCTCTCTCTCTCTCTCTCTCTCTCGATAAGCTACCACCATTCTACTGTAAACAAAGTCACCAACTTAGTGATAACTATCCATAGTTGTCATTTTTTAGAGGTCACATTAAGTGGCTATTGTTACCCCCAAAATAAAAAAGCGGTGCTAAAGGTAGCACCTTTTTTCTTTTCTTCGTATGGGGGTTAAAATTGAGACTTGTTTGAAATGGTGGCCTTGATAACTGATACAAAACCTTGAAATTGACCCTCAAATAAAAAATTGATGCTAACAACAATACCAATTTTATCTTTGGAGTTGAAATTCATCCCTAAAACTAAACAATGATGCTACCCGTAGCACCAATTTTATTTTTGGAGATGAAATTACCACTTAATTAAAATTGTAGCCTTGACAACTGGCACCCTGATTGTGTAGGTTTCCACAGTTCGTCGTATTAGTTGCTAAAAATTTATGCAAAAAATTGTGTAAGAGTTTATGAAATGTCTGATGTTTCGAGTGGACACTCCACCCATCATCAAGGACACGTAAAGCTTTAATGGTAATGAAGAGAGTGCTAGTGATGAGGATTTATAGGAGGAAATGTGATGGTCAAGATTGAAAATAATTAATAATTAATTTATTTCAATGATCGTTACAAAAAACCGTTGGGAAATAATATAAAAAAAGATCAAGAAATTAGGTGAAATAAGAGAAATAATAAATAATTAGGTCAAGATTAAGGAAATAATTAGAAATAATTAACAATTAAATAGGTGAGGATTAAGGAGATAATTAGAAATTAGGTGAGGATTAAGGAGATAATTAGAAATAAGAAGATTAAGAAGAGAATTAATTAATAAATAATTAGTGCGAGGATTAAGGAATTGGCGGTTGGGAAATGATAAGATATAAGAAGATTAAAAATAATAATTAAATTAAAATTTTAATTTGATTCAAGAATTAAATGGATAAGGTATGACTATGGAGAAAAATACAATTAAGAGGAAATATTTTTTTGTAAAATAAAACGGATTAAGAGATCTAGAATTAGCAAAAGGTCAGTTGGAAAAAAAATTTGAAAGGAAAAATATGAAAAAGATGCATGGGAGGGGTAAAAGGATAATTGATATGTTAATTACAGAGAGAACTAAAGATAAAAGATAAGATAATAAGAGAAAAAATTTGTAAGTTGTAGTCATCTTCATGATTGAAATTGTTTAGATGTTTTTCAATTTCAAGTGCTTCTCGAATGATACGTGCTGGGTAGAAGGGGGCAGAGGCAAGGATCTTGGTTTTGTCAAAGTAGATGAGGTGCCTAGAGTTGTGAGAGTGCTTGATGATAGCTGACTTAGAGATGCGACTGTGGTGAGTGTCAGTGATATTCTCCTTAAGGATAGCTTTGAAGGATCTTCATGTTTGGCCTATGTATGATTTTCCACAGGAGTAGGGAATTTGGTAAATGCCTTGGCCAAGAATGGGATCATATTTGTGCTTAGTTGATCTGAATAATTGTTTAAGGGTTTTGTAGGGTTTAAAAAGAGTTTTAATATTATTTTTAGCCAATAACTTAGAGATATGATCAGTAATGCCTTGGATGTAGGGAAGAGAGACCAGAGCAAGACGAGGGGAAGAAGAAGGGGAAGGACGGTTTTTAGATTTAGGAGGAAGGTCATAGCGGAAGGTTTTATTGATTTGGGTGATAGAGTATCCATTGGCCACAAGGGATTTAGTAAGGTGGGAATTCTTGTATTTGAGGACATGAGGAGTAGATATTCAAAGGGATTGATTGATTAGAGTTTTGAGAACTATAGATTTTTGGGCTAGGTGGTGGTGAGAATGGGCACGAAGGTATCGGTTCGTGTGAGTCTTTTTCCTATAAACTTGATTGGTAAGAGTTACATCGGGTTGACACAAGACGAGAACATCAAGAAAAGGAAGAGAGTTATCTGTTTGAATTTCCATGGTAAATTGGATGTGAGGGGAAATGTTGCTAAGATGGTCGAAGAAGGAGTTCAGCGCAGGACAACCGTGGCGCCACACCAGAAAGGTGTCATCCACAAATCTATACCAACATTTAGGATTTAGATGAAAGATTTTTAGGGATGCATATTCAAAATTTTCCATAAAAATGTTGGCAACAACTGGGGATAACGATGATCCCATGGCGGTGCCCTCAGTTTGTTCATAGCAGCTTCCTTTAAAGGTGAAAAAAGATGAGGTGAGATAGATTTTGATAAGACTAAGTGTTTTGGGTTCAATCAACTTTGAAATAAGATCAAGAACTTCAGGAACCAAGATTCTAGTGAATAATGATACCACATCAAAGATTACCATCATGTTGGGTTCCTCAAGGTGTAAACCTTGAGTTTTTTGAATGAAGTCAGATGAGTCTTTGATAAAGGAGGGGGTTTTTCCAGTAAAAGTCCCAAGTTTATCAGTAAGAAAACACGCTAGGGAATAGGTGAGGGCACCTATGATGCTCACTATTGGTATAAGTGGGATGCATTTTTTATGAATTTCGGGTTTCCCATAGATTCTAGGGGTAAGGGGTTGATGAGGTATGAGACGTTTCTAAATAGAGGGGTCCAAAGAAGAGGATGTAATAGCTTTAGTGACGAGGATAGTAATGGAATTAATAGTGTTTTGGGGGAGGGGTTTATACGAAGAGGATGAGAGAAGGTCATGAATTTTAGAATCATAGTCCATAGTGTTCATAACTATGATGGCGTTGCCTTTATCAACTATTAAAATAATAATATTTGAGTTATTATTTAGGTTCTTCTTTTGAGAGGTTGGGTTTTCGGGTTTGGCATAACGAAGAATCCTACCACATTATTATTTACCTCTTTTGCTTCATGGGGGGAATATGACTAGTTATAGATTCAATAGAGCATAAAATATCCTCATAGGGAATGTGTTGGGGGATTGTGGAAAAATTGAATCCTTTTTCAAGGAGAAGAGGGGAGGGAGCATCCATATCAAACAAAGAAATATTAATCATGGTTGGGGGAAGAGAGGGGAGAAAAGTAGGTGAGTCTGGAATAGGGTTAGGGTTGGAGCTCTCTCAAGATTTTACAAGAGATGGGTGCTCATGTGAGGTTTGGATCCATGAAGAAGGATGCATATAGGAGTGAATCTAAATGGTGGGGGTTGAAATGGAGGGTAGCGGATTAGAGGGGGCGATTTTTGAGGTTTAGATCAGATGGATAGAGAGGGGGATATGGATAGAAGTCAAGTCACATTGGCTCAACGCTAGGTTAGGAGGAAATACAAAATGTCCTCGTGGGAGGTTGGGGGATGTTCTATATAGATTAGAGCCATATTTTATATGTTTGGGAGTAATTTTTAGATTTATTTGGTCCCCTTCCTCTTATTTTAATCGTTTATGTAAGGGGAATTCTTGTCATATCCACATTGGCGCAAGGATTCATGGGTTCATCTTGGAAGACAAAACATTTCTAGCAAGTGAGATTATCCAGTATAAATGTTTAGGGAGGTAAGTGCAGGCTTTTTCCAAGAGGGAGCGGTTGTTGAATTTATTTAAATGGATTTTGCACCATGAGATGAAGATTTGTTTATAGGCAGTGGGAGGACGGACGTGCACTTGAAGGTCTTCAATAAATAAGTGGTAAATGACATGAGTGATTATGCATTCTAAGAACTAATGAGTGATTGCTTCTTTTATTTCTTTGCACAATGCACACCTAGATTAGATGATGATGGATTTATTTCTTATTTTTTCAAAGGTGAGGATCTTATCATGATCCATTAACCAACATAAGGATTCTATTTTAGGTAGGATATATTTTCCCTAGATCTTGTAGATCATTGGGTTGTCCTATTGTGATAGAAGGTGCTCATATCCATGTTTTGAACTATATGATCCCTAGATTATTTTATCTTCCATTCACTATTGGAAGGGGGTTACTGTAATACCCTTATTTCCCCTAGTTTGTAAATATAACTATAACTGGCCAAGAGACTATGGAGATCTAAATATGTGTGAATGTTTGATTTGATGAACCCTTGTATAAAAGGGGTCAATTTATGAATTTATGTTATTAATAGAATTTGAATATGTGCTGCACAACTGCCGAAAGGGGGAAAGTTTGCCAAGATAGACCATGGATGATATGAGAGAGATGGTGAAGGGAAACCAAGTATGGTTGAGATGACCCTCACTAGACCAATACCTACTGGGTGTAATTGCTCAACAATCCTCTGACCTAGAAATGAATTACCAGTCAGGCTGGTAGTTGGAAGGCCATCCTCAAGAGTTAATGAGGAGATGGGCATGGTAGCCATCTGTAAGGCTTCCATGCATGACCATGAATTGGGATTCAGACCCACACAACCTTGCCGAGGAAGGTAATAAATGAGGTAATTCGGGGACAAAGACATATCTACGAGATAGAAGAGTAGAGAAAACACTCTCCCAAGAAGAGCAGTGAATATGCTTCGATTCTGAAGTTGAGAAGAAATATTGTTTTAGTTGTAAGAAGTCAATGGAAGGGTTTCACTACAAGCTTATAAATGAGGTTGACAAGTGACTGAGGAATTACTCATGCAGACCTCCTTGCTTGGATTAGATAAAAACAATTTCCAAGTTCCTGTGGGAGAAGGAGAGTAACCTTCGTCCCCGACTGTTGTGGAGAAAAGAGAAAGAATCTCTCTCAGAGAATCATGGTCTATCTCAGGGGTGGCCAATGGTAAATCCAATAGGAGTGGTTGTGCCTATGGTTAGGAGGAAACATGCACCCCTTTCAACAATTTCTTCACATTTTCCAGTTCTGATAAGTATTTTCATACTCTTTATATTATATTGAATGTGATGATGAAATATCTGAGTTTATGATTCAGTCTTTCAGTATATGAACAATTATTAGAAAATATCTGCGATTTATATAGACTGTTATATCTATATTATCTTTCAATTTATCTCCGTTTTGTTGCTAGATAGTTAGGAGACGTGAATTCGTAGGAGGGTCGGGGTAGGATCGACTGAAATGTCTAAGTCCTGTCAATCCCTTGAATTTTACCTTAGAGGGGATGCGAAGTCTGAATTATGTGGGAGAAAAACATTTTTTTCCTTAGACTATTCACCCATTTGATCGAGGGCTCATGCACATGTCCTTAACCCAATTGCTGCTAAAGGTTAACGCTTAGTTCCTAGAATTTCTAAAGTATCCATGTGACCAGGGCCTAGGAACCCTGCGCTGGCCCAAAAGGAGCTAGTCATTTCAGCTTCGGGACTTCGAGACTTGAGACTCCATAATCCTCGGAAGTATCTAAAGGCTGAAGTCACGAATTAATGAGGGTCGTCGATCCAGGGATCCAATATGGATCGCTCTCAACCATTAGATCTGATAGAGGAAGGGAGGCGTTAAGCACTTTAACGAAGTTCTACTTTAGGAGAATAAGAGTAGTCTAGCATCGAAACTCTCGAACATCAGAGTCGTGGAGTAAATTTGGACCATTGAAAAGGAAGGTAGACGTGTCCACAGATCAAAAATCATTCGGGAGTCCGGGAATTCAACAATATAGGGATGCGTGAGTTTCCCCGGAGCTCTGCAAGCCAGAGTAAATCTTGGTCGTAGAGGCTATGTACACATGGCGATATATCCGACATGGTATGGAGGGAAATCCGAGAGATACACGCCGAACTACCGAAATGTCGAAGTAACCAATACTGTTGGATGAACGGGTACATGGAAAGAGATTTCTTGGTCCAGAGACTTCCTACTCCGGAGGATTTTGGCCGAAGGTTTTCAAGGTGTGAAAACCGTTGAAGTTGCGAACACCGAAGTAAATCTTGATCGTTGGTCAAAGATGACACATGGCGCAAGATCCGAGAGTTCGAAGGCTTAGCTCTTTGGGGGATTTGCATCAAGAGGGTTCAGTAAGCGTCGAAGCCTGGAGCCACGAAGTAATGAGAACCATAGATCTATGGATCTACGTGGAATTTGGCAGACCATTATATTGAAGGACTGAGAAGTTATCAGTCTATTATGATGTGGTTTGATGACGTCATTCAATGTGATGTGGACCCGCATTACGCATTCCATGTGTCACCCAGTTTTGGACGATTCACATACCCATTGTGTCTGTAAGAGCATGAAACATATCACCCCTTGACCCTCGTTGTGTGTCAATTCCTTATTCGTTCCCTCCTAGCCAACGTGGCTGGTGACGTATACGAGAATTCGGGAGTTTGGGTAACTTTGAGAGTTCAGATATTTTGGGGCATGTTATAATTTAAGAATGACCAACATAAAACGTTGAATGTCGATCGCCAAAGGGCTAAGGCCATGTTGAGATATATCGAGAATCTGAGAGTTTGGGCATTGTTGAAATTACTAAGACAACTGAGAGGGGGGGGGAGTGAATCAATTGTTACTGTGCTTAAACAATATTATGTTTATTAAATTTTTATTTTTAAACTTGACCAAGTGACCATCAAGATTATACAAGATATGAACTATAGAAATAATAACCATCAATCACACATATGATATACATAGAGACAAATTTTCATGAGGAAACCCATAAAGGGAGAAAACCTCTTCTTCTTCGAATGATAGGCAATCTTTTATGTTCTGTACATCATCTATCTTTGAGAACCAACTCAAAATGAGGCTACCACCTCTGTTTTACAAGCTGCAACTTACTGAGAGAACCAAATCTCCGGTTTCTCCAGCACCCACTAGAAGGAAGCACCAACTCCCTGGGTGTTCTAGCACCAACTAGATGGAAGCACCTACTTCCACTTATACAGGCACCAACTTGCATACAAAAAACTCTGTGTTTTCCCTAGCACCACCCTGCCACCGTGTTTTCTAGTCACAACTAGATGAAATCTACAACTTCTAGTATTCAAGCACCAACTTGAATAACAGAGGACTACAGTCTTGCCTAGCATCTCCCTACCTCCCTGATTATAAATAAATGATTGAATAACCAACAATACAGATATATCAATTCTTACCACTTCTTCTCTGTTCTGCAATTGTTCTCTGCTTCACTATTCTTCTGTTATGTTCACACTTGGCTTGACTTGTTGTCTCTTTCTATTTGTTATTTCTCTGTTCCTCTCATGCTCTTTGGTATGTGTACATTCTACTCTCTTCACCTTTTCTGTTCTGTTCAGCTTATGTTTCTCATCTCTGAGTTTGATCTCACACTGTGCATACTGTGATTTTCCTTTCTCCCAGTTCAACTCATTTTTCCAGTGAGAACAACCAACCTAACTCAGTCACGATGTATTGATTTTATACAATCCTTCCATTTAGTTACACTTTGAAATTCCGAAGAAAACTGCCAAGCAACCAAATTGCCAATCGCCCAAGAACTATGATTCAATTATGCTAAGTGAATTGTAACTGATCAATAATCCGTGAAGTGCAACAGTAACCCTTCGATCAGATTGCCGAGATAATCAACATCGTTGGATTAAATACACAGAGACTTGTTGATTTATCAAATATGTTCCTCGCAAACTTTACCTGCGCGAACTAGCATTGGGCGTGTTTCTCCCCACATGCCCACTCGATGTGACCATATGCCAAACAAAATTCTTTTCACGATTTCACGTTTTGGGTGATCGAATGTGAGTCACCTCGATTTTCCCAACTCGTGAAAATCCGAAGTGGAGCCTAGCAACACTAGCTCCTTCCCTTCTCTTCCGCTAATGTGACCACTGGCTGTGACCACAACCTTATTAAAAAAAAAGCATTTCACGATTTTGCAAATCGTGATGTCGGAGGTTAGAGCACCTCCCTTCTTCCGATTCCCAAACTCCCGACGTCAATCACCCCAGATCAACGGTCTTATTTCCCATGACTCAATGGTCGTGATTACCTTTTGCATTTCAGGATTTCGTGAGTTCCTCTCTGACGTGGTCCTTGCTGACCTGGTTTGCAACTGTCCTTGCTAATGTGGATCTTATCTCATGGCACATGTTCTTCTCCTAGATCTGATGGCCTAGATTAGTCCTCGATCCAATGGTCAAGATATCCTCTTCACGAACTCGGACTTCATATCAGATCAACGGTCCAGATCCTCGGTGATCCGACGGTCCAAATCTTATCGCGATTTCGCGTTTCAGATGTTTGAACGTGAGCCATCCCTGAATATTCTAACTCATGATATACAAAATAATCTAGATCAATGGTCCACATCCCTCTGTGATCTAATGGTCCAGATCTTATCATGATTTCACATTTCGGATGTTTGAACGTGAACCAACCCAGACTCTTCTAACTCCCGATATTCGAAATACTCTAGATCAACGGTCCACAACCCTCTATGATCTAACGGTCCAGATCTTATCACGATTTCAAATTTCGCAACTTCAAAGGTTAGAGCACCTCCTTCCTTTGACTCTCCAGTCAGTGAAATTTTGATCTCTCACCACGTGTCCTTTGGATTCAACGGCTCAGATCTCATCGCGATTTTGCGTTTCGCAGAATTGGAGGATGGCTCTTGCCCATTATCCTCTTCGCAGTTATACTGGATCTGATGGCTGTTGGTCCTCATCACTTAGATCCAACAAATCAGATCTATATTTCTCTTCTATGCTTCCTTTGGTCACTAGGTGCTAATCTAACGATCATCGAGTAGTCGGGATTGGTGATCCAACGACCACTGTTGTTCTTCCTCCCGAGCTTTCTGATATCTCTGACTTAGAAGATTTTCTAAGTTTTCAAAGGTATCGACCTTTGATCCTCCTACGAGTCTTTCTCTTGGACCTCGGATGCACTTCTGGAAAGAGAAAAGTGCTATCTCTTCTGAGTTGTGATCTCTGCTTACTATTTGCTTCTTCACTCGAGCTTATGCTTTCCCTGTTTTCCATCATTGCTGCTTTTCTTATTGCTACTTTTCTTCCTGTAATAAAACCATCGATGTTGTTGTTCTTGCTATCAATCTTCTGAATTTCATCACTGTTGTTCTTTCCTTCAATGACAAGCACATTCCTTTCCTGAAAAACATGCCAACAATCTCCCCCTTTGGCATTGATGGCAACTCTGAAAGGCTGCACCCTGCACTGTTCTTCTTTGTTCTTCAACTATATCATCCATACAATTAACACATCCAGACAATTAACCACAAATGTTCCCCCCCTTTGACATCAATTTCAAAGAACACATGCTCCCCCTGAGTTGTGACAATACTTTTCGAATATGAAAGAAAGAACCAGGGAAAAAATCAACAAAAATACAACAGATATTCAATAAGTACTCCCCCTGACAAGGTGAACAGATTAGATGAAAGAAGATATGACCCCCAACTTCTGACGAAGATATTCAAATGGTGTCACTGCTAATGGTTTAGTAAATATATCAACTATCTGTTCCATGGAAGGAATATAATTCAACTGAACAACTGTGTTTGTAACCTGTTCTCTGAGAAAATGGTATTTGATTGGTATATTCTTAGTCTTTGAATGAAGTACAGGATTCTTGGAGACACTAATGGCAATGGTGTTATCACAGTGAATTGGAATGGGATCAATATAAGTTACCTTCAAATCTGCAAGAGTTTGTATCATCCATAATAACCGAGTGAAGCAAGTAGCAACAACAATGTACTCTACCTTTGTAGTTGACAAAGAAATAGATCCACGTTTCTTACTAAGCCATGCTACTAACGAGTCACCTAGGAAGAATGCACCTCCACTCGTGCTCTTTCTCTCATCCACACAATTTTCCCAATCAACATCTGAATAAGAAGTTAACTGAAAATTCTGATTTCTAGGATACCACAGACCATAAGTCATTGTTCCCTTCAAGTATTTGAATATCCTTTTGATAACTACTAAATGACTTTGTTTGGGAGTAGATTGATAACGACCTACCATTCCAACATCTTGCATTATATCAGGACGGGATGTTGTGATGTACAAAAGACTGCCTATCATTGATCGATATGTTATTTGATCAACATAAGGTGAAATATCATCTTTACTAAGCTTGCAACCAACCACCATAGGTGTACTAACAGGAGAGGAATCTTCCATCTGGAACTTTTTCAACATCTCTTTCAAATATTTTTCTTGAGAGATAAATATTCCTGTAGAACTCTGATTACTGGTAAACCAAGAAAATATGACAGTTCTCCTATCATGGACATCTCAAACTCTGTTTGCATAGAATTAGAAAACCACTGAATATAAGAGTCGTTAGTACATCCAAAAATAATGTCATCTACATAAACCAAAACAACTAATAGATCATCACCTTTAGACTCAATATATAGATTGTTGTCAACAATGCCTTTCTTGAACCCTTTGTCTTGTAAAATTTATCCAATCTATAATACCAAGCTCGTGGTGCTTGTTTCAGTCCATATAAATCCTTCTTAAGCTTGCAGACATAGTCAGGATTATTTGTCAGTGAAAATCCTTCAGGTTGCTCCATATATACTTCTTCTAGATCTTCATTGAGAAATGTTGACTTAACATCCATATGATAAACTTTAAAGTTCTTATGACATGAATATGCAAGAAACATCCCGATGGCTTCCAATCTTGCCATTGGAGCAAAGGTTTCATCAAAATCCAGTCCTTCAACTTGTGCATACCCTTTACAGACCAATCTGGATTTATTCCTAACAATTTTTCCTCTTTCATTCATTTTATTCTTGAATACCCATTTGGAGCCTATTACATTCTTATCTTCAAGTCTAGGAACAAGCTCCCAAGTGTTGTTCTTTTCAATCTGATCAAGCTATTCATTCATAGCTCTAATCCAATCGTCATGCTTGGTTTCTTCATAATTTTTTTTAGGTTCAATCATAGATAGGAAAGCAATCTGAGATTGTTCTGAGTCTTTAATCAATTTCCTTCTTGTTTGAACTCCTTTATTCATGTCACCAATTATCTGATTTTCAGGATGATTCTTTCTAACAATTCTGGGAGGTGGTTTTGTTTCTGTCTTCTTATTTGAGTCTGCCTGAGTATTTGTATCTTCATCTGATTCATAGTATTCTCTTTATGATCCTTGGACCCGTTCATCTTCAACTTCAACTATATCTTCTGTAGTTGATTCAACATTGCTTACATTTCGTATCGGGATTTTGTCATCAACTTTTATGTCGATACAATCAACCAATTTATGCAGCCTCTTATTATAGCATCTGTATCCTTTAATGTTTGTAGCATAATCTAAGAAGATACCTTCATCAGCCCTGTCATCATATTTTCCAAGATTTTCATCATTATTCTTGATATAACACTTACTCCCAAAGACTTGAAAATGCTTGATTGAGGCAAGTCTTCCAAACCATAGTTCATAAGGAGTCTTGTCACTATGTGGCCTAAGATGAGATTTGTTAAGAATATGTACAGTTGTATGAATTTCTTCTACCCAATATGTCTAAGCAATATTCCTTTCATTCATCATTGATCTTTCCATTAGCTGAACTGATCTATTATGTCTCTCAACTACTCCATTTTGCTGTGGATTCCTTGGAATAGTGTACTCTCTTTTGATCCCATGTTTATCGCAGAACTCTTTGAAGTTCCATGAACTAAACTCTCCTCCTCTATCACACCTTACTTCCTTCAATATTTTTCCTGTTTGATTCTCAGTCAGATCCTTAAACACTTTGAATTTTCCAAATGCTTCAGACTTTTCCTTCAGAAAGGCAACCCATGTTAGTCTAGAATAATCATCAATAATTAACATGAAATAGTTTTCTTTTCTTGTACCTTCCTTCCTTGATGGTCCACATAAATCCATATGTACTAACTGAAGAAGTTTTTTTGTAGAAGGAAAGTTCTTAGATTTAAACTGTGTTCGAGTAAGCTTTCCTATTTGGCAAGGTTTACAAACATAATCATATCGCTTTGATATCTTTGGAAGATCTTTTATTGCCCCACTGTTTCTAAGTTTGATTATACGATCAAAATTTAGGTGTCCAAGTATCCTATGCCATAGCCAAATTTCATCATGCTTGCTTAAGTGACATTCTTATTTTTCTTCTTTAACACATAGACATTGTTTTCTGTTCTTATGCCTTTTACAATCAGCTGTCCTGAATTCACAGATTTTATTCTACAATCTTTAGAAGTAAAAACAACTTCACATCCTCGGTCATAGACTTGACTGACACTAAGCAGATTATGTTTCAGACCATCTACAAACAACAAATGTTTAGCTTTCCCTTTGCCATTACTTGGACTTACCATTCCTTTACCTTTTATTTTTCCTGGTGCATCATTTCCAAAAGTTACATTCCCCAATTGGCTTTCACTTAGAGTTATAAACTTACTTTTGTCTCTAGTCATATGTTTGGAACATCCACTGTCAATATACCAGGGATTCGTTTGTCTTTGGGATGATAACACTAATCCACACTGGTCATCTTCTTTCTTCTTCCAAACCTTGAAATTTTCAGCAGTAGGATTCAAATCTGGCTTATAGTTCCTTAAGCGACAGTCTGCAACTTTATGTCCATAATTATGGTAGGTGTAACATTCTGGTTCACTGAATAATAGATCGTAATGATTGTTATGCTCATAACTGTTGTTATGCTTAACCTGCGTCTTTTTCCCAGCCATCACATGATTTGTAGCCTGTGGTTGTTTGTTACTTGGTTGTCTCAATCTTTGTTGTGGTAGATAATTATTCCTTGAGTATCTTGATTTCTCATATCTAAATGTTAAAGAACAATTTACAACTTTGTGACCAAAGTTAGAACAGAAAAAACAATATCCATAGAAAAATCCTTTGTACCTGGAAAATGGTTGTCTTCTTTGAGCGAGTCGATTTCTTCCATGCTTATGATTTCTTTGACCAAAAGATGTGTTTGTGTTATTTCTTTGATTTACAAATTCGGTTTTGGTACTTTTTATTTCATTCCTTCTTAGCGATTGATTATCTTTCTTTGTTTCTGCAGAGTGGTTGTTGTTAATGATTGTAGATTTGACAAACTTGATGGATTCTATGTTACTTGGCTGATCACTAATTGATCCTTCTTCATAACCCAATCCATATTTCAACTTTGGATTCCTTTGTTGATTTATAATGGAGTTTAATCCTTCTGAGGATTTAATACTTGACAAATTTTGGTGATACAATGCCTTAAAATTCTCCATCTCTTTTCTGGTTTTTACTGTCTGTTCTTCCAAGGCTTCACATCTCGTTTTCTTCTCTGATAACTATTGTTTCAGAATGTCCTCTATTTTATTTTCCTCTTCTCCACTTTTATCAAGGCAAAGTCTTCATCAAGTTTTTTACCATTCATTTTAAACTGCATCAACAACTATTTTTGTTTTCTCTTTTTAAATCTGAGTCTGTCAATTTATTCCAAAGCACTAATTAATTAACCTTCCATATCCACCACAAGTTCTTCGTCATCCATGTCACCTCCTGTGTGTTCATCATCAATATATCCCATATACATAAACATAAAATCATTCACTTTGTCTTCACAGGATGAATCGCTATCTATGTCTTCTGAGGAGTCATCATTGTTTGCACACAAACTTTTCTTTTTACTATATTTCTTAAATTTGTATTTCTTTTCATCATCAAAGTTCTGGTCCTTTTTCTTGTGAGGACACTTCGATGAAAAATGACCTATCTTACCATAGTTAAAACATTTTAAGGGCAACTTGACTTGATATTTTCCTGATCCTTTCTTTAACCTTCTCACAAATTTTTCCTCAATATCATCTAATTCTGAATCAATATTCTTGTTTGCTTTAAAAGATGCTTCTCTAGTGATGGATTTATCTTTTCTAATTCTCATTTCATATGCAGTTAGAGTTCCTAGGAGTTGATCAATAGACAAAGTTTTAATATCATTTAATTCTTCTATTGCAAAAACTTTTGGATTAAATCTATCAAGCAGAGATCTTAAAATCTTCTGAACTAAAAATGCATCTTCAATCTTCTCACCAAGACCCTTCATGGCATTCACAATCTCTTCAAATCTGAAAAAATACTTACTAACTATTTCATCCTCATTCATCTTTAGTTGTTCAAATTTCAATCTATATGTTTGAAGTTTGACATCTTTTACTTTCTCAGTTTCTTCATAATTGCTAATAAGTTTATCCCACATTGCTTTGGCAGATTCAAGATGCATCACCTTTACAAACTTAGCTTCAACAAGTCCATTCAAGATAGAATTCATTGCCTTTGCATTGAAGCTAAATTCTAACTTATCATCTTTAGAAGCTAGCACAACGAGTTTTATATATCCAGTTTCTACTACATCCCAAACATCAACACCTAAGGCCATTATGTATGTTCTCATTCTAACTTTCCAGAAGGCAAAATTTGTTCCATCAAATAGAGGAGGCTTACTGGATGAAGTCCCTTCATGACTTGTCATGTTTAAGCTTACTGATTTACTTCTAAATAAAATGAACCTGCTCTGATACCAATTGTTGAAATTACTAAGACAACTGAGAGGGGGGGGGGTGAATAAGTTGTTACTGTGCTTAAACAATACTATGTTTATTAAAACATTTTTTTAAGATGCAACTTGCTGAGAGCACCAAATCTCTGGTTTCTCTAGCACCCACTAGAAGGAAGAACCAACTCCTTGAGTGTTCCAACACCAACTGGATGGAAGCACCTACTTCCACTTATATAGGCACCAACTTGCATACATAAAACTATGTGTTTTCCCTAGCACCACCCTGCCACCCTGTTTTCTAGCCACAACTAGATGAAAGCTACAACTTCCATTATTCAAGCACCAACTTGAATAATAGAGGACTATAGTCCTCCCTAGCACCTCCCTGATTATAAATAAATGATTGAATAACCAACAATACATATATATCAATTCTTACCACTTCTTCTCTGCTTCACTATTATTATGTTCTGTTCAGACTTGGCTTGACTTGCTGTCTCTTTCTATCTGTTCTTTCTCTGTTCCTCTCACGCTCTTTGGTATGTGTACATTCTACTCTCTTTACCTTTTATGTTCTGTTCAACTTCTGTTTCTCATCTCTGAGTTTGATCTCACACTGTGCATACTACGATTTTCCTTTCTCCCAGTTCAACTCATTTTTCCAGTGAGAACAACCAACCTAACTCAGTCATGACGTATTGATTTTATACAATCCTTCCATTTAGTTACACTTCGAATCTCCAAATAAAACTGCCAAGCAACCAAATCGCTAATCACCCAAGAAATATGATTCAATTCTGCTAACTGAATCATAATTGATCAATAATCCGTGAAGTGCAACAGTAACCCTTCGATCGGATTGTTGAGATAATCAGCATCGTTAGATTAAACATGCAGAGACTTGTTGATTTATCAAATATGTTCCTCGCGAACTTTACCTGCGCGAACTAGCACCGGGCGTGTTTCTCCCCACATGCCCACTCACTGTGACCATACGCCAAACAAAAGTTGTTTCGAAATTTCGCGTTTTGGGTGATCGATTGTGAGTCACCTCGATTTTCCCAACTCCCGAAACTCTGAAGTGGAGACTAGCAACACTATCTCCTTCCCTTCTCTTCTGCTAATGTGACCACTGGTTGTGACCACAACCTTATTCAAAAAAAGGCATTTCCAGATTTTGCGACTCGCGATGTCAGAGTTAGAGAACCTCCCTTCTTCTGATTCCCGAACTCCCAACTTCAATCACCTCAGATCAACGGTCTAAGATTTCGCGTGACTCAATGGTCGTGATTACCTTCTGCATTTTGGGATTTGGTGTGTTCTTGTCTAACATGGTCCTTGTTGACGTGGTCTACAACTATCCTTGATGACGTGGATATCCTCTCATGGCACATGTTCTTCTCCTAGATTTGATGACCCAGATTAGTCCTCTATCCAAAAGGTCAAGATCTCCTCTTCGTGAACTCAGACTTCATATCAGATCAATGGTCCAGATCCTCGGTGATCTGACAGTCCAGATCTTATCGCGATTTCATGTTTCAGATGTTTGAACATGAGCCAACCCTGACTCTTCTAACTCCCGATATCCGAAATACTCTAGATCAAAATTCCACAACCCTCTGTGATCTAACGGTCTAGATATTATCATGATTTCATGTTTCAGATGTTTGAACGTGAGCCAACCCTGAATCTTCTAACTTCCGATATACGAAATACTCTAGATCAACAGTCGACAACGCTCTATGCTCTAATAGTCTAGATCTTATCACAATTTCACATTTTGCGACTTCAAAAGTTAGAGCACCTCCTTCCTTTGAATCTTCAGTCAGGGAAATGTTGATCTCTCACCACGTGTCCTCTGGATTCAATTTCTTAGATCTCATCGTGATTTCGCGTTTCATGGAATTGGAGGATGACTCTCACCCATTATCCTGTTCACATTTATACTGGATCCGACGAATGTTGGTCCTCTTCACTCAGATCCAACAGATCAGATCTGTACTGCTCTTCTGTGCTTCCTCTGGTCACTAGGCGTTGATCTAACGGTCATCAGGTAGTCGAGATTGGTGGTCCAACGACCACTGTCGTTCTTCCTCCTGAGCTTTCTGATCTCTCTCACTTAGAATATTTTCTAAGTGTTCAAAGGTCTCGACCTTTTCTCCTCCCTCTAGTCTTTCTCTTGGACCTCAACTGCACTTCTGGAAAGTGCAAAGCGCTATATCTTCTGAGCTGTGATCTTTGCTTACTGTTTGCTTCTTCACATGAACCTATGCTTTCCCTGTTTTCCATCATTGCCTCTTTCCTAATTGTTTCTTTTCTTGCTTTAAGAAAACCATCGATGCTACTGTTCTTGCCATCAATCTTCTGAATGTCATCACTGTTGTTCTTTCCATCAATGGCAAGCACATTCTTTTCCTGAAAAACATGGCAACACACATAGTATGGTAAAATTAAATATTGAAGGAGAATCGTTGATCGCCAAAGGCCGAAAGTCTAATGACGATAGCCAATCGCCAAATGTCAAACGTTGAAGGGCTAGGGGCACGTGGTGAGATTACGAGACTTCGGGGATTAGGAAAAAGGTATGTTCAAAGCCGATTACTGGAGCCCCCTTTTTAACCATAGACCACGACGGATGATGTGAACCATTGATCCCCTCCATTGTTCGACAATATGAGATTTTGAAAAAAAATTTGGAACTCTCAAAGTTCGGGAACTTCCGGAGTGTCGAAACCTTTGCTAACGTAGGCTCTTAGCTATCGGTTTTCAGTCCGAGGTCATGAGGAATACCCCGCTAGCTGATCCAAGGGCACAGTGAGAAATGTAAGTTTTGGAAAGCTATTTAAGAGGGTTTTGCTTAAGTAAGGGATCGAAAATGAACTAGGGAAAGCGAAAATTTGATGCCCCATCTCGAGAAAGGGTATTTAGGGGTTGGGTGTGTTACAATTACTCCTTTCAAGGTTTGAAGAAGATTGAGGTCACCTCCTATAGTTCTATGGGGGATACAGTTAAAATATCAAATAAGGATATCATTCCAAAGAGAAATAACCGAATCCTATGGTTGAATAGGTCCTAAATTAATTTTTAGTAGAGGCCATCCCATGGTACCATCTTCCCAAAAATGAATAATTTCTCCATTTCCCAATTTCCACCAAACACAAGACTAAAATGGGGGGGATACGATTTTTAAGAGGTGTTAGATTCAAGAACCTCTTATTTTCGATAAATGGTAGTCAAGGTAATGCTTTCTAGGATATGATCCTTGACATTTCTTTTGAAGGGCCTTTTTCCTCCATTCCAACTTGCTAGTTATTAACCTCCAAGAAACCTTGGGTCATAGAGCTATGTTCATAAATGTGGGATCTTGAATATCAAGGTATCCTCTATCATGTGGTGTCCATACCATTTTTTAATTTGATAGGTTTAATCATTTCATTTCAAATACCTAGAGGAAAAGCAAGCTAGAACACATGGAAACTGAAAGTGAAGAGACAATAGATTTGATAAGTACTAAACTTCCTTTGAGAGTTAGGCACTAAGATCCTTAACCTAGTATTTTTTATTTGATATTGAAGAGGATTGGATTCTATCCAAATGCTTTAGAGGATTTTAGAAAGATTAGGATGACAATGGACTTGAAAGATTAGGCTGGAAATTCTAGCAAGGCCCTTGTTGATGTGTTCCAACCATGCAATTTTATTTTGTCTTTATCTACTAGTCCTGGGATGATTCCAAAAATTGGTCTAATATCTTATTGAGTCATCAAGGAATTATAAGAGAGGATCCACTGACTAGAATGATTGTAGGATGCCATCTCTATCCACAAGTTAATGGGCAGAGATGGCATCCTATAGGCCTATAGTATGTTATCTCTGCCCACAGGCCTATGGGCACAAATTTGTGTGGAATTTAAGCAATTGAATGTTGCATGTGTAAATGACCCTTTCTTGATACCATTTAGTGATGGGTTGCTTGAACATGTGGTAGGAAAGGAAGCCTACTCCTTCATTGATGGGTATATAGGCTTTGATTAGGTCATGATTAATAAAGATGAACAAAAGAAGATAAAGTTTTCTATAGAATGCCAGCCCTGACTCTTCTAAATCCCGACATCCGAAATAATCTAGATCAACGTTCCACAACCCTCTATGATCTAACAGTCTAGATCTTATCACGATTTCATGTTTCAGATGTTTGAACGTGAGCCAACCCTGACTCTTCTAACTCTCGATATCCAAAATACTCTAGATCAATAGTCCACAATGCTCTATGATGTAACGGTCCAGATCTTATCATGATTTTGCGTTTCACGAATTCAAAGGTTAGAGAACATCCTTCCTTTGACTCTTTAGTCAGCGAAATGTTGATCTCTCACCATGTGTCCTCTGGATTCAACTGCTCAGATCTCATCGCGATTTCGTGTTTCGCGTAATTGGAGGATGGCTCTCGCCCATTATCCTCTTTGCAATTATACTGGATTCGACGACTGTTGGTCCTCGTCGCTTAGATCTAACAGATCAGATCTATATTTCTCTTATGCGCTTCCTCTGGTCAATGGGCATTGATCTAACCGTCATCGGGTAGTCGGGATTGGTGATCCAATGACCACTGTCGTTATTCCTCCTGAGATTTATGATCTCTCTGACTTAGAAGATTTTCTAAGTGTTCAAAGGTCTCGACCTTTGCTCCTGCTGTGAGTCTTTCTCTTGGACCTCAGCTGCACTTTTGGAAAGTGGAAAGCGCTATCTCTTCTGAGCTGTGATCTCTTCTTACTGTTTGCTTCTTCACCTAAGCTTATGCTTTCCTTGTTTTCCATCATTGTCGCTTTCCTGATTGCTACTTTTCTTATTGTAATAAAACCATTGATGTTGTTGTTATTTCCATCAATCTTTTGAATGTCATCACTGTTATTTTTTCCATCAATGACAAGCACATTCTTTTCTTGAAAAATATGCCAACATGCATAGTATGGTAAAAATAAAGATTGAAGGAGAATCGTCGATTGCCAAAGGCTGAAAGTCTAATGACGATAGTCGATTTCCAAATGCCGAACGCCAAAGGTCTAGGGGAATTTGGCGAGATTACGGGACTCCGGGGATTAGGAAAAAGGTATGTTCAACGTCAATTACTGAAGCCCCCTTTTTAACCATAGATTTCGACAAAGGATGTGAACCATTGATCCCCTCTGTTGTTCGACAATATGAGAATTTGACAACACTTTTGGAACTCTCGAAGTTCAGGAACTTCCGAAGTGTTGAAACCTTTGCTAACATAGGCTCTTATCTCTTGGTTTTTAGCTCGATGTCACGAGGAAGACCTTGCTAGCTGGTCCAAGCACACAGTGAGAAATGTAAGTTTCGAGAAGCTGTTTAAGAGGGTTTTTCTTAAGTAAGGGATCGAAAATGAACCAGGGAAAGCGAAAATTTGATGCCCCATCCCCAGAAAGGGTATTTAGGGGTTGAGTGTGTTACAATTACTCCTTTCAAGGGTTTGAAGAAGATTGAGGTCACCTCCTATAGTTATATGGGGGATGAAGAGAGATACATACTTTCAAATTTCCATCTTCTTATTATTTCAAGATCAAAATATCAACTAAGGATATCATTCCAAAGAGAAATAACCGAATCCTATGGTTGAATAGGTCCTAAATTAATTTTTAGTAGAGGCCATCCCATGATAGTATCATGGGATGGCCTCTACTAAAAATTAATTTAGGACCTATTCAACCATTAAAAATGTTGTTTCCACAAAGGAATGTTATTTACATATCCAAAAAAGGTGCTTCGGTCCTCATTCCTGATCCATAACAACGATATGTAGGACCTCATTGTTGTGTATCCCAATTAAAGTGTATAAAAAGACAAGGTTGATGGGTTTTGTCTAGATAGTGAAATCTGAATGTTTTACCCACTTTTTATTTGCTAGGAGGTGGCCTCTTGGCCCTCGACCAAGTTTTAAGGAAACATTGGTCGGGTTTGACCTCTTTTTGGACATTGACAGGCTACTCGAAGATGAAGCACCTAGGTGGAGCTGAGATCGCGGGATCTCACTTGTTTTGTGGTATTTGTGGACCCATCATGGGGTTCTTAGGGTTTTGTAATGGGTTATGGGATGTCGGCCCATAGGTTTACCCATGTTTAGGCCTCTTTGTAAATGTAAAAGTATAAATAAGAAGGAATGTAATGTAGAAGTAGGCAATGTAAGTAGCTAAGTGCAAGAGGCTAGTATTTCTGAGTTGCTTGGTGCAACAAAACATGTATGTAAGGCTTTGTGCTCAATAGAGGAGTTGGCTCTGTGCCCTGACCTGATTTTGGGAAGATGGATCTAGTGCGCAGTGTGCAGATCACCTGTCCAGTGCGAAGCTTGGCTCTGTGGCTTAGTGCACAGGAGCAGATGAATGTAAGAGATTGAAGCCTAATAAATAATAAGAAGAAGTTGGTGGACATAGCCCCGCACTGGGGTGAACCACGTATATCATGTGTTGATGGTTTTCTTTGTGTTGTAATGTTTATGCTGTGGATTTTCCTAGTCCCTTGAATGTTATGAATGATAGATAGATCTATGAATGCTCAATGTTATGTCTATGTTGAAAGAGTTAGATCTAACTTCTGATGCTAAGTGGGATTTATATTTTGTTATTCTTATTGCGCTTATCTGTATTTAGGGTTTGATATGCGATGTGAATAAAGCTAATGAACTAATGTGTCTTGTTCCTTAGTGCTCTGCAAAGTGTTATAATCACAGATATGTGTCCCAGCTTGGTTATAGACACTTGAGTCCTATAACCCCCCCTGCCTCTACCTCGCGTGAGACTGCATTTTCTTCGCAAGTGTTGCCGAAAGGGCCGGTAGTTAGGATTTTGTTGGTGCACTGTTGAAGCGTTGAACCCTAGGTCTTCCCCCGTGCCAACAAATGGTTTCGTTTCTAGGGCTTGAAGCTGTGATTGCTGAGAACTGAAAGAAAAGAGAAGCTATGTGCATAGATCTGCTACTGTAGTGCACATCATTCTACTTAATTGTGAAGCTTTGTGCTAAGAAAGAGACCCAATCTGAAGGAAAAGAGGTAAGATATTGAAAGAAGTAAATATTTGTGCTTAGATAGAGTAAGTAAAGTGGAAATTTTTGTTTCAAAAGCATGAATCTGGGTATGTTTGATAGATTTTGTCCTATTCTGAAAGCTAGGGTACAATTAGAAGAAAGAGCTGATCTGAATAAATTTGATAGAAATATAGAAAGATATGTTGTTCCTATGCATAGAAATAATTTTTGGACTAATAAGTGGATGCAGGAACCTAGAAAGATTTTTTGCAGATTGCAGGTCCAACATTGTGATCCTAATGCACAGTACAAGAAAAGTTGTGGAACTTATAAGAGAAAGAGAGGATTGACATTATGTTATAACTACAGAAGACCAAGACATCTTGCTAAGGAATTCCCTGGTATAGGTCCTATTTATCTTTGTTGTAAAATTGTTGGTCACGAAGTCGAGGATTGTCCCAGGATGATTGCTAATGTAGAACAAATGAACACGAGTCAAGAGAATAAGAGCATGTTTGTAACGCACCCACTACCTATAATAAATTTTTTTTGTTGTTTTCTCAACAATGATAATCCCTGATTCACCGGTCTTCTACTTACCTACCCGACTCTTTGTACATAACCGTGGTCATATGTTCCTTTCCGTCGGGATTTCTGTTTTCAACCATCCCGATTCGTTTAAATTCTAGTTAGTCTCCTAGGCTAATCTCTTGGTTACATGGCCTCCTCTGTATGACCATGGTCATAACTACCATCGGGGATACGGGGTTTCTAATGTCAAACTTCATCCCGAGGTCTCCCCTTTACCACCGGGAGATCGACTGAATCTCGCTATCTCGCAAGTTCGGGAATCAAAGCCTCCAACTCTTCCTTTCCAATCTTGCGACACCTGAACTAGCGATACGGGTATAGCTCCTTTATTTGTTAGCGCCCTCCCCACCTGTAACCATAGGCTAGGCTTAAACGTCAGCGCCTCTCGCAACTCGCACCTTCGTGAGTTTGTGAGTCGAACTCTCGTGCTCTCCTATTGCAATCTCCCGAGACGCGATAGGTCAACGCTGAGTTGACCCCTCCCTTGGCGGTTCTTCGCTACTCGCAACCTCGCAACCTCGTCGGTTGAACCGTCGAGCTTTCACCCTCCTATTCCATGAACCCCCGAGATGCGAGAATTCAACAAAGTGTCGACTCCTATCTCTAGGAAACGCGTGTCCACCTGTCGACCAAGCGGGTCCCAACTTATGGCTCTGCCACGCGGCCACACAAACCTCGGCACTCGGCACTTCGCGACTTCTGATGTCGAAAGTGGCCCCACTACACCTCCGAACCTCGAGTGTGCGATAGGCGATAGGGTTCTCGATCCAACGATCCTCATATGAACCAGATCCAACGACTCTCCTTCCTTCCTCGCTCCTCGCGTCTTCACGACTTGGAGTAACCAATGTTTGGGCTCCCACCCTACGAACTTCTGAGTTCGCGAGATCTCTCGATCTCTGCCACCTGTCCTCCTCAGATGGACGGCTCTGATCCTCTCGTGGCTTCGCCACTCACGACTTGGAGTGTCCAATTTTGGACTGCTACCCCGCGAACCCTTGAGCTCACGAGATCCCCAGATCTCTGCCACCTGTCCTCCTCGGATGGATGACTCTGATCCTCTCGTGGCTTCGCCACTCGCGACTTGGAGCGTCTAATTTTTGGGCTCCTACCCCGCGAACCTCTGAGCTCACGAGATCACCGGATCTCTGCCACCTGTCCTCCTCGGATGGACGGCTCTGATCCTCTCGCCACTTCGTCGCTTCGTGTCCTCGCGCCTCGCGAATTTTAACACCAATTACTTGGGCATTCACCCTGCGAACTCTCGAGTTCGTGAGATCTCTCGATCTCTGCCACCTATCCTCCTCGGATGGATGGCTCAGATCCTTTCGTGACTTCGCCACTCGTGACTTGGAACATCCAACTTTTGGACTCTCATCTCGTGAACCTCCGAGTTCACGAGTTCCCTGGATCTCTACCACCTGTCCTCCTCGGATGGACGACTCAGATCCTTTCGTGACTTCGCCACCCGCGACTTGGAACATCCAACTTTGGGACTCCCATCTCGTGAACCTCCGAGTTCACGAGTTCCCTGGATCTCTGCCACCTGTCCTCCTTGGATGGACGGCTCGGATCCTTTCGTGACTTCGCCACTCGTGACTTGGAACATCCAACTTTTGGACTCCCATCTCGCGAACCTCCGAGTTCACGAGTTCCCTGGATCTCTACCACCTGTCCTCCTCAGATGGATGACTTGGATCCATTTTGTCCCCATTCATGAGGCTTAACCCTCGTCTATCTCCCTAAAGATCTAACGACTATCGGGATTCCTAGTTCAGATCTGACGATTCAGATCAGTCCCGATGCCGCGCCCCTTTCTACTGCTCTTTGGACGTGGAAAAATCAACGGTCCAGATGCTCTCATGGAGCCTGGGTTCTATGATTCAGATTTCCTCGCTATCCATGAAGATAGAGGAAAAAGGGTTAAGGCAATTAACGCCCTCGTTCGTTCCTTCGATTTAACGGTTGTGAATGACCGCAGGTTCCCCGACAGGATCTCATCCGTTGATCAATACTTATCCTTACGTGGCTACTTCGGGATTTTGAAGAGGGTCATTCCTCTTCATACAGGGTTGCTCAGGCTTGCACATCTAAGTCCTTTTTCCCGGTTCTTGGTAAGTCTTTCTAAGAAGGGAATCTCTGTGAAGAGATCAAACCCAGAGCATTCCTGGAAACAGACAAAGGGAAACAAGTTCCCGAAGAGGGACTGGAAGTCTGACTTGGTTCAGCTCACGCATATTCAAATCCATTTATCAACATAAATCATGCCTGGTTTCCTCTATTATAAGCATATATCTATTCATTCTTATCAAACACTGCATCGACATTCTAATCACTGAAATCATTTACAATTTCCCAATTCTATGAGCATATATGTATATAAACCAGTCTATGAATTTCAAGATGCAATATATATATATAAAACACTTATCAGAATATAACACCCGAAGTGGGTGCAACTACTGAGAGGGGTGATCGTTTCCACTCAACCGTAGCTTAGCGACTCCCAACGGATTTACCACTAGCCACCCCCGAGCTGAGACCACGATGCTCCGAGACTGTGTCTCTCTGCCTACCAGTGACCAGGAGCGAAGGTTGCAATCCTTCCTCTCTGCTATCACTCACTCTGCATAAAAATTGCCAGAGTTCCCCTCGCGTATGCCCCCCTTCCATCGCTCCTGCCATACGCCTTATCCTCTCACGAGGTTGCGTGTGGCACGATTACCCTCATGTTGATGAGGCCTGACGGCTCTACGGATGGGTGGTTCACCACCCCATCCCTCATCAAGTCGCCCGCCTACCAGCCTGCGAGACATTAAATTTGGGGGCCAGTGAGCCGCTTTTGGTTCTCCGGGCCAGTGGAGTCCAAATACGGTATTCATTCAGGGTGGAAGTTAACGCCACCTTTTCAGGAGCCTTCCACTGCCATCGTGGTCTCTTTTCTGCACATCCCCTCTCAATAGTTCTGCAATAAATTCAAAATATTATTCACATTCATTGACCTCTTCCTGCAGGTCCATTTACATCACATATTCATACTTATGATTTTGCCATAGTCCTTGTCCAGTCCAGTTATATTTACAATCTTGGGGAAACAGGGTGTTACAATTCCCTCCCCCTTAAAAGGAACATATTCCTCGATGTTCTTAGCTACTAACATGAATTACATGTACAGAAGTAAACAAAATCGGATATGCCTGTCTCATGGCATCCTCCATTTCCCATGTAGCCTCATCTGGGCCAAAATGTTTCCACTGGCCTGTGTAATGGTTCTGTTCTGGAGTAGGGTTTCCTTTCTGTCCAGTATGCATTGGGGCTTTGGTAGAAATTCTCCCTCCGGTTCCACCTGGATCACAGACCAGTCAATTATATGATTAACATCATGTACATATTTCTTCAATAATGAAACATGGAAAACATTGTGTGCTTTTACTGTGGGAGAAAGTGCTAGCCGATGAGCTACAGGTCCCACTTTGTCTAGAACTTCAAAGGGTCCACAATATCGGCTTGCCAATTTGGCACAAGCTCCCATTTTTAGGGAACTCCTTCTGGGCTTAATTCTAATATATACATGATCTCCTGTTTGGAATTCTCCTGGAGTTCTCTTCTGATTAGCATAACTTTTCTGTCAGTTTTGAGCGACCTTCAGATTTTGTTTTATCTGAGTCACTTGTTGTTCCATTTCTTTCAACATGTTGGGTCCAAAAGAAATCCTATTTACAGAATTTCTCCAGCTGACTGGGGTATTACATTGTCTACCATAGAGGACCTCGAATGGACTCATTTTTAAGGACGCTTGATAGCCGTTGTTATAGGCAAATTCTACCAATGGCAGGTAGTATTCCCATTTCCTGGGCTGATGCATTACATGCATCCTTAACATATCCTCTAATATCTTATTCACTCTTTCTATCTGGCCATCGGTTTGAGGGTGATAAGCGGTGCTAAACAACAGTTTGGTCTCCAAACCCGCCATCAATGATTTCCAGAAATTGGAAGTGAACTTTGTGTCTCTGTCAGATATTATCTCTCTCGGCATGCCGTGCAGTCAGAACACCTCTTTCATGAATATCTGTGCGATATCTATCGCCTTGCAGGTCAATTTGACGGGGATGAAATGAGCAGACTTGCTCAGTTTATCCACCACTACCATAATGGCGTCATTCTGTTTGGTTGAAGTTGGTAATCCAGTGATAAAATCCAT
>JZKD02S1675880.1:178734-201459 GCA_000966675.3 Picea glauca
ATACTTTCTCATTTGCAATGTTGATACTTGTCTCACCGAGACCGGTTTTCGGATCCCTTGAAGGGCTATCCTTTTTCCTTCTTCGCTCACACATTCTAATGTTTTATAGTAACAATCCAGTTTGGCTTTATGGGCAGCCAGCCAGTCCATACCAATCAACAGATCGTATGATCCCAGGGGTAATACATTAAGGGTTGCTTGGGTGGGGAATTCACCCAACATTAATTGACAGGCTGGTATGGCCTCTACCACCTTTCTTTTGGTGCCAGTGGCTAACTGTACCAACCATGGTTTAGTTTGCTTCTGTGGCTGTAGCTTACACTTATCAACAGTTCTAGGGGATATATAACTCAAATTTGAACTAGGGTCAATCAAAACAGATACCAGATGGTTGAAGATCATACCTTCTATTTCCACCACTGAAGCTTGGTGGTCAGCTTGGTTGTTATCCAAGGCTGCATAGATCTGCGGCACACTCCTTGCCACATCATTGACCGTGGTAGCTTCCTGCATGTTATAAATTTTCCGACTGTTCTGTTGTCGGAGTGGACAGTCTCTCCAGAGATGCTCTCCTATGCAATCCCAACATTCCAAAGTTTTCCTTTTTGGGTTATCAGTCTTTACTGGTATAGGTCCAGAAGTTTTATTTCCATCCACCGAGGGAAATTTCTGTTGGAGTACACTCCGGATTGGAAAGTTCATTCTGTGGTTCTTCTTGTATTTTTTCAATCCCGAGGATTTATTTCCCTTTTTCTAAAATCTCGAACCACTCTTCGGTTTCTAGTCTCCACGAGACTCTGCCCGATGTCCATATTGTTCATGACAATATGTTGCCTTCCTTATAGTGTCTTCTAAGGTCTTTGTCTCGTCGAATTCGATTTGGTTCCGGTATTCTTTGGGTAGCCCACTGATGAAGCCTTGGGCCTTCGCCTTCTCTGCTTTGATGTAGGGTACATATCTCAGTAAGTCAAGGAATTTGTTGACATACTCCTCCATAGTAAGTTGTCCCAGTTTGAGTTCATAAAACTCTTTAGCCTTCTCGTCGAAACACCTTTCCGACAAATACTTCTTCCGGAAGTACTTCTCGAACCATTTCCAAGACAGGTCCTCCTCGCAGACCCCTTTCATATTCTTAAGGTCTTCCCACCAGATGGAAGCCTTCCCATTCAGATTGAAAGTGGCCACTCGGGCCTTCAGGTTCTCTGAGAAATCATGGACTCTGAAATATTTCTTCAGTCCAAGTAGCCAAGCCTCAACTTCCTCTCCCTTCTTTATCTCACCATCGAAGGAGGGAGGTTTGGCCTTTTTGAATTTCTCAAATTTATGACTCTTAGAAGTATTTTGCTTCTTCTGTTTCTTTTGAGAATAGGAACTGGTCCTGCTGCTGGAAGAGCCTTCTAAATCGCCAGCTTTCTTCTTAGTGGAATCGTCTGGCACTGGTCCTTTACCTCTGGGGTGGACTTTTCTTGACATTCTTCTCTTAGTATGGCCACTGACCTGACCACGATTCTGCATCTCAGGTTCATGCTGCATTTTTCGCTGTAGGTCGGATAAGCTCTGCAGTAGAACTGCATTGATCTCGGTTTGCTTTTCTTGTTCTTTCATCATTCTTTCATTATCGGCCTTGCAAATTTGCAATTTGACCATGAGACTACTTACAGTCTCAGCTAGGTCTGGAGGGGTTCCTATTTCTCTTCTTTCATCAGACTCCTTGTCTCTATTGTGGGAGCCTTCTCCCACCTCTTGGTGAGTCACCATACGTTGCGTTTGTAGCTTCCTGTGGTTGATCGTCCGCTAGAGTGAACAGAAAAACACTGGCTATTAGTTAAATTCATTTTATAATGTGCGCATAGTTTCATAACTCTTTCTCATGCATACACAGTCGGGTTTTCATATTCCAAGTTTTTAATTCCTTGACAAGATAGTTAAGTCAGGGGGTTACTCCTCATAGGAGTGTTTCGAATGAGGTTTATGCACGACTGGTGCATAATCCCAATCAGGCCGAGTGTTGTAACCATGCTCTGATACCACTTTGTAACGCACCCACTACCTATAATAAAAAAATTTCGTTGTTTTCTCAACAATGAGAATCTCCGATTCACCGGTCTTCTATTTACCTACCCGACTCTCTGTACATAACCGTGGTCGTATGTCCCTTTCCGTCGGGATTTCTGTTTTCAACCATCCCGATTCATTTAAATTCCAGTTAGTCTCCTAGGCTAAGCTCTTGGTTACATGGCCTCCTCTATATGACCATGGTCATAACCACCATCGGGGCTATGGGGTTTCTAATGTCAAACTTCATCCCGAGGTCTTCCCTTTACCACCGGGAGATCAACTGAATCTCGCTATCTCTCGAGTTCGGGAATCAAAGCCTCCAACTCTTCCTTTCCAATCTTGTGACACCCGAACTGGCGATACGGGTATAGCTCCTTTCTTTGTTAGTTCCCTCCCCACCTGTAACCGTAGGCTAGGCTTAAACGTCAGTGCCTCTCGCAACTCGCACCTTCGTGAGTTTGTGAGTCGAACTCTCGTGCTCTCCTGTTGCGATCTCCCGAGATGCGATAGGTCAATGCTGAGTTGACCCCTCCCTTGGCGGTTCTTTGCTACTCGCAACCTCGCAACCTCACAACCTCGCCGGTTGAACTGTCGAGATTTCACCCTCCTATTCCGTGAACCCCCGAGATGCGAGAATTCAATGGAGTGTCGACTCCTATCTCTAGGCAGTGCATGTCCACCCATCGACCACGCAAGTCCCACCTTATGGCTCTGCCACACGGCCACACGAACCTCGACACTCGGCACTTCGTGACTTCTGATGTCGAAAGTGGCCCCACTCAACCTACGAACCCCGAGTGCGCGATAGGTTATAGGGTTCCCAATCCAACGATCCTCATACGACCCAGATCCAATGGCTCTCCTTCCTTCCTCGCTCCTCGCGTCTTTGCGACTTGGAGTAACCAATGTTTGGGCTCTCACCCTGCGAACTTCCGAGTTCGCGAGATCTCTCGATCTCTGCCACCTGTCCTCCTCAGATGAACGGCTCTGATACTCTCGTGGGTTCGCCACTCGTGACTTGGAGCATCCAATTTTGGACTCCTACCCCGCGAACCTCTGAGCTCACGAGATCCCCGGATCTCTGCCACCTGTCCTCCTCGGATGGACGACTCTGATCCTCTCATGGCTTCGCCAATCACGACTTGGAGCGTCCAATTTTTGGGCTCCTACCCCGCGAACCTCCAAGCTCATGAGATCACTGGATCTCTGCCACTTGTCCTCGGATGGACGACTCTAATCCTCTCGCCACTTCGTCACTTCATGTCCTCGCGCCTCGCGACTTTTAACACCAATTACTTGGGCGTTCACCCTGCGAACTCCCGAGTTCGCAAGATCTCTCGATCTCTGCCACCTATCCTCCTCAGATGGACGGCTCAGATCATTTCGTGACTTCGCCACTCACGACTTGGAACATCCAACTTTTGGACTCCCATCTCGCGAACCTCCGAGTTCACGAGTTCCCTGGATCTCTGCCACCTGTCCTCCTCGGATGGACGGCTCGGATCCTTTCGTGACTTCGCCACTCGCGACTTGGAACATCCAACTTTTGGACTCCCATCTCGCAAACCTCCAAGTTCACGAGTTCCCTGGATCTCTGCCACCTGTCTTCCTCGAATGGACGGCTCAGATCCTTTTGTGACTCCGCCACTCGCAACTTGGAACATCCAACTTTTGGACTCCCATCTCGCGAACCTCCGAGTTCACGAGTTCCCTGGATCTCTGCCACCTGTCCTCCTCAGATGGACGACTCAGATCCATTTTTTCCCCATTCACGAGGCTTAACCCTCGTCTATCTCCCTAAATATCTAATTAAATTCGGGATTCCTAGTTCAGATATGACGATTCAAATCAGTCACGATGTCGCGCCCCTTTCTACTGCTCTTTGGACGTGGAAAAATCAATGGTCCAGATGCTCTCATGGAGCCTGGGGTCTATGATTCAGATTTCCTCGCTATCCATGAAGATAGAGGAAAAAGGGTTAAGTCAATTAACGCCCTCGTTCGTTCCTTCGATTTAACGGTCGTGAATGACCGCAGGTTCCCCGACAGGATCTCATCCGTTGATCAATACTTATCCTTACGTGGCTACTTCAGGATTTTGAAGAGGGTCATTCCTCTTCATACAGGGTTGCTCAGGCTTGCACATCTAAGTCCTTTTTCCCGGTTCTTGGTAAGTCTTTCTAAGAAGGGAATCTTTTTGAAGAGATCAAACCCAGAGCATTCCTGGAAACAGACAAAGGGAAACAAGTTCCCGAAGAGGGACTGGAAGTCTGACTTGGTTCAACTCACGCATAATAAAATCCATTTATCAACATAAATCATGTCTGGTTTCCTCTATTATAAGCATATATCTATTCATTCTTATCAAACATTGCATCGACATTCTAATCACTGAAATCATTTACAATTTCCCAGTTCTATGAGCATATATGTATATAAACCAGTCTATGAATTTCAAGATGCAATATATATATATATATATATATATATATATATATAAAACACTTATCAGAATATAACACACGAAGTGGGTGCAACTACTGAGAGGGGTGCTCGTTTCCACCCAACCGTAGGCTCAACGACTCCCAACGGATTTACCACTAGCCACCCCCGAGCTGACACCATGATGCTCTGAGACTGTGTCTCTCTGCCTGCCAGTGACCAGGAGCGAAGGTTGCAATCCTTCCTCTCTGCTATCACTCACTCTGCGTAAAAATTGCCAGAGTTCCCCTCGCATCTGCCCCCCTTCCATCGCTCCTGCCATATGCCTTATCCTCTCGCGAGGTTGCGTGTGGCATGATTACCCTCGCGCCGATCAGGCCTGACGGCTCTACGGATGGGTGGTTCACCACCCCATCCCTCATCAAGCCGCCCGCCTACCAGCCTGCGAGACATTAAATTTGGGGCCAGCGAGCCGCTTTTGGTTCTCCGGGCCAGTGGAGTCCAAATACGGTATTCATTCAGGGTGGAAGTTAACACCACCTTTTCAGGAGCCTTCCATCACCATCGTGGTCTCTTTTCTGCACATCCCCTCTCAGCAGTTCTGCAATAAATTCAAAATATTATTCACATTCATTGACCTCTTCCTGCAGGTCCATTTACATCACATATTCATACTTATGAGTTTTCCATAGTCCTTGGCCAGTCCAGTTATATTTACAATCTGGGGGAAACAGGGTGTTATAATGTTAGAAGATCATAAAGAGAAAGAATAAGAGGAAGTTCAGACTACATTAGAACAATTGAAAGAATTGATGAATGATCACAAAGATATCAGTTTGCCAGAGATCTTGAAAGAAAAACAACGCATAAGTACAAGAATAGGAGACTTCGACATAGTCTGTGTCTTGGATGAGGAAACACAAGTGAACATTATGCCAGAAAGCACTTGGGAAATTTTGGGAAAGCCTACTGTGGTACCTTCATTAGGAAGAATAGGCTTGTTCAAAGGAAAGATGATAAACCTATGTGGAAGAATTAATAATGTACCTGTAATTATCCATGGAACATCGACAAAAGAAGAATTTGAAGTTATTAGTTTTGTTGAGAACAACGCCCCTTTTCCACTTTTGTTAGGAACGACTTGGATCGAGAAGGATCATATCAGAAGGAAAGTAGAGGAAGAAGCTACATAAAAGAAAAAGCAAGAACTAAGGGATCTCATAGCTAGAGAAATAGATCGACTGATAGAAGAACGAGAAGTTGAGTCGAAGCAATAAAAGACCAGAGAATTATCTATTCAGGTTGAAAGAACGCAAGAAGGTTTAAAGGACCTATCCATGCAAGAAGAAATTATGTCTACCGAGGAAGTAGTAAGAAAAGAGGTATTACCTTTGAACCCTTTGAGAGCAGGTTAGCAACGCGAAGTCACTATGCTAAGAAAAGATAAGAATAAGAATAGAAAGAGTAATCCAGAGACTCAAATCACATAAAAGAAAGCAAGGAAGCTCAATAAGAAGAATGCCAAGTTAGTAAAGCTACAAGAAGTTACAGAGAAGACTTCGTAGGAGGAAGACTTGTAGGCTCTGAACCTTGTCGGAACAACAGAACCACGCAGAATGGAACTTTTCCCTGACGAAGCTATATGACCGTTGGAGGTGCCCCGACCATTAGAGTGACGCTTCAAACGACTAGGAAACAAATTTATGGGTGACTAGACCGCGTCTGGGACATTGAGACCGCACCCAAATTGACATATTCATATTGATTGAGGCATTCATGCCCGTTAGAGGAATCCGTTACGACACTTGCTTATTTAACCCGTCGGATGATGCGTTGAGACCACTTTTTACTACCTTTGATTATCTGAGCTAACAGAGAAATGATTGTGTGTGTCGAACTATGCTATCAGACCTCTCCATCTGTTGTTTACCTCGCTATATTTTTTAACAGTGAGAATGTAGACCGAGCGCACCGAGCTAGAGAAATCTATTGAAGAAGTTCTGAAAATTTTTATGGCTGATAAAGCTATGTCTGAGGGAGTTCAGGAATCATTGACCATGGGACTACAGGCATCCCCCTCAACCGGATGTCACTCGAAATGTGCCAACCCTTCTTCTGAGAAGCGAAGTAAGAATCATGACGATATGGCTAACGCGAAGCAGATCCTGTCGATATTACCTGACTACATCCCGCCTTTGGATGGCATGGTTAACCAGGACAACATTCCATAGGACTTCAAGTATACACTGATCACCGCATACATCCTGAAGGGGATACACGTATAAGGAATCCAGTTGGGATAGATCCCAACCTTGAAGAACAATGACTTTAACCTCAGAGATAGAAAGAACTCCATGATGCTCATGCCCCATAGATATATGATGAAGATGACTGGGAAGAAGCCTTGCATAGTCTCCCAGCCGTGGATTAAGGAGCTTGCGCAGTCCACGATACTCAATGCGATGAAGATCCCTCACTTTGGACGACATCAAGAGGTTGATGCTTGCGTTAAACTCTTCTTGGCATGCTATCAGAAAGGATATCTATGGCTCGACAACCACATTACTGTGGATCTAGCATTGATCCACCTGATCACAGGACTAAGCATGCAGGGACCCAACCCTTAGAATTTCTACCCAGGGAAGACTTTAGATCAGTCCCTGACACATCGCATTAAGGAGGCATACGAACAAGTTGAGAAGGGAAAGCGAGGCTACAACGTAGCCTCCATCTAGGATGGTGCAGTGCACCTAGATTGTCAACTTATAGTTGGAAATATCGTCAGAAAGAACCGCCCCACACAGGTCACAGGGTTCATGGTGGACCTCACAAGAAAGTGCATGGAGGGTATGAAAATGAACTGGGCGAGCTACCTCATCAACGAGCCTAATAAAGACTGTCGTGAGGCTCAGGATCAATGATACGAGTTCCATTTCAGTTGGTTGCTGGTGTTGATCGCATTTTTCGCTTGGCAAATGCCGGAAGGAGTTGCCTTCCCATAGATAGAACCTTTGTAGCCATTGGCCACAGATTTCTCCACTCTATGGTACATGAATGACATGTCAAAGAAGTGTCAGTCGAATGCAGTGTTCCACACCTACTATCAGTAACTTCCATAGAATCGTTCCCTCGCATGAATTTGTGAACGTTGCACCAACACATACCATTAGCCAAGTTCCACGCAGATCGACATTTCATTTATATCACTGTACATAGGGATGAGAGCAAGGAGCAATTACAATCCTACTATAAGTTGACCGACGAAGATATGGAGGAGATCACCAAAGAATGGCCAATAGAGTTCCTTGTACTAGTCGATGATGCAGAACTCTCCGAACCTAACATCATAGGAAGCCCCTTGGTCACCCAGGCCAAGCATGATGAACAGACTAGCATGAAGAAGAAGAAGAAAAAGGAGGAATTCCAAGACATAGAGACCGACGAGGAGGACATTGCCTCGGAGGAAAGTGGGCTTGGCTTGTTCGTAGGAGGAGGAGGAGATGAAATAAATCAGGAAGTAGGAGGGGAAGAGAGATAAAAACAAGGAGAAGGAGAAGCTACACCACTGAAGGACCCCCCTACCGAGATAGAAACAAAGAAGAAGAGGAAGGGTTCTCCACAGAAACCCTCGAAAAGAAAGAAGACATGCGGAAGTAAGCCCCAACTAGAGGCCACACTCATAGAAGATGATGTAAGCCTAGTCTGCGGAGCAATGGAGGATGCGTCCGAGGACTTATTACAAAGATATGGCGCAAAGAAGGAGGATATGTATGAATGAATCGAGAAAGAACTAAAGGAGATGTAACAAGCCATTCGTTTAGTCCGCGCAGTCCCTACTGCACCCTCTTTGTCATAGGTTGCAGATTTGGGGGATGAACCAACCCAAATTCAAAGACTGGAATAAGCAACATAGGCTCGACTTCAATGAGTCCAAGAAGAAAAGGAACAGGAAAAAACAAGAAATCTTGGAGCAACTACGAGTTGAGTGGTACTATGTCAATGCTTATGAGAATGAGAGGGATGAATTTCGGGCAATGCTCGAGGGAGACAGAGAGAAGATATAGAAGGAAAAGGACTAGCTTCTCATAGAGCAGACTGCAGTCAAGGAAGTGGTGAGAAAATCACTCCCCTCTGTGTTAGAATCGGCACAGGAAGAACATGAGATAGTTGCAGTCCAAGTGACGAAGCTCGCTGAGGCCATCCAACATCTTCAGGAAAGGGTAATGGAGTTGGAGCTTCAAGCAGTACCTAGCACTACGCAAGAAGTGCACAACCAGAGAGAGGAAGCCACTAAGAGCGTAGTTGAAAGGATTAGAGTCCTCACCTCAAAATGCAAGCAACTAATAGATAGAAGTGCGTAGACCTACAAATGCCTCATGAAAGACCTAGAGTTTAGGAAGTCAGAAGCACAACTACAAGAGGTGCAATAGTAGGCAATGAAAATACTAGTGTAGATGAAGTCACTCACTGCAGTCGAAAGAATGAAGAGATCACAAGAACAACACGCAACCCAACAACAGATTATTGCCATCTAGGTCAGAGTCATGGAGGTTACATAGAGGCTACAACCGATGCAGGAGGAAGCCTACGGGGTGTTTGAAGAGATCGAAGGATAGGGTTCACAACTGGACCAAGTAGTTGTGACAGTGGAACAATGCCTGGCAGGGCATGTTACAGAGAAATTGATCAAAGAGTTCATTGATCAGGAGGTTCAGGCAAAGAAACAAGTTGAGGCAGATCGAGATAAGCTCGAGGCCTTTGAAGCAGTGTTGTCGAGATCTAAGTGACTCAGGACGAGTCACAGGTGAGTGTTGGGGGCCTATTGGCCCTCGACCAATTTTTGAGGAAACATTAGTTGGGTTTGACCTATTTTTGGACATCGACAGGCTGGTCGAAGATGAAGCACCCAGGCGTAGCTGAGATCACGAGATCTCACTTGTTTTTTGGGATTTGTGGACCCAACATGGGGTTCTTAGGGTTTTGTAATGGATTATGGGATGTCAACCCATAGTTTTACCCATGTTTAGGCCTCTTTGTAAATGTAAAAGTATAAATAAGAAGGAATGTAATGTATAAGTAGGCGATGTAAGTAGCTAAGTGCTAAGTTAAAAATGCAAGTAGTTCTGAGTTGCTTGGTGCAACAGATCATGTATGTAAGGCTTTGTGCTCGATAGAGGAGTTGGATTTGTGCCCTGACCTGACTTTGGGAAGGTGGATCTAGTGCACAGATCACCTGTCTAGTACGAATCTTGGCTTCATGGCTTAGTGCACAGGAGCATATGAATGTAAGAGATTGAAGCCTAATAATGAAGAATAAGAAGTTGGTGGACGTAGCCCCACACTGGGGTGAACCACATATATCATGTGTTGATGGTTTTCTTTGTGCTGTAATGTTTATGCTGTGGATTTTCGTAGTGCCTTGAATGTTATGACTGATAGATAGATCTATGAATGCTCAGTGTTGTGTCTATGTTGAAAGAGTTAGATCTAACTTCTGATGTTAAGTGCGATGTATATTTTTTTATTGTTACTGTGTCGATATGTATTTAGCGTTTGATCTTCAATGTGAATAATGCTAATGAATTGATGTGTGTTGTTCCTTAGTGATCTGTGAAGTGTTATAATCACAGATCTGTGTCCCATCTTGGTTACAAACACTTGAGTCCTGTAACCCCCCCTTCCTCTACCTTGGGTGAGACTGCATATGATTCACAGGTGTTGCTGAAAGGGCTGGTAGTTAGGGTTTTGTTGGTGCGTTGTTGAAGTGTTGAAACCTGGGTCTGCCCCTGTGCCAACAGGTTGTGACTGTTGATTGGAATATGAGGTTGGTTGAAATCGATCGGTAAATTTTTTCCATGTATAAAATATAACTTCCTTGATATTTTCATAGCCTTCAATAATGAACTCTAATGAATTATTCCTCCTTACAATCCCATGAGGCACTGAGTGCATTGCAATAAGTTCAAATGTAACAATGAAACTCTCATCTGAACATGGAATCTCAACGTAAGACTCACTGTGTATTGTGTTTTGAGATTTCAAGTGATTGTAAACTTTGTATGAAATTAGTTGAATTATGTGATTATGTTCTCGATGTGCTTGCAAAATGCCCAGAAATGAAGCTAATGCATTATTGGGCCTCTCATATTCTCTAGAGGAAGATAATCTAGCTGCAACAACCTCATTATCACCCTTTGTTGAAAGAAGTTGGAAACTACTATGATTTCCATCCTTTATGGAAAGAAATTGACAAAAGAATGATTCCCCCATTCGAGTGGTTGGGCCCCATGATCCAAATTTATGACCGGAACGAAATGAATAACATATTGAATACCATAACATGGAGATACAAAGAACAACAACAAATATCCAGTGAACATTAACTTCTATTGAATAAATAAAATAGGCTGAAACTAACATTAACTTCTATTGAATAAATAAAATGGCGGTAGCTATCTCTGAGAAGAGATGTGGCTGCTACGCACATCCGTCTGAGCAGAATGATTAAAATGATTCTCCAAAGGCATTTTTAACATTACTCATGAATGCCAAAACCCTAGACATCCAAAAACCTAACCCTAGGAGATGAAACACCAAAAGTTATGTGGGCCCCGATGGGTAAGTTGGTACCTCAACTTCTCGAGGTCGTAACTTTTGCATACTACCTTTATTTTAGGTGTGTGATAACCCATTGGAAAGGTATTTTTGAGAAATACACATTATGCCAACGAACTCTAACTTCGTTTACAATTTGACTGTGGCAAGCCAAAAAAACACTGTTTAGGGCCCCAAAATGGCCCTGGAAGTACAGAAAGATGTATTCATATGAAAAATTCCAAAATAAGCCAGTTGGAATATGTGGGCATCCACCAATGTCCACCTGGATGTTGTGTAGGGCTTCAAGACACCTCCGAAAGTACAGAACCCGCAATTACAAAGAAATGTCATCATTACATAAAAACATGCGGAACTAAAAACTGTCAAGATGAGATAGTTGGAATAGGTGGGTGGCCACCAATATCCATCTGAATTAGTCCTCCCCCCTTAGGAAGCAATGATATATATTGCATTGAGTTCCCCCATCAGGTGATGAAAATTCTGCTGAATTTGGCCCCGGGTGAGACACTTGCCTTGGTGGAGGAGCTACCCTACCTTGACATGTTAAATTTGGCAGCATCTATAGTCATTCTCCAATGAGAGGCCATATGGGCCACCCTGAGGCTATCCAGGGAGATTTGGAGAATCAACCAGTCTTGTGAGGTATTGAAAAAATCCAAGGGGAATGTACAACCTCTGTGAGTCAAATCAAAAGTCAGGATGAACAAGATGCTATGTGAGTCTAATGCAAAAGTTAGGGGAACATACAACCTCTGTGAGCATAGACAATCTAGTGAAAAATTCAGGGGTAACGTACAACCTCTGTGAGCATAGACATACCAGTGAAAAAGTCAGGGGGAACATACAACCTCTGTGAGCCTAGTCAAACCTTGTGAGCCATGAGCAAAAGTCAAGGCATATAAAAAAGGTTAGGTTGAATATAAAATTCCTATGAGTTAGAAACAAACAATATTCTTAATATTGCAAATTATGTAATTGTATTGATCTAGTGCGTTGGCACGTGTAAACATTATCCACCACGAAGAGAATTTTGAATTGTCTTGTCAAGAGTTGTAACTAAAGTCTCGAGTCTAGTTCTATGTTAGAACTCAAGTGTAATGTTGAGTTGCAACTAAAGTCTTGAGTCTAGTTCTATTTTAGAACTAAAGTGTAATGTTGAATTGCAACTAAAGTCTTGAGTATGGTTCTACTTTAGACCTAAAGTGTAATGTTGAGTTGCAACTAAAGTCTTAATTCTAGTTCTAAGTTCGAACTAAAGCATGTCAGTCTCAAGTCTAGTTCTAAGTTCGAACTAAAGTGTAATGATGAGTTGTAACCAATATCAAGTCTAGTTCTAAGTTCGAACTAAAGTGTAAAGCTGAGTTGTAACCAATCTCAAGTCTAGTTCTAAGTATAAACTAAAGAATGAAGTCGAGTTATGTTTAATGCATGCAATTAGGTTACTATTTCGAGCTTCCCCTCTTCCCCTCTTCAGTCTATATAAGAAGAGGTTGAACCCTCTCTTCAACACAGTTTTGCAACACAATTTTGAAACACAGTTTTCATATGCAGGTTAGGGTGAAGCAATAGAAGAGCACATCAGTGATAAAGAGGCAACATATCAAAGGTGTATTTCAACAAGGTCTTGTAAGTCTTTGTCAGGTCAGATTCATCTTGGAAATCTCTTTGAGAGAAGAACATTCATGGTGGATATTTGTAAGAGATCTTACATTATTAATGCAATAAAGGAATATTGTTTGTTGGGGTTTTTCTCCCTGTACAGGGTTTCCCCAGGGTATATGTGTTGTTTATATGCATTTTTACTTATCTACATAATTATTTGTATTCGATTATGATTTGGAATTGTTGAAATATATTAAGCTGGAATCAAAGTATTGAAGAAAATAAAAGAATTAATCCGCATAAGAAATCACGCTCATAATTTAACATGGTATCAAAGCCTAGGGTGTGTTAAACGTGTTGAAGTGAAGCAACAGGTACACATAGATCCAAGCAAGCTTGATTAAGTTTCCAGTGTGAGGACCATTGCATCCTCCATTTCAGTTAGGGCCGAATATAGGCTCGAAGGAGCTACCAACTTTAATGTGTGGAAGCTTCGTATAACAAATATCTTGCAAGAGCATGATCTTGAGTAGTATGTGACCATAGTGGTGGAGGAATCACTGAATAATGTAGGAAGAACAACCTTCAGGAAGAGTCAAGAAAAGGCCAAGCAAATCATCTTTGACTCAGTCAAAGACAGTATAATGCCTGCAATGACTTCGTTGATGACTGCCAAGAACTGTATGGATACCTTGGTGAATCTGTATGAGAAACAAGCTTCAAGTCAAAAGAGGAAACTTAAGCACAAGATTAAGTATTTGAATATGGAGAAAGGTGAATCAGTGGCATCTTTATGTTCCAAGATAGCTCAGATCAGAGATCAGCTTTTGGTCACAAGGGTGACAGTGGACGGTGATGATTTAGTGCAGGCCATTTTTTATGGTCTTCCTTCTTCATGGGAGAACTTATTATCTAGTGTAAGTGGGAGAGAGATTCAGCCCACATTTGAGAGGTTATGGCATGATTACCTCCAGGAGGAGAGTCACATAGCTACCAGGAACGAGCCAATGAAGGAAGAGCACTCAACTTTAGCATCAAGATTCAAGGGAAAGAAGAAAGGCACTTTCCAGAAAGGCTCTCAGTGGAAGCCAAACACCAAAGGTACATTCAAAGGCAAGAATATTGATACATCTAAGATTAAATGCTTTAGTTGTAATAAGTTGGTTCATTTTGCTAAATATTGTTGGTTTAGAAAGAAATATCCTAGGAAAGAGAAACATCATGCCTCAACTGCTGAGGATGATGAATCCAAAAGAAATTAGAAAATTCCTTCTAATGAGAAAGAAAATAGGAAAGAATATTATTTGGTTTCTGCCTTATCCAGTTCAGTTTCCACGGGGCCGAAAAATTGTTTAGTAGCTAGTGGTGCATCAAAGCACATGACAGGGTACAAGGATATCCTCTCAAATTTTGAGACAAAATCTATTGCAGAGCAGGTCGAGCTTGGGGATGAAAAATTTTACAAGATAGAGGGAGTAGGCTCTATCTCCTTCAGATTGGAATCTGGGGCTAGACTTCATGTTGATGAAGTATTATATGTTCTAGGGCTCAAGAAGAATATACTATCAATTGAAACCCTTGAGGAAAAGGGATATTGGGTGATCTTCAAGGACAAGAAGGCACTACTATGGACTAAAGGTAGCCACTTAAGTACAACAGAACCCATTGGAACTCGCTGTGGAGGACTGTACGTCGTGTCAGGACAATCATTTCAGGCATTGGCTTATGATGCGACTAGCTCCAATGAGTTGTGGCACATAAGACTTGGACAGCTTCATTACAAATCTCTTCCAGATCTACAGAACATGGTATGTGGCATGCCCTCTATTTCTCTTAGTAAAAATGAAATTTGTAAGGGATGCATGCTAGGTAAAAATATAAAGAAATCATTTCCTAGTAGTGACAACAGAGCTCAGGGCATCTTAGATCTGTTTCATTCTGATGTATGTGGTCCCATGTCATATCCCTCACTCAATGGTTGTTTGTACTAGGTCATTTTTATTGATTATTACTCAAGAAAATGTTGGATATATTTTCTTAAATTTAAAAATGACACATTTGATAAATTCAAAGAATATAAATCCTTTATTGAAAAGCAGACAGGGAAACACATCATAATCCTTAGAACAAACAATGGAGGAGAGTTTGATTCTCTTTAGTTTGAGGATTTCTACAAGTCAGCAGGAATCAAGAGACAATTGACCGTGCCATATAACCCTCAACAAAATGGTGTTGCTGAGAGGAAAAACATGACTATTTGTGAGGCAGCGAAAGCAATGATGTTTGACCAAGATCTGCCAAATTATTTATGGCCAGAAGCTACCTCCACTTCCGTGTATATTCAGAACAGGTGTCCACATGATATTTTGAAGGAAAAGACTCCTAAAGAAGTCTTCTCAGGGACCAAAACTAAAGTAGATCATCTAAGGATATTTGGATGTCCTGTGTATATTCATGTCCCTAAGGAAAAGAGGACAAATATGGAACCCTTAGGCAAGAAAGGGGTGTTTGTGGGGTACAATGAGAACTCCAAGGCTTACAGGATTTATGTACCAGGTTAGAGGAAAATAGAGGTAAGCATAAATGTGACCTTCCATGAGGAAGCCACATTTAAGAAATCCAAAGAGATTAAACAAGATTCAAAAGCACTTCAACCAGCTTCACCCTCTTCTGAAAATGAAGAATCATATGATCAGAGGGAGGAACCTTGTGAAGGGCCAAGTGATGAGCCCCTAGAACCTGTTGAAGTCTTAGAAAGAAATCTTGAAGAACCTCCAACCAAAAGGAAGCCAGGGTGGCTTAAAGATATAATGCAGGAAGCAGAAAGGATAATTGCTCCCAAAGAAACTTTCAAGGAAAGGAAGAGGCCTCATAAGTTTGGAGGCTATGTTTCACTGATGAGCAACATTAGTGATGCCGAACCTTCTTCATTTGAAGAAGAAGATAAATTACAAGTATGGAAGGATGACATGCTTGAGGAATACAGGTCTATTATAAAGAACAATGTTTGGGACATTGTGCCAAGGCCAAAAGACAAATCAATGGTTTCTTCAAAATGGATCTATAAGATCAAACATGTAGCTTATGGAAGTGTGGAAAATTTCAAAGAAATATTTGTAGCCAGAGGCTTCACTCAGAAAGAAGGAATCGACTACGAAGAGACTTTTTCTCATGTAGCCAGGTATACCTCCATTCGAGCTATTATTTCTTTAGCTTCCGTACTTGGTTGGAAGCTACATCAGATGGATGTAAAAACAACATTCTTGAATGGAAAGATTGAATAGGAGGTCTTTGTGGAACAACTAGATGGTTTTATACAACATAACAAAGGCACTCATGTATGCAAGCTAAGGAAGGCCTTGTATGGTCTTAAGCAGGCTCCCAGAGTTTGGTATGAAAAGATTCACGGCTTTCTTAAAAGCCCGGGCTTTCAAAAAAGTGATGTTGATGCAAATCTATACTTCAAGGTAAGAGGTAACCAACCTGTTATACTAATCCTATATGTTGATGATCTCTTTCTAACAGGAGATGAAGGGCTAACAGCCTGGTGTAAGAGGGAGATAACCTCAGAATTCGAGATGAAAGACTTAGGCTTGATGCATTACTTCATAGGATTGGAAGTGTGGCAAAGATAGGGCGAGATATTTCTGGCACACGGAAAATACACAGTGGATATACTAAAGAGGTTTGGTATGATGGATTTCAAATCCATGTCTACTCCGATGGTTACCAACCTTAGGAAGCTGCTTGATTCTGATACATGTTTAGATTTGGTGTATCCCACCATGTATAGGCAGGTGATTGGATCATTTATGTACATGATCCACACTAGGCCATATATATGCTATGCAGTCATTGCAATGAGTCAGTTCATGGTTGAACAGAGACATAGACACTGGGTGGAAACAAAGCACATCTTGAGATATCTTAGAAGGACCATTACTTATGGTCTGATATATACATCTAGTGGTGGTTTATTTCTGCATGGGTATGCAGATGCTGACTGTGCAGGAAGCCCAATGGATCGAAAGAGTACTTCCAGACACTACTTCAGTTTAGGATCCGCTACGATATCTTGGTCAAGCCGAAAGTAGGTATGCATTGCATAGAGTACAACAGAGGTTGAGTACATTGCAGCAAGTGATGCTAGCAAGGAAGCAATATGGCTCGGAAAATTGGTTTATGGGTTTTTTGGTGACAAGCTCGAGATGACGGTGGTTCAATGGATAATCAAAGTTGCATAAAATTAACAGAGAACCAACATGATTCATCTTCTGTACTGGTCCTCATAGCTTCCAACAAGGCAGTACTATTATTTAATGGCATCCCTGAAGGAATCCCAGGTGGGGGTGACCACACATATTGCATATTCCTCTGTGGCCCTTTGCTCAAAGTATGTATCCAACCAGTCCTTAACATGGGAGAGGACCTTGAGGAGTGCAAAAGTAACATTTTCCCTATTGGAAAAATTGTGGACCAAAAAATACCCTTCAAGTAGATTCAACCATTTATCGACAACATCTGCATCTATCAATCCTTAAAATAATGAAATATCAAAATTTACTTGTACCTTGAAGGCGGTTGCGTTGCCTCTTGATGAATATGTGTCTCATGTGGGAAACCACCGAAGAATATTTGCAAAGTTTTCCATCATATCGTTCCTTTATCGCACAAGGGATTCCTCAAGCAACATTTTAAAAGGATATCCTGCTCCATCATCTTTTTTCTCATCCCCAATGAGTTTTGGTTGGGTTCGATGCAACTGATCTTGCAAAGGATTGACTCGTTTGAGTCCCAGCTTCTTGTACCCAGATGTTATCGAGGACATGAACAAAGAAAAAAAAATGAAGAGTAGACCGCTCTGATACCACTGATCCAGATTTATGAGTAGAACACAATGAATAATAGATTGAATACCATAACCCAAAGATACATAGAACAACAACATAAATCCAATGAACAATAACTTCTATTGAATAAATAAAATAGGATGAAACTGTAACACTACAGAATTGAAGCAACTTGCTCGAATGGTGGTAGATATCTATGAGAAGAGATGTGGCTGCTACGCACATCTGTCTAAGAAGAATGATTACAATGAGGCTCAAGAGGTATTTTTAACATTACTTATGAATGCCAAAACCCTAGACATCCAAAAACCTAACCCTAGGAGATGAAATTCCACAAGTTATGTGGGCCCTGATTGGTAAGTTGGTATTTTAACTTCTCGGGGTCATAACTTTTTCATACAACCTCTGTTTTAGGTGTGTGATAGAACATTGGAAAGGACTTTTTGAGAAATACACATTATGCCAACAAACTCTAACTTTGTCTACAGTTTGACTGTGGCAAGCCAAAAAAACATTGTTTAGGGCCCCAAAACGGCCCTGGAAGTAAAAAAAGATGTACTGATATGAAAACTTCCAAAATAATCCGGTTGGAATAAGTGGGCAGCACCAATATCCACCTGGATGTTGTGTAGGGCTTCAGGACAACCCCAGAAGTGTAGAATCCACAATTACAAAGAAATGTCATCATTACAGAGAAATGTGTTGAACTAAAAACTGTCAAGAGGAGCTAGTTGGAATAGGTGGATGATGAACAATATCCACCTGGATCACCCCACCTTCTAATAGATATCTCCATAAAGAAAACATTGAAAACACCCATAACAATGCAATTAACATGATATTAATAACATACATTAAAAATATCATTTTCATATATCAATTGATAATTCAAGAACATATTAAAGGATACACACACACACACGAGGTTTTTTACACACAAGAAGCATTCTTGATATCAAGAATGCTTCTTGTGTGTAAAAAACCTCACGTGGATGTAAATTCACACCTTCAAGAACATGGTGGCATCGACCAATGACATCCTCAAGATGATCAAATATTCTCACCCAACGAAATATTTTACCAAATGAAACGTCTGCTATGTAGATCAACACTTCTACAACATATGGAATGCACAATGATTCATCTTTAGAAAAACCAACCACATTTTCATAGTAAATGTGGACATAGTTACCTTACTTGATAATTAAATCAACTGGATTTCTGGTAGTTATAACAAGTACTCCATCCAAATGAATGAATTTTTTCCCATCAATATTAACAAAACACTCATATCTTAACAGAGGAGTCACATCCAAACTAGATCTAATATAATATCCAGGTTTAATACATGTTCAAACCATTTCCTGTAATATAGTTGAACTAGTCAATCCTAGCTATAATAGTAGTTCACTTTATGAAGGATGGTGTAATGAAAGTCTTCCATATTCATCTATGTAGACCATAGGCACTTGAATAACATTATGCATACTATCAATCCATAAGTCATTTTTACCAACAATGTAATGGTTTGGATCATCAACACAAGGGTCTAAGCATGCCAACTCTAGGTTACTTGTTTGATACTCATCAAGAATTTTCATATCATAATTTCTTTTGCACCATTTTTTTCTTCATTGAGAAGAGCAATAGTATCAAAGGATGGAATAATGCCACTAACAAACTACATAGTTGAGCGAGTTCTAAGTAGATATGTTTTAGTCCCATCATTTTTCATTTTGTCACTAACATTACCACCAATCAAGGAACTATCCTTTGGGATTTCAACACTAGATGGTGCTTGTGATTTTTTTCGACATCGAGCTTGCAAAACCTTATCCACGAACAAAGTGAGAAAAGTTGCACATTAAATGAAAAGTTGCATTTTTATCAATTCACATTACATAAAGGATATCAAACTAGGATAAGATTAATGTAAACAAAGAAAACATGTCAGAAATCAAGTGAAGGATGCATACACATTTGAAAGAGATCTAGTTTTCTAATGCATATAAAATCTTATTGGGACATGATGCAATTTGGTGAAGTAAATGTTGGGCCGCGATGCAATTTGGTGAATTAAATGTTGGGACATGATGCAATTTGGTGAAGTAAATGTGTACATGTTCATACAAGATCAATTGAAATAATACCATCTGTTGACAAGATATTTCTCCCATGACTTTGGGTCAAGTCACAATAGATCGAGACCAGATTGAGAAGACTGAAATCTTCGTTACATAATCAAATAGCATACATATCATGCATTATATCCAAATAAAGTATGAAAAGTGATAACATACAATATTGAAATGAACACAAAATTGGAGGGAAATAGAACTCTTATTTTAACACCAAATATCAAAGTTAGTTACAACTTGACTCGCTTCTGGCACTTCTTCTGAGCCAACCACCCGAGTTCCTCCGCAGATCCTTCAAGCATCTACTCAGCTACGAGGATCTTCCTTGAATATCTCAATAAGTATAAGGAGACACCTTATGACTATATGAGAAGGAATAAACATTGGAAAAAGATTTTCTAGGTTGGGGGATGATGCTTAGAGGATAAAAGGAATGATGAAGCTTGCTAGATTTTAACAATATAACCTTGCACCAAAATGATTCTCCTCATACTAGCTCTCAATGGTGATTTCATATCTTCCCCAAGGGGTTAGGGAAGTTGGAATACGTTTTGTATGGGCATGGGGACATTGGGAAACGAGCCCAACCGAAAAACCCGCCCGAAAACTCGGAAATATTTTATTTTTTATTATTTTTGAGGGCATCCGTGGGTGTTACACTGGAAATTCATTGATGTGTGTGCTTTGCATCAAAGGAGACCACAAATATGTGTAAAATACATGTTTTTTAGATGATTTTCATGGGGCAAGTTGGGAATTTATCTAGCAAGCTAATGGAAAGGGTTAGGCCATGGAACAAATGCATAGGTATGGCATTTTGTGTTGTAATCGATGCCCCCTAATGTGTGAGGTTAGAAGGGATAAATGATGGCCAAAATACATTATAAACTCAGAGAGGCGAGGATGCATTGAATTAAATATGTGAAGGTCCCAAAATAACCGATCCAAGAAAAACAACCATCAACACACATAAAGTAAGAGTATTCTCTTCCCAAGTCGGGCATACCCATGCTCATGAGTGATATAAGCATGGTTGCCAAATCAAGTACATTGCGGATCCATGGTATATGTGAAATAGAGATATATTAAATTGCCAAAAATAGTAGACAATGGATCCATGTGATATAAATGAAGTAGCAAGCATGGCCATGAAAAATACACAGTGGATCCATGTCAAATTAGATCATAGCCACAAAGAGATACACAATGGAGCTATGTCTCAAAATAAATAAGAGAGGATATCTGGGACCAAATGGAGAGAACAAGCTAATCCTATGCAAGTACCAATGTCTGTGAGGTGTCACCATATGGGTCGAGAAGGAGAACAAAAGATGTGATGATCGTGCTTCACCCAAGATCTTCACAACAATCTGTCGTGGTACATGTATACACTATGTGAATAGATGAGTTGAAGTCGAACATAATGAGACATTGTTTGATTACTGGTCATTGATGTATATTGTTAACAAACACGAGACAACCCACCAATGATAATAATGGGCATCAAGGTACCAAGGTAAAATCTAACAAGTGTGAATAAATGAGATGATGTCGAACACCTAGTAGAATCTATTGATTAGGGGACATCGATGTATTCCCATTGTCAATACAAGGAAACTGATGATCGCAAGCCCAAAGGTACCGAATATGACTATAGATCCCTATCCTAGAGCAAGATGTGTCAAATTCAATGGGAAGAGATCTGCTGGAATGAAGGCATTAAGGCATCCTTCATCATCCAACACGAGGGGTGGCGGAAGGCCAAATATTTAGAAGAAATTGAATGAAGAGACAGATACTTGTGATGATGAGATTGACTTGAATGATTCGGGAAGTCCAATGTGCAAGGTCAGGAACTAACTGCAGAATGTCGACTCAGGTTGAAACTTTCCCCTGAACAAAAGCACGACACATTATGCGACTTAGGCAACATGGAATATAAATTTGGATGCATTTGTGATACACGAGGCATCAACAAACGATCCATGTGGTTGGAAGAATAACCAACCGGGGGAGATAAAACTCAAAAACGAGAAAAAGTCTCTTCAAGCCATACTAGACCCAAAAATGATGAGATGTCGACTCAATATTGTGCTTTGTTCAAGGCCAAAAAGACTACTGCCAATACAAGAGATAAATGCTTTCCCCCCCCCCCTTTTTTTTTTTTTGTCTTTTACATATTATTAAAGCCTAAAAAAATTAAAAGAATGCTATAATACAATGGAGGAAATGAGTGTCATGAGCAAGAGAACTTGTCCTAGAGCGCAAGGAACATACCTATGCTCAATGCAAGGAAAGCATGTGATATGGACACTTAGGGGTTGTTTCCTATAGAGATAAGGTGTCAAATCGCAAAGGCATAAATTGCAAGGTTGGGAACTGATAAGAATGCATAAGCAATGGGCTCAACAATAGCATGTTGAAGCCGACATCAGGCCTAAAAGCGTGAGCGATCAATATTAAATGCAGTTACAACTCGACTTTAGGAAGTAAACCTCTCATGGTGGTCTTTTTCGTAAGCTTAGTTTGCAAGGCCCGAAAAAGAGTAAAATAATACCAAGGAGAATTGTTCTAGTTAGAGTTTGACTAGAGTATTCATTTTTTGTAAATAGTTCGTTTGATCTGAAAAAGGGTTAAACTTATACCGAAAATACATCCTTTATAATCCATTTTATGAGTGTGAAATAAAAAATGTCACTCGACCATGTTTTCATGTTTAAGGAGTGTGAAAAGAGCTTAACTGAAACTCGAGTGTTATTTTTTGTAAATTTAGTCTCCTGAGCCTAAAAAAGTGTAAGACAAAACTAAGGATAACTCTTCTAGCCAATAGAATAGAGTATAACTTTTTCATAAGTAGTCTATTCGGTCTAAAAAAGGGGTAAACTTGTGCCGAACAAACGTTCCTTCACATCCATTTAACGAGTGTGAAAGAAACAAGATCACTCGATAATATTTTCAATTTTAAGGAGTCTGAAAAGAGATTAACTATGGACTCCATAATGTTGTTGTCAACAAAAT
>JZKD02S1675880.1:201485-237112 GCA_000966675.3 Picea glauca
GAAAGGTAATATCCATAATAAGACTGAGTAAGAAGCATGAAGTTCAAATGCAAAATCATGGTGGGGCTAACTAGGACTCCCAAGCATAAGGAAAAATCTTGCAGCATGAGCGCCATCATATAATGAGGCTCTAAACTAAAGTTCCCATGGAAGGTAGTCTCTGAAGTTGTCTAATCGTACGCGGGGGAGGAGACTGAATTATTTCCTTAACCTTAAAGGGGTCAACCATGATCCCCTTCGTCGAAACAATGAATCCAAGAAGACGACTTGAGGCCATGCAAAATATACACATGTGCATATTCAATTGGATCTGATAGTAATGACATCGTTCAAAAACTAAGTAGAGGTGTAAGAGAAGTTGGGATCTTTTCTACGAATGAGTTGTAAGATCATCTTAGTATGCCTCCACTATATGCTTCGAGTCATGAAAATTGAACATCATGGCCCATTGGAATGTAGCACCAGCATTTTTAAGACCAAAGGGAATCTTATTATAAGCGAAGGTTCCCCAGGGACATATAAAGGATGTCTTGTGCTAGTCTTCCAGATGAATCTCCATCTGGTTGTAACCGAAAAAACCATCCATAAATGAAAGTATTTCTCTCCTTGCACACTCATCTAATATCTGGTCAATAAATGGTGTCGAAAAGTTATCTTTGGGACAAGACTTATTTAAGTCCTGGAAATCCATGCATACACAAATTGTACCCTTCTTTTTATCAATCAGAACTAGGTTGGAGACCCATTTCTTCAAAGGCACGGGGTAGATGAAGCTCACATTAATCAACTTTTCCACCTCTGGTTCGATTGTCAGTGCCTTCCTAGGGTTTATAGGTCTCAACTTTTGTCGAACCGACTTTTCATTTTCATAGGTTCGAATTTCGTGTTGAACTATCCGAGGATCGATGCCAGGAATTTCCTCTTAAGACCATGAAAACAAGTCTCAAAAATATTTATAAAGTGTCGTGTACTGAACGATCTCATCTTGTGAGAATTCTTCTCCAATGAATACGTTTTTGACGACATCGATATTCCTAGAAATTTTCATCGAGATCATCTTTGATATATTAGCCATATTTCCTTCAGCGTTGACACCATGTCTGGCCCAGGGATTAACTGTCTGATCAACACTTCTAACGATAGCTGACTTAAACTCTCCATTATTTCTGCGACCAAGTTCAGGGAGGAAATATGATCTATGATGCATATCTCCCCATGGCCTTTCAACTCCGATCATTTCCTTGATAATAGCTTCATATGATGGCAAGACAGTGTCTAAACAGTCTTGGGAGCTTGAAGAGTTATGAGCCCAAACAAGCTCGCGAAAAAGACCATCCTCCTCTGTGATTGAAGGAGTTTGATCTAGCTTTGTCGTGGCATACTAAATGGCTTGATAATCTATTTCAACTACAAACAAGGGTTTGGTCATCCCAACATGGATTCGACCTTCAACCGAACTAGATGGTGAGGGTGGCATCCATGGGTAATGCATATACGAAATTCTAAATGAAGCGACCCTATTGACGGGAGTCATAGAACCCAAGTTATGGAAGCCGACCAGAGTGGTGTGAACATACGAAATCGGTGCAGGAGAATCAAAATATCCTATAAGCAAAGGATACATTCCATAATTGATACTCTCAATTGTCGCTTGAGAGTTTTCAATATAGGGGAAAATGGTCTTGGGGTTAGCTATCGCATCAAAAAGGTTGGATGCCACCTAATCAATGGTCACAATCCTTCCCTCATGAGGAAAACATATAATTCGAAATATTTTCGAGATGACAACCATCATGGCATATGTCCAACTTCTTCTTAACGATAGATTATAGTCGAGTGGTGCATAGACTACTTCATCTTCCACGCAAATGGATTTTCCCCCAAGCATAACTGGACAAGAAGGAATCAGACCATGTCGTTGACATGATCATTCATCGAAGGCAGTCAAGAGGGTAAGAGAGGGGGTAATCTCAAGAGAATTGATAGTTTTCAAACATGACAAGGACATTACACATGTTGAATCACCCTCATCAACAACGATTCTCTTAACCAAAAGATTGTTGCAAACAACACCAATCTGAAAAGCTACATGATATGGAAGGCGGGGCCTCACATCAATAGCATCAAACTTCATTACAAAGTGACTGGACGAATCAATATAAGCTCATATGGTAGACAATAACACAACGTACTGCAAGGGAAAACTTTGGAGCACCTCCAAAGCGGACATTGCACAGGGAATCTGAGCCAAATCCTCGACAATCGAATAATTGGGGGAAACTCTCACATTGGGGTTATGCATTGTCCATTTATATACACCCTTATTTATGCGTGGTGTTGTCTCTTTGTCAGGAATCTCTATGTGGAGAGGGGCCTCATCCTCAGAAACTTTCTTACCCTTCTCGGTTGACTCTGGATTATCATAATTCCGATATCTCGTCGACAAATCTACATCTTTTAGCTTCGAATGGCTAAGAATATTCACTACTCCTTGATATCCATCAGGCATAAGCACACTTGAAGTGCCCCCTTGCGGGTTTAATTTGGAAGAACCAGCCTGTAAATTCTTCCCTTGTGGAAAGGGATTCTTCAACATAGCAGGTTGTTGCTCTTAATTTAGCTTTATAAGATGCTAGGCGTCTTCCTTCAGTGGGAACTCAATTGTAAGGTGATCTCCATCACAAATCTTGTAAGGAAATTTCACCTTCCTTTTTTCATCTCTGCCCCCCTCAACATTCTTATCATTTTTTTTTTTATTTCCCCCACTACGCTTCTTACCCTTGCATTTTTTCTTCTCTCCTGGTTGTTGAGGACCCTTTGAAGTCTTTGTTTGCATAGAATACACGTTGAAAGACTGGGTGGTGGGGGTGGTCAAGCCATAGGCTAGACTCTCCACAGGTTGTTGAATAACAAGTTTTTGCATCTGGCTTGTAGTCAGGTCTACAACTTTCGATTGAGAAGAACCCACTATACCATCGACATGTGGGTTAGAATTTAGTTTTTCCAAGTCGAGAGTAGATCATGGTGCATCCGACATAATCTCATAGATCATGCTCGATTGAGAGTAAATGAGCTCTAGCTATTGCACCCGAAAGATCGCTCGTTCTTATGTAAACACTCCCGAAATCAAAACATCTTATGAAATGTACGGTAATAGAGATTTCAGGAACCACTCAAGAAGAAACTTAGGTGGAATTGTAGCTTTAATAAATCTCTTCCTTCTCCTCCATTCCCGAATATGATCGGAAATGTGCGTGGCCTTATCTTGCTGAAAATTATCCTGCAATTCTGTCTGGGCGTCATACCAGACATGGAGTTGGAAATGGTTTAGGAAAACCATGGATAAATAACCAAAATTTGAGTACTTCCCCCTTTCAAGTTCAATGGAAAAAATCCCAGCATGGGGGTAGACTGACCAAGAAAGAGTTTTTCCCCTTATGACATCCCTTGAGATGTATTCCACTATCCTTGGAGAGGGGTACTCACCAACGACGACCCTAGCAAATACAAAGGTCCTTTCCAGGGAACAAATTGACTTGGGAAGGGGTTTCCCCATGCCGACACTGCAGATGCAGTGAAAGGGTTACTCCCAAACCCATCATAAGGTGTGAATAGGGTCGATTTAGATGACATAATAGCGTATTGAGATCTCCTACCCATAGAGGTGCCCCAACCCCATGCAGGGTTAGGGCCAAAATATTGGAAAGGTCTACTTTCTATGAACGGGGCTGACGAAGGAATGTGACCTCCACCCAAAGAGACGGCTTGGTACAGAGATGGAGTTCTCCCTGCACCAACATTTGAAGACTGGGATGATGGTTGAGAACTAACCAATGAGTTAAGTGCATCCATTGACGACATTCCATATGGAAAAAAATTCGTTGTTGATGAAAATAATGCAGTTGAACTCGAAATTAGAGTGGGACTGATGACCAATGAGGCAAGGCTACTAGTCAACACATCGATTGTGTATTGAATCACACCCGTTGTTGTTCCTGAGATTAAACTTAAGGCTCAAAGAGTAATGTCAGGCATCATGAATGTTTGAATATAATATTTTAAAGAGTTCTTTTTTCTACCTTCAGTTATATGAGAAAGGATCCTTAAATGAAATTAATAATAGGACAATACAGAGGTCATATTTTGTTGTCCGAGTCACAATTTTAATATCAAATGATGTGAGAGAAACTTACAAAACTGTTAAACAAAGTAAGCCATCAATTACTGAAGAGTCTCACCTTGTTGCAGTAGAAGAAAATAAAGAGTGCACCCTTGAACATGATATAATATGCATCAATTCAAATAGCTTGCATGTCTTGTATTACTTACAACAATTACATAGGAAAAACTACTCACTTAATGAATTACTGAGATAATATGATTATAATAGTCGTGATACTAAATTACAATCAATCACTTATCAAGAATTACATAAGGAAATTCAGAGATATGGAAATACATAAGAAACACACAACTCAAACTGAACAGAATTTGGAATCTTTGTCTACACTTGTATTAATACTCAAAAAACGAGAATTTTCTCTATTACATCCGACAAGAAGCAACCTTTTTATAGATCTTGGATCTATGTATTTATACAAAACTTTCACAACTCAAAATGGCTGGACTTCTTATAATTAAAAATAACAAATATTTGAAATAAGAAAACAACGCATAGAGAATGATGAGCTTCGTTGGCAATCTCTTCTATCTCTTCGTTTGCTAGCAGAAACGCTTCCTTTCCTCATTCCTTTTAGGCCTGACACATCTGTCTTCTAGTCTTCTTAATAATTCAGCATAATATCTTAGCCGTTGTTGTCCTGTTGCCATATGTCCCTCCAGCCACGTTCAATAATGCAATAGAATTTTCTTACCTGCTCACAACTGTGCTTGCTTTTCCATGCTCGATGCATTGGTTGCATCTATCTAAAAATTCCACCACTAGCTTTGATGGCTCAATTGTTTCATTCACCTCAAAAGTGTATAATTTCCTGTCCACTCGAGGTAGCTTTCCTTGGATCCTTTTCACCTCTTGAGCTATGGGTTGGGACTGTGAACTTGGGTCCACTAGCCATTTATTAATATTAAGAAGATCGATTTGGCTCATTTCTTGAAGGGCTGCCAGAGTTTCTTCCTTGTTCTTTCTAGAGTTATGCTGGTTTATTTCAATATTGATTTGTCCCAGGGCCTCCGCGATACTGCTTCCCTAAAAATCAATTAGTTTTTTGTCTAAGGATGATAACACTTCTTGGAAAGTGTCCTTCTCCTCCAAGGATAATGTCTTGCTCTCTGCCAAATTTATTTCCCATACCTTCAGGGACACACCACCTCTTATTTGTTTAAAAGGGGAAAGTCGAGGAAAATTAGGGACATTATCTTCTTGTGCCAATACGATGGATTCTTTAAATTTAGCTCGGGTTATGCGGGCTTCTCTTCCGTTAATATAGAAATCCTTCAGAGCAAGGTCTATTGCATGGTATCACTTTTGGATGGCATCAACATTCATAAAAAGATCCCGCTAGGACATTTCTAGTTTTTCGTTTATTTTCAGTGCTTGAATCTAGAAGGTTGAAATATCTACTTATGTACCTTCAGTCAGGTCTAATCTGGCTTGCAATTGCCTTATTAAGTCATCACATTGAGTGACCAATCCTTTTTTGGCCTAAATTTCTATGGAGCTCCTCGAGGTTAGCCCGCAACATTCTTCACATTACATCACCCATTAACCTTTCATGATATCATTTTCATAAATATATTTGGGTTTCACCTTATTATTTTCCACTTTATTCATTTTAGTATTAAAAGGGAATTTGTGATTAAATATTAGAAAATCAACATGTTTTCATATATATCTAAAAAATGTGTGAGCTTTGTAATGTGTAGGAATATGTGAAGGATTACTTAAAAAAGACTTCTTGAATACTTCCTCCACCATTTCAAGATTTGAGGATATAATTCATTCCTATTTCAAGGAGAAGATCATGGAGATTTGGTTGGCATATCGTATCCAAGATATATGAGAGATATGTGTGAGGATTTGAAGGGATTATATTTTGTAATAATGGAAAATTAGTTGAGAGGAAAGTGGATCTGTAATTATGAGATGGTTATCTTATCTTCAAGGCTCTCATGTATAAAAGAGAGTGCTCTCTCTTCATGAGGGGGTAGTCATTGAGTAGTCATTTAGTAGTAGTCATTAGGATTCAAGTAGAAATATAGATTAGTCTTAGATTTGTAATTGGGAAGAAAGGGATTCTTAGCTTTGATTCATAGTTTTGGTTTTCATGCTTTCATTATTTTGTTATGAATATTGATTTGATTATTGTAATGTAAGATTGCTTCATTGGTGTGAGCTTAGATATGTTGTTGTGTCATTCAACTCTTCACATGTTGTATTGCTTTTCCTTCATGTAGTTTTCCATTCCTAGATTAATCTCATTTACACAATTTCATTTCAGTCTTGTGTTGTAGCAATTCAATTCCAAGTCGTGTGTTTCAGTTTCTTGCATTAGATTGATGATTTAATTCCATTTGTAGCTTCGACATTAGATTATATTAGTTCCGCTTCAATCCTGCATATACTTTGTGTGTGCTTCGTAAGTGTATGAACCTCATATTGACAAATTAGATAGTTGGGCAAGTACTACAATGCAATTAATACAACATTAGTTCGGTCAAACGTAACAACTGTTGTTCCCTTTGCAGGTAGTGTCGTTCATCTGCACGGAAAAATTGTCATTCCCTTTATTACGATTGTTGTTCCTTTCACAGGTGTTGCATCTCTGGAGGATGAGGTATTGAAAACGGAAGGTAAGAACCTACGTAGGCAACAAGTAAAATGCTTGTGCTAGAACCTACCTTCGGCTGGTGCATAGAGGTTGTTTTTAGGACATCTTTAGAGACCAACACCAGTCAGTCTGGTAAAAATCTCGGGATATCATGGGGAGGGACTGAGCATTTGAAAACCCTGATATAAGAGAAGTTTTATTCAATGAACCAATCTGCTAGTTTGCCCAGATTTCCCATGATTCTGTCTGAAATTCGAGGGGGTGGGAAACCATATAGGGCTATATGAAAAGGGAACACTACATTGTGACATATTTCGTAAAAGAAATATTTTTCTTTTCCCTCCCACAACTTGGAATGGTAAAAGTGAATAGGCTTTGCACTGGTCGGGGTCCATCTCCAATTCATCAATGGGAAAGGAGTTAGGAAACAAATGGCGTCCATGACATACGTAGAGATAGAGAAATGGGCAGGCTGCCCATTTTATTTCGCCATTTTGTATTCAGTAATTTCTTTGGCCAAGTTGTATGATAAAATTTTGGCCCAATTAAAAGTGTATCCCTCAACCACCTCATGCATAATCGATACCCATGCCACTGGGAAATGAGTAGGAATATTCTTTTCGAATAGTCTACAGAGCATCATGGCTACGTAAATCATGTGAGTGTCCAACGACGTTGTGGCATACACACCATGAGAGTTGACCCTGAACTTCTCTGGGTGCCCCCACCAGGACTTGATTATATCTAGGTAACTCTTGGCGTATTGTATGCATTCATGTTGCTCTAATTCAACATAAATGCAACGTTGTAATTATATTTAGGAGTGGGAGATATCTTATACATTACTTGGAGGTGTTCTGGTTAGAATGACCCAACGAAAAAAATTTGGTGGTTGGCGATACTCATGGTTTGGACGTCGATGTTCTCCAAGGCCCAACCTATCATGTCGTTATACAACATGAATCTCGGTCGTGCAACTATATTATGTAGCTCCGACTAAGCTATATATCTGAGTTTAGATTCATGAGTATCGTCTAATTCATCACCAGAATCTTCTGGATATTTTATAATCTCATGTTCTAGAACCTCGAACACCTGTGTCCAAGATTTCACAGTGCCTATGGCTCGCGACGTGGTATCTGATAGAACGTATTCATTTGGATTTGAAATTTCGTCAGCTGCATCAGGCTTCTTTGTCATTTTTCGTGGTGCCATGATATCCAGACAACAAAATGAGGTTACCTGTTGCAGAGGAATCGCGTGAGCTTCTCAATCAGATACAACTTGGTACTTTGCGGAGGGTGAAAATGAATTCAAAACCAAAGTGTTTTTATTCACATCAGATGCATTGATTCTAGTATATCTTTACTGACGGAAAATTTAATAACTTTAATGGAAAAGTCTACCTGGTGATATGCAATCTTCGTTAAAAATCATTACCGTTAATTAGTCATAAATGCCATTAATATTCGGCGGTTCGTGTTTGAGAGTTTTAGGTCAGATAGAGTGTGAATTTCCTGAATCCTAAATCTGTGAAGGTTAATCCCTGTATAATTTCTTTTTAAAACCTTAATTAATCATGTTTAAAAAGATGTGTTAAATTCAAGTGTTTCGGGAGTTCGAACTTCGGGAACTTTAAATGTAGCTCGATAGGAAATCCATGAAACCTAAAACTGCGAAGTGATCAATTATCCGGTAATCGGTTTTAAGTCTTAATTAATCATATTTAACTTTAAGTGTTTCGGAAATTTGGACTTCGAAGATTTTAGGATACGGTGAAGGGAAAACTTCCAAACCCCGAAGTGCAAAGTCATTAATTATTCCTTAACCATGATTAACTTAATTAATTAAAGTTTAATATTTTGGTATTTTGGTGCTTCGATGATTTTGTGGATTAGTCCTTTGTTATATTTCCGAAGGGTCATATCCCATGGTGACGTGTCGCAGATGACATCATTATAGATGACGTGTCGAGAAATGGGAGGTGCCACGTGTTACTTGGAATCGTATGAATCTTCAAACGAAAACATGAGAAATGGGTGCCATGTGTCAGCTCAAGGAAAACTCAAAAGATACACGTGTATTATGACTCGTGTATTTTTAAAGGTTTAGAAAAAAGTGATGAACGTATACTTTCGGGTTTCAGGGATTTCCTCGTTAAGACTTATCGAAACACCCGAAGCGCGAAGCTCCAGAACGACCTTTAGTGATTTACTTCTTTAACAATTAGGCGACTCCAAAACTCCGAAGAAATTAGGATCATTCGATGAAACGAGAAAAACTTCATCAACAATGGGTATCACGCACGCCTTATTATTAATTAACTTGAAATGAATTTGATTTAAAATTTGAAAGTTATTCTCTGAGTTATCGTTTTGGGAAAAATCATATTTTTCATGAAGTGGAGAATGTAAATATCTAAAGTTTAGGATTATATGTGTTCCAACATAGGCTCCATCTGGGGATCGTGTTTCCCTGTGAGACGCGAAAGAACAATAGACCAAGTACCTTTATTGGGTAAATGGAGTCATCATTACATTTTTGGGAAACAATTTTAGAGATTAATCATACAGAGAAAAAATTTAAAGACACACCTAATCCTTTCATCTCAAATTAGGCCATTTAAAATTTCCTTTTCCTAAAACTGAGTTTGGATTTTCTTAAGATAATCAAAATAACTCTAGCCGAAATATTAGATTTTGATCGACTTTGTTCGCATCAAGGTTAAGTATATGTAACATATTATTTAGGGGATCCCCCATTGGTTTAGAATGTAAATATTATTGGAAAGAGAATTAGATGTCAGAGTATGTCATGTAGATATGTATGACAACCATACAGATATCATAGACATTGCTTCACTGCTAGTGAGCCTGTTCAGTACCCCAGTAAAGTTATCTACTTCTCCCATTGAATTTCCTTTCGCCACTTCAATTAGCACTTTTACATTTTGCTAAGATGAGGGAAATCATTATATGAATTTTCTTTCATCATCTCTCTTTGGACAAAATGGGGGCAATCAAATTTCAATTTTCCTTTCACCATTTGTCTTGGACTAGATGGGGGCAATCATATTATGAATTTCCTTTAACCATATGTCTTATATTTTCAATATTTAAAGTGGGGGCAATCAATCCGTATGCATCATACATGGGATGATATCTACTTAAAAAATTTCAAAAGGAAGGTCTGTCATAATTTTTTTAAGCATGCTTCGAAAACAATTTTCTTCCAGTCTTCAATACACCTTCGCATATAAGGAATATTTTATAAGGATTTTGAATTTCAGGGATCAACCTTGAGCGAATTAATCAGTTTAAAACCAAATAGAAGAGCTAAAGTTATCAGGATTAGCCTAGACATACTTTCCTTCAGTTAAAATCATAGGAACATAAAGATATTCGCCTAATCTCGTTTTGAAGATGTGTTTTTAAGCTTTCAGAGTCAAGGTGAGATTCTTTATTTCTATGAAGACTAAGGGAAAGTAGTGAAAATCGTAAGAGAATAAAAACTCGGGGATAGGCAGAATAAAATAGAACGGAGATTTGGAGGGTCTGATGCAAAAGAGTGTCATTCCCACACAAGTTTGTTTATTGATTCTCGAACTTTGTTCAAGCCTTTTTATTCTTATTTTCTTTTTCTTTTATTTCATTCAAAAAAGGTTTCAGAATTAAGCTATAATTTCATACTTCTCTGATCTTTGATCAGGTGACAATATCTATATGAGTGGAAATCCTTTACATCTGACATGATTCCTTAAAATTTTAGCTCGAACTGACTAAATAGGAGTTCATACCTCAGATTGCCTTTGTAATTTCAATCAAGTAAATCATTAATTTATCACATGTTTTGAGAGAAAACTAAGGTTTTGAAAATTGAGTGTTGGATTTCAATACATCCTTATCTCTCAACGAACAATATGTATTCTGCAAGAAGATAAAAATGGGAAATGCCAGAAAATTCCGCAGGATAGAAATGATATGTGGTACAACTGTTTTTATATTTTTCTTTCATGATATCAAGTAAAACTAATTTATTTACAGTAAAAGAAAAATTTAGATAATTTACAAAAGAAAAATAAAATTGCAAACCGAAATATGGAAACCAAAACCAGTATATACAATGGGAATCTGAAAAATGACTATTGAATAAAATGTTTTAGGTAACGCCCATTGATAGGAGCGTCAAGAATCTTTCCGTCGAGGTTTTATAGTAAGAAAAAATTTCTCCCTTTAGCGGTTGCAATCCTGACTGGTCCAAACCAGAGATGGTTGAACTTGCCATGTTTTCCCGCATCCTCCTTTCTAGCATCCCACTTTAAAACTAGATCGCCTGGAAGAAACTCCCAGTCTTTAGCCTTTTTATCGAAAAGGTCCTTCATATTATCTTGGTACCTTTGAAGTTTGTCATCCACTTCAACCCTATTTTGCTGGACTTTGATTATTTGGTTTATCCTTCTTGTAATGTCGTTTGTCTCTTCATTTGCATCTTCCAGAGCTTCATCACAGGAAGAGCGAGATTGATAGGAAGGACAATGTCAGTACCATAAACCATTTAAAAAAGGGACATACCTATTGATTTCTTGGTTCCAATCCAATTCACCCATAAGGCGTACTTCAGGTGAACGTGCCAAGCCTTCTTATTTCCTGTCAACACTTTTTTTATTATAGTCATCATGCTCTTGTTGGATGATTTGGCCAACCCATTGCCCTAAGGATAATAGGTTGTAGAATGTCCTAACACAATGTTATATTTTTGGAAGAAACTTATCATTGCCATAGATTTGAAATCTTGGGCGTTGTCAGTGAATATTTTTCGAGGACAACCAAATCTAGATAGGATGTTTTCTTCCAAGAAATTTATTACCACCGAATCCGTAGAATTCAAAGTCAGAATGGCTTCAACCCATTTCGTGAAGTAATTGGTGGCAGTTAAAATCCATTTATGTTGTGCGCTTTACTGTGGATGGATTTCTCCGATGAAATCTAGACCCCACTGGTGAAAGGGAGCTTCTACTTTGACCGGGACTAAAGGTAGTGCAGGTAGCTTTTGCTTACCAGTGAACAATTGGCAAGAGTTGTAGGCTCTAACCTTGGCATTCACTTTAGTAAATAATTTTGGCCAATAATATCCATCTCTTAAAATCTTGTAGGCCATTTCCCTCCAGGCGTGGTGTCCTCCGCACACCCCTTCATGAAATTCATTTATGACGCCTTCCGTTTCAGATTCTATTAAGCAACTTAACAAAAAACCTAGGGGATCCTTCCAGTATAGTTGGTCGTCAATAATACAATATTTGACTGCGTGCAACTTCAAAGTTCTCACTTTGGACGGGGTCATATCATTCAGGCACTGAAGGGTCAGGAGGTATGAAACAATATTGCAATACCAAGCAGAGGATGAAAATGTATCTTGAATCTAAATCGTGTAGATTTTAACATTGTACAATATTTATTGCAAATACAAAAATTACACAGAGATTCCCCCCCTGGAAACCCAAACTGGGAAAACCAACACATTCTATATTCATTCATAGTGATACATTGTTTACAATACAATATACATATAGGAGCCAGTGACATCCAAAACCCTAACCCAATGACATGGATTAGTCAACAATCCTAATTCCTGAACTGGAAATTGAAAACCATCGGCAAAGAAACCATGTGCCGAAAAACCACCTAAATATACCCCCCCTACGCGCCCATACCCAACATTCTCCCACTTGTTTTTTTCTTTGCATACGGGGGGTTACAGGGTTACATAGTCAACAATATAGGGCAACAATGCCCATGGATCCTCTACACTAAGAGAAATTCTTAGTGCTCACAGATTTTGTTAATGAATCTGCAAAATTCTTCGAAGTGTCCACCTTCATCAACAATACTTTCTTTTCTTCAACCATGTCTCTCACAAAGTGATATTGAATATCAATATGCTTTGTCTTTGAATGATGAGCTGGGTTCTTCACCAGAAAAATTGCACTCTGACTGTCATAATCTATCCTTACAGATTGTTGTACCAACCCAATACCTGAACACAATCTTTGTAACCATATTGCTTCCTTACTTGCATGAGTGGTTGTCATGTATTCAACTTCTATAGTTGAAAGTGCCACTACAACCTGTATTTTTCTTATCCAACTTATTTCTTCTCCAAACAGGTTAAACACATATGCACTTGTAGATCTCCTACGATCCAAATATCCAGCCCAGTCTGCATCCACAAAGCCATGTATATCCACTACTCTGTCTAATCCCGGTTTTCCTTGGTAGCACAATCCATAGCTAGCAGTGCCACGCAAATACTTGAAAACCCTTTTTACTGTTGTCCAATGCTCCTTCCCTGGTTTTGAGATATACCTTCCTACAACTCCCACTGCTTGTGCAATGTTCGGTCTGGTGCAGACCATTGCATACATCAAACTGCCAACTACACTCGAATATGGAACATGAGACATGCCCTCCTCCTCTTCATGTGTCTTGGGAACCTTGACCGGTTTACATTCCTACATATTAAACCTCAGCGATATTGTCTCGACATATTTTCTCCGATTTAACTAGAGTTTCCTCTTTTTCCGATCTCTTTTAATTTCYATGCCCAAAATGAAATTTGAAGCACCGAGATCCTTCATGTCAAATTTAGAGGACAACTGAGTTTTCACATCCTAGATAATATCCTTGTTGTTTCTTATCAACAACATGTCATCCACATACAAGACCAAATAAATCAAATGATCACCAATTAATTTAAAATACACACAATAATCCTATTTTCTTCTTGTGAAGCTAAGTCCCAGCATATAAGTATCAAATTTTTGATACCACATCCTTGGTGATAGTTTTAAACCATACATGGAATTTTTCATCTTTCATACCAGCTCCTTATTTCCCTTCACAACATAACCTTATGGTTGCTTCACATAGATTTCTTCTTCCATATCCCCATGTACGAATGATGTCTTCACATCCATTTTTTCTACTTCAAAATCAAATGCAACAACAACAGATAACATAAATATTATAGAGGTTAACTTGGCAACAGGAGAAAAAATTTCACCAAAATCAATTCCCTCAACCTGGGAATAACCCTTTGCTATTAACCGAGCTTTGTATTTCTCCACTTTTCCTTCTGCATTCAACTTATTTTTAAATACCCATTTGTTTCCAATGGAATTTCTTCCACTTGGAAACTCCACTAGATCCCAAGCCTCATTCTTATCCAAAGATTCCATTTCTTTGTTCATGGCCCTTTTCCAGAGATTTGCATCCTCTGAATCCACTGCCTCCTTGAAAGTTCTAGGATCATCATTAGTAATAGACAAAGAAAATTTGAATGGAAATTAGATGGAGTATACATCTCTGGTATCCTTCTTTCTCGAACCGATCTCCTCGATACTGAAGTATGAGGATCTTCTTCTTCTGATTCATGTTCTTCTGTAGAGTTCGACTCATCATCCTTTAAATCAAACTCTATTTTCTCTGGTTCTTCCTTACTTGGTAGGACTTCATGTTCAACATCATCCTTCATTTCTCTAAATACCACATCTCGGCTATACACTACCTTCTTATTTTCTGGGTTCAAAAGCTTATAACCTTTGAGACCATCTTTATATCCAATAAAGATACACGTTTCATCCTTCTTATCTATCTTACTCATGTTTTCCTTTGGAACATGAACATATGCATCATAGCCAAATACCTTGAGATGTGTGAGAGAAGGTTCCTTACCAGTCCATACCTCTTGTGGAGTCTTGTCATCCAACGTTGATGAGGGTGATCTGTTGACTAGGTAACATGTAGTACCCACTGCCTCTGCCCAGAATTCTTGCCCTAACCCGACACCACTAAGCATGCACCTTGCTTTTTCCATCAGCGTCATGTTCATCCTTTCTACAATTCCATTATGTTGAGGTGTGTATGGAGTATTCTTCTACCTTTCTATACCACACTTCTTACAGAATTCTTCAAATTCATTCCCACAGAACTCTCTGCCATTATCTGTCCTCAACACCTTAATCCTTTTCTCTGTTTGATTCTCAACAAGAGCCTTAAACTCTTTAAACATGTCAAAGACTTCATATTTCTTCCCGAGGAAACATATTCAAGTATTCCTCGAGAAGTCATCTATAAATGAGACATAGTACACAAATTTTCCCAATGATGGGACCAACATAGGTCCAAAAACATCAATGTGAACTAGCTATAAAATTCCTTCTGCCCTGTTTGCACCAGAGGGGAATCTTACCCAATTTTGCTTCCCATATAGACAATGTTCACAAAAATCAAAATCCAGAGAGTAGTTAGATATACCTTCAACCATACCTTTACCATGTAGTAGTCGAAGACCCTTCTCTCCGATATGCACCAGTCTTTGATGCCACAACATAAACTTTTCTCTAGAGATTGTATGAGTCCTTTCTTCTTCAACTACAATATCAGGAACAATGGAACTATTACACCCATCACTAATAGTGCTTCCTTGCAACTTATACAGAGTTTCAAACCGAACTCCCTTCAACAAAACCATTGCTCCTTGAACCATCCTGCAGGTTTCCTTTTCAAATATTGTTTTTAACCCTACATCGTCCATTTTGCTTACAAAAATAAAATTTATGGCCAAAACTGGGATGTGTAGAACATGAGGCAGTATTATAATCCTTCCATCTATGAACCTCAACTTGACTTTTCCTCGTCCTATGATTATGATTGTCGAATCATCACCTAAGAAAACATTAGCTCCATCATTCCTTTCATATTCGCAGAACCACTCCCTGTGGGGAGTCATATGAAAGGATGCACCAGATTCAACCAACCATGACTCATGATCTGCATATGTGCTTGAAGAAGCCAAGTACACATCCCCTCCTTCTTCCTTGGAGGTATTTTCTTCTGTAGAAGGAGATTATTCAGACCCCTTCTTTTTCTCAACTTTGGATCTACACTGCTTCTTGTAGTGCCCTTCTTTTCCACATCTCCAACATACCTTTACAAAATTTCTGGGAGATTTAGATCTACCCTTAGAATTAAATCTCCCACTTGATAACTTAGATCTATTTCTTTCCCGGGAACGTCCTTTTTCAAATAATGTGTTTGTGCTCTGTCCTTCCATATTCTTCCATCTCATCTCCTTCGACAACAAAGATGAGACCACTTCATCAAAATTCAAGGAAATTGTATTACTACCTATGGCCACAACTAGATTATCCCACAAATCTGTTAAAGAAAACGATAAACTGATATATTTATCTTCATCTGAAATTTTAATCTCAACAGATACTAACTAACTTACCACAGTATTGAAGGTGTTCAAATGCTCTGGCACCGAGTCTCTATCTGTCATCCTCAGGTTATACAACTTCTTTCTCAAGAATATTTTATTCACTATGGACTTAGACTGATACAACTTCCCCAAATTATCCCATAAATCCTTGGTTGTAGCTTCCTCTGACACATTCAACAATACTAAATTTGAGAGACACGGTCGGATTGTGCTCTTTGCCTTCCGATCTAACTTTTTCTAGTCATCTGTCGAAGTTCATGTAGGTGCAGTACCTGGATCTACCGCGATCCACTGATCTCTGTCCACCAACAGATCTTCAATCTTGAGCTTCCACAACTCAAAACTTTTCCCATTAAACTTCTCAATCTCCATTTTCGAATTGCTTTCCATTTCTTTTCACCTAAAAAATCAATACCACAGATCTCCCACTGTAACAAGGCTTATCACAGTACCGAGCCAAACCCTTGACCACAAAGGCATCCCCCTTAAGCCAACAAAGATCGGATACCAAATGTATATTTTAACCTTATACAATATTTACTGCAAACAAATATTTGGTAAAAGAACAGAAAATAAACAATGGAAAATACAAACATTACACAAAGATTTTTCCCCTAGAAACCCAAACTAGGAAAACCAACATATTCTATATTCATTCATAGTGATACATTGTTTACAATACAATATACATATAGGATCCAACGACATCCAAAACCCTAAAACAATGACTTGGATTAGTCAACTACCCTAATTCCTTAATTAAAAATAGAAAACCATCGGTAAAGAAACCATGTGCTGAAAAACCACCTAAATATGTGACACGTTTTCTGAGGCATACATTTTTTTGTCGGGGGCGGTGCCCCAGAACATCCATGGGGGAGCATTTTACCCCCTGCACCCCCCAAGGGGGGGACTAGCTTCTCCCCCTCAAACCCCCCTGCGCGCTCATCAAGCTCATCTATATCTAGAATATATTCATGTGATTCCAGGTGATTTATCCTGTGTGCTTTGAAATTCGATTCAACTAATAGCTTCGTCAGGCCTTGACCTTTGACTAGTTTGGTCGGCTTTACTTCTAGATCGAACTCCTGAATTTTAGCTAACCACCGACCTCTCTTTCCATCACTGTCTGGTTGTACCAAGACATCTTTGACAAGGCTTGTTGGCACGCAAGCGATTATTTTGGAATGCAACACATATGTCTTGAAAGCTTTGAGAGATTTCACCATTGCGTAAGATTGTTTTTCAAGTATATCATACTTTAATTACACATCTCTGAGACTCTTACTAAAAAAGGCTATTGGTTGATCAAAGCCTTTGTCATTATTTTGTAGGAGAACCGCTACAATAGTATGTTCGGAAGCGAACAAAAATATTAGGAATTCCTTTGTATAGTCTAGACTTGCTTACACCGGTGCGTCCCCTATGGATTTCTTGACGTGCTCGAATGATGATTTAGCTTCAGTGTTCCATTCCACTTCGCTATCTTTCTTCAACATATCTGTGATCATTTTAATTATTTCATAAAAATTGGGAATGAATCTTCTCAAAAGGTTTATTTCCTAAAAAGGATTGAATTTCTTTTTTGTTCCTAGGAATATTAATTGTGTCTATAGCCTCAACTAGTTTCGAGTTGACCTTGATTCCTTCTTTTGATACTACATGACCCAAGAGCTTACCTTTCTGCATAGAGAAGTGTGATTTCTTAGGATTAAGAGACAAACCAAACTTTATTCATTTTTCAAAGGTTTGCTTGAGGTGCAACAAATGTTTTGCATCAGAGTTAGAAAAAATTATCAAATCATCAAGATAAATAACGAAAAACTTATCTCTTTCTCCGATGAACGCAATGTCCATCGCTCTCTAGAAATTATCCCCTACATTCATCAAACCAAATGGAATTTTATCGTACATAAAAGTTCCCCATGGAGTGGTAAACATAGTATTTTCTCTGTCGTCTTCATGGACATCGATTTGATTGTATCCGGAAAAACCATCAATCATGGACATTTTGTTACCTCCAACTACTTTTTCTAGAACATGATCCATTTTTGGTAGTGGGTAGTTGTCTTTGAGGGATGACCGATTTAAGTTTCTGAAATCTACACAGAGCCTTATTTCACCATTTTTCTTTCTAACAGGTACCAAATTCGCTACCCATTCTGAATATCTGAGTGGAACGATAATTTTGGCATCGAGAAGATTCTTAACTTCTCTTTCTATCACTGGAAGGAGGATAGGGTTTATCTGTCTTCTTGTCTTCTTAATAATTCGACATAATATCTTAGCCATTGCAGTCTCGTTGCCATCTGTCCCTCCAACCACGTTCAATAATGCAATGATATTTTCTTACCTGCTCACAACTGTGCTTGCTTTTCCATGCTCGATGCATTGGTTGCATCTATCTAAAAATTCCACCACCAGCTTTGATGGCTCAATTGTTTCATTCAACTCAAAAGTGTATAATTTCCTTTCCATTTGAGGTAGATTTCCTTGGATCCTTTTCACCTCCTGAGCTATGGCATGGGACTGTGAACTTGGGTCCACTAGCCATTTATTAATCTTAATAATATCGATCTGGCTCATTTCTTGAATGGATGCCAGAGTTTCTTGTTCTTTCTAGAATTATGCTGGTTCATTTCAATATCGATTTGTCCCAGGGCCTCCGCGATACTGCTTCCATCAAAATCAATTAGTTTTTTGTCTAAGGATGATAACGCTTCTTGGAAAGCGTCCTTCACCTCAAGGGATAATATCTTTCTCTCTGCCAGATTCGTTTCCCATACCTTTAGGGCCATATCACCTCTTATTTGTTCAGAAGGGGATAGCCAAGGAAAATTAGGGACATTATCTTCTTGTGCCAATACGATGGATTCTTGAAATTTATATTGGGTTGATAAAGCTTCTCTTTCCTTAATATAGACATCCTTCAGAGAAAGGTCTACTGCCTGATAGCACTTATGGATGGAATCAACCTTCATAAAAAGATCCTGCTGGGCCATTTCTAGTTTTTCGTTCATTTCCAATGCTTGAATCTGGAAGGCTAAAATATCTATTGATGTACCTTCAGTCAAGTCTAATATGGCTTGCAATTGCCTTATTAAATTATCACATTGAGTGACCAATCCTTTTTTGGCCTATGAGTTTCGATGGAGCTCCTCGAGGTTAGCCCACAACTATTGGATTTGATGCCCATCATAAGCTCTGATTTGTTCAAAGTCGTGGTTCATCTTATTCTTTATAGTCTATTCCATGGTCAACATTTGGTCTTGCAGTTGTCCCACCAATAATATTTTCTGTCTTAGTTTCTCTGCGAAGTTCTCCACTGACCATTGATTTGCAGTGGCAAAGGCACCCAATGAACCTGCAACTTCCTTCGTGAATTCTAAATCATCGTGATTATTTCCGTCATACAACATCCTATGCCTTTTGGTTATTACCTTGTCTTTCTACTGTGATTATTTTTTGACAATGGCCCTTCATTTATTGCTAAAGAAGAAATCCAAAGGAGGTATCTCTTCGGGAAAAATTGGGGTGAGATCACCTATGAAAATGACTTCAGAACTAGGATTTCCGAAACTAGACTGTAAAGGTGTCAATGAAGTAATAGGAGTACCGATTTCTGTAGATTGTTGTTTCTCTACTGTATTGGCAATAGTTGTGGCTGGTGTCGAAGGAGATGTGTCCTGCCCTTGCTTTAGGAAGGCTTTGATCTGAGCCGTTTCCTGAGGGTCTAGTGGACTTGATAATGAAGCTTCTAATTTCTTAGTAAAAACTTTGGATCTCTTTGGGGTATCCTCAATATTATGTTTACCATAGTTCCCTGGTTTAAAACCTGGAGGTATAGATTCCTATGCAGGACGAGCAACTATCGATTCTCCTTGTAGTATTTTTGGCAAGTTGTTTCTCCTGTGTCTTTGTAAATTGAAGAAACTAGCATGTTGATCTGGGGACAAGGTTTGGAATCTATTCAGTACCTCCTCATAAGACCTAAATCCCATGAATATTTCATCATGTGGGGAGTTTTCATGCAAATATATTTTCAAGTTGTACTCGGCCAGGTGGTTATCCATGATTTTGTGTGGGTCGTGCATTTTGAACTCGATGTCAACCAACTTGACATGTTCCAAAGTTGCAACCTCCACTTTGGAGTGACTGAAATCCAATAGTGAAAACATACCAACCTGGAGAGGGAAGGTAGGCCATACCTTTTTCTGGGTTACCTTCACCTCCTTGATGATGCCCCCCATTACTATCTGGTAAGCTACTTCTTGACATACCAGCAGGTTTGGTAAAAATATCGGGAGAGCATGGGGAGGGACTAAGCATAAAAAAAACTGATATAAGAGAAGTTTTCTTCAATGAACCATCTGTCTAAAATTCGAGGGGGTGGGAAACCATATAGGGATATATGAACAAGGACCACTACATTGTGACAGTTTCCATAAAATAAATCTTTTGATTTTTCCTCCCACAACTTGGAATGGTAAAAGTGAATAGGCTATGCACTGGTCGGGGTCCAACTCCAATTCATCAACGGGAAAGGAGTCACGAAACAGATGGCGTCCATGACATACATAGACATATATAAAGGGGCAGGTTTCCCCTTTGATTTCTCCATTTTGTATTCAGTAATTTCTTTGGCCAAGTTGTCTGATAAAAAAATTTCCCAATTAAAAGTGTAGCTCTCGGCCACCTCATGCATAATCGATACCCATGCCACCAAGAAATGAGTAGGACTCTTCTTCCTAAATAGTCTACAGAGCATCATGGCTACGTAAATCACGTGAGTTTCCAACGACGTTGTGGCGTACATGGCATGTGCGTCGGCCCTTAACTTCTCTGGGTGCCCCCACCAAAACTTGATTATATCTGGGTAACTCTTGTCATATTGTATGCATTCCTGTTGCTCGAATTCCAACATAAATGCAGCGTTGTAATTAGATTTAGGAGTGGGAGATAACTTATACATTACTTGGATGTGTTCCGGTCGGAATGACCCAACGACAACTTTATGGTGGTTGGTGATGCTCCTGGTTTGGACGTCAATGTTCTCCAAGGCCCAGCCTATCATGTCGTTATACGACATGAGTCTCAGCCGCACAAATATCTTGTGTAGCTCTGATTGAGCTATATATCTGAGTTTAGCTTCATGAGTATCGTCTACTTCATCACCAAAATCTTATGGACAATTTATAATCTCATGTTCTAGAACCTCAAACAACTGTGTCCAATATTTCACAGTGTCTATGGCTCGTAGTGTGGTATCCGATAGAACATCTGTATTTGGATTTGAACTTTCGCCAGCTGCATCAAGCTTCTTTGTCATTTTTCGTGGTGCCATGATATCTAGAGAACAGAACGAGGTTACCTGTTGCAGAGGAATTGTGTGAGCTTCTAAATCATATAAAAGTTGCTACTTTGCAGAAGGTGAAAATGAATTCAAAATCGAAGTGTTTTTATTCACATCAGATGCATTGATTCTAGTATATATTTACCGATAAATAATTTATTAACTTTAATGGAAAAGTCTACCTGGTGATCCACAATCTTCGTTAAAAATCATTACCATTAATTGGTCATAAATGCCATTAATATTCGGTGGTTCGTATTCGAGAGTTTTAGATGAGACAGAGTGAGAATTTCCTGAATCACAAATCTGCGAAGGTTAAACCCTGTATAATTGATTTTTAAAACCTTAATTAATCATGTTTAAAAAGATGTGTTAACTTCAAGTGTTTCAGGAGTTTGGAATTTGGGAACTTTAAATGTAGCTCGAGAGGAAATCCCCAAAACCTGAAACTGTGAAGTGATTAATTATATGATAATCACTAGTCTTAATTAATCATATTTAACTTTAAGTGTTTCATAAATTCGGACTTCAAATATTTTAGGATACGATGATGGGTAAAATTCCGAACCCCGAAGTGCGAAGTCATTAATTATTCCTTGACTATGATTAACTTAATTAATTAAAGTTTAATATTTCAGTATTTTGGTGCTTCGATGATTTTGTGAATTAGTCCTTTGTTATATTTCTGAAGGGTCATATCCCGTGGTGATGTGTCGCAGATGACATCATTCTAGATGACATGTCGAGAAAAGGGAGGTGCCACGTGTTACTTGGAATCATATGAATCTTCAAACTAAAACGTGAGAAATGGGTGCCACGTGTCAACTCAGGGAAAACTCAAAAGATACACGTGTATTACGACTTGTGTCTTTTTAAAGGTTTAGGAAAAGTGATGAACGGACACTTTCGGGTTTCATGGCTTTCCTCGTTAAGACTTATCGAAACACCTGAAGCGCGAAGCTCCAGAACGACCTTTAGTGATTTACTTCTTTAACAATTAGGCGGCTCCAAAACTCTAGAGAAATTAGGATCGTTTGATCAAACGAGAAAAACTTCATCAACAACGGGTATCACACGCGCCTTATTATTAATTAACCAGAAATGAATTTGATTTAAAATTTGAAAGTTATTCTCTGAGTTATCGTTTTGGGAAAGATTATATTTTTCATGAAGTGGAGAATGTAAAGCTCAAAAGCTCAGGATTATATGTGTTCCAACACCCGTCATTTGGTTCGACATACCAGGAGGAAAGGTTCCCTTGGTGACTATCGTCGAGGTGGGAGTTGCATGGGCTCTCGACCTTGACACCGACAAAGTGTCATCCATAGTGTCCCAGTGGGGAGGAATACTATCAACGAGGTTCGATCTAAGAGGTGGAACTTGTACAAATGGTAATGGAAAACTTGCAGGTAATAGAGGATTAAAGTATGGAGCGAATTACTTAGCTCCAAGATCCTCAATGCTTACCTCCTCTGGTTCTAAATCGTAACTTCTAGAGTGTTAATGTCTATGATCTCGGTCTAACCAATCGGTAGGAAAGTGCTGGTTGGATCAAGTCGACGCCTTTGTTGATCTAAAAATGAAGAAGACTTGAAATACTTGAATTTATTTGCAATGTAAATGTTATGTGTTTAAAGAAAAAGGATCAGTTTGCAACACATAGATTAAGGGATTACTTATGAAAAATACTCATAGACAACAGCATAATCAGTGAACATAAGCACATAAACACAACAATTGATAAAGGAGTTCACCCCTCTCTTGGGCTACATCTCCTGGTCCAGCTTCCAATGGATCATTATTATTAATTGCTCAAAAGTGATCAAACACATGTCTTACAATGATCAAACTGAAAAATCGACTGCTCCAATGGCTTCAGAGCGTCCAAAAACCCTTGTCTGCGCTCTTTCGGCACCTCAATCGGTCGAAAAACGAAGAAGTTAGGCCTCCTGGAAGTCTCCCTCTTCAAGCTTGATGTCTGTGCATCTACAAATTGCACCCTTGTTGTTTGAACCTGTCTCACACGCAATATAAGGTGTGAAAATCCAGCACTAGGCGCAACCGTGCCAACGGTGCAAACCATAGGACGGTTAAGGGCGCGCCAGCCCCTAACCGCCTAGCACCTTTGCATATGGGTCATGTGATCGCGCACATTGGAAAAAGTGGTTAATGGTTACAACGAGTTTAACTTCCCCCGCGCTCTGGTTAGGGTCACATGGAAATAAAGGAAAGGGACCACGGGCTATGTTAAACCCTGCGAGCCAACCATTACAACTGCGCGCGTATATGTTATACCATGGTTATATGTAATGTAATAAGACCACGGGTCGGGGCTAAGCCCCGGCCCGACCCCCCTTCCGTTTTAAACAATAAACAAACTTAAATATTTTTGAAACCATATAATAAACAAGAACCAGTGGATGGCGCATTGGTAGGGCAGCCATTGTCAAACCTTACGCCGGTGGGGAGGTCTGGGGGGCGAACCCCACAGACTCCAATACATTTTATTAACATACAACCAACCAATTCTGGGGTGCCACGTGGCAGCCCATGATTGGGCCACGTGGCACCCAATCATTGACCAACAAAATGCCACGTGTCATGATATCATTTGCCTTCAACAACCAACCAGATTCTACCACATCATCAGATGCCATGTCATCGTACGGTCTGTACAGCCCTGCCACGTCAGCCTGTACGGACTGTACAGTCAGCATCATTTTTTTTCCCTGTTTGACTTTATGAACAAATTGCAATATCTCTCGCTCCCGACGTTTGTTTGAGACGAAACAAGTTGCATTGGGTTCGCAACGACGAGGCCTACACTCTCGTCTGGTTTGAAGAGATTCCGAGCACTTTGAATTTTTGAGCAAAATTTGATCCCCTGATCATTTGTGGAGGCCGGGGAGAATTATTTCTAATCTCTTCCTCGGGTGGAAGGCCTTGAATTCTCCTCGATATTTGGGGCGGTTGATGAGCCACTTTGAGTGATCAACTCTTGGTGACAATCCACTCGCCTTCCTAAAGAAGAACTACGTTCACCAATCACACCACTATAAATCCCTAAAAGACAAGACAAACACAAACAACTTTGTCAAGATTCTGACTCAAGTGGATTAGGTATTGGGATTGTAATAACAAAAAAGTGGGCTCGGGCCCTTCCGGACGAAGGAACGGTTTGATTAAGTCTCGTGGGCCAATGCACGAAGATATGAGAAGCAATTATCCTGACCTCCACAGATCAACCTTTTGTGGTGCAAGTGTTCTCGCTTCGCAAGGCACCCTCCAACAATATTGAAATGTGTGTTGTAAAATCTTCCCCAGGTACTACAACAAACCCCTGTATTCACCATATAATGTACATAGGAGAAGAAATTATGGTTACCAACTCGCAGTCGATGCCTGAGGGGTACAATCAACAATCGGGATCAAACGTGTAGGATGGGTAGCAAAGATCGAAGCCTTGAAAGAATCACCTCTCACAAAGGTATGGGTACAATTGAAACCCCCAATACACGATCTCTCTGTTACTCTCGGTCTATCTCTGGAGGGGAATCTCCTCGGCTATTCCTTATGAGACCTCGTGTTTAATTCCTATGTTAGAGGAGCTTCTGGGATAAACCTATACGACAACTGGATTCTTCACTCCCTATCTCAAACACCTATGTTGGTTTAGCGGCCTTGGATAAATTTACTCTCCAACCTACACCAAGGCCTTAACCTAAACTTGTTTGTTCACCCTAGAAAAATGAAAGTTTCTAATGGATTTTAGTTAAACGTTCATTTTAATGGGTTGTTCTTTACTCAGAAAGGGTGCAGATGCAACTTTGGTGATGTTTTGACTAACTCCAAAAGTAATGCAAAATAAGAACACAATGCAATTTCTTCAAATGAAAAATGGATGCAAATACGCTTACAAAGAAAACTCTTTTTCTTTTCAATGAAAGCAAAACATTTTGAATGCCAGATTTAAGACACCTTGAAATGCATACTAAAATTTCCTTTTTAGAAACCCAAATGCAAACAAGAATGCAAAACTTGCACAACTAGATTATTTTCTTTTTCTAATAAAAGGATACCACTACCAAAGTTCTATGGAAATGAAACTACATGAATGCTAAATAACTAACTCTTTCTTGTAATGATGAGAGGCAAGAGTTCAAGAAAAGACATGTAAGAAAACACGCGTATTTGTTTCTTTTTCATTTTTTCAAAAGAAATGAAAAGCAAATAAATGAAATTTTTCTTTTTCTTTTTCAAACAAAGGAAAGTAGGTATAATAAGAGAAAAAAACAACCCAAAGCCACTGAAAACTCATTGAAACTGGAAACACCCCCAGATAAACAAGACTGAAGAAAAACACCTAAGAACCTTATAATCGAAAATGACAATCACAAAGATTTTTTTTCTTTTCTGTATAATATTTTTTTTTCAAAACAGAGCAGATCCAGAAAGGGACTCAGGACACTCAAGGGAATTGATCAAACCCACAAACAAAAGAGATTTTTTCAAAAAATCAACTTTAACACAAGTCCACAATTGTGTGCAGTGCAACTCGCAGATATCCACGGGTTGTAGAAGAGCAACACGCGGATGTCCGCGAGCTGTAGATAAGCAACACACAGATGGCTTGGCAATTTCAAAAAATTAAAAAAGTCACTCCAGAGAAGAGGGCTTCCAGAACTTGAAAACAACTCCTAAGAAGCTAAAGCTCCATGAAAAACCCAGAAAATACATAAAACACAGCAAGGTAAGCAACAAGTAAGGGACCCTAAAAGATTTTACCCAAACTAGGAGAATCTCCAGTATGGTCATATGGTCACCAATTTTGTTGACAAGATATTTCCCCCATGACTTTGGGTCAAGTCATAGCAGATCGAGACCAGATTGAGAAGACTGAAATCTTCCCTCACAAAAAAATATGAAAACTGAAAAATAACCACTTTTTTCTAGGAGAGAGTAGGGAAAGAGAGAAGGAGAAAGTGTGCACCTTAAACCCTTTGTTCAATGTCGATCCCTGCTCCTGCTTTTCGAAGCGCTCTTGATATTTTTGAAACAAGCCTACAAAATGAAATCAAGACCAATGATGCAACGAGGTAGTTATGTAATCAAATAACATGCATATCATGCATTATATCCAAATCAAGTATGAAAAGTGATAACACACAATATTGCAATGAACACAAAATTGAAGGGAAAGAGAACTCTTATATTAACACCAAATATCAAAGTTAGTTACACCCTAACTTGCTTCTGGCACTGCTTCGGAGCCAACCGCCTAGGTTCCTCCACAGTTCCTTCAAGATCTACTTATCTATGAGGCTCTTCCTTGAATAGCCCAATAAGGATAAGGAGACACCTTGTGACTATATAAGAAGTAAGAAACACTTAAAAGGATTTTCCAGGTTGGGGGATGATACTGAGAGGATAAAAGGAATAGGGAAGCTTTCTATATTTTAACAACATAACCTTGCACCAAAATACTTCTCCTCATCCTATCCCTCAATGGTGTTTATATTCCCCAAGGGGTTATGGAAGTTGGAGTCCATTTTGTACGGGCATGGGGATGTTGGGAAACGAGCCCAACCGAAAAACCCGCCCGAAAACTCGGAAATAATTTATTTTTCATTATTTTTGAGATAATATGTTGGTGTTACACTGACAAGTTGTGGATGTCAGTGTTTTGCATCAATGGAGACCAAAAGTATGTGAAAAATACATTTTTTTTAGATGATTTGAATGAGCCAAGTTGGGAATTTGTCTAGCAAGCCAAGGCAAAGGGTTAGGCCATGGAACAAATGCATAGGTGTGGAATTTTGTGCTATAACACCATCCATTATAAATTTTAGAAAAACAATATCTATATATAATCAATGCAAATGAATTTACAATGGGTGCCATTTTCTAAATGCTGAATGTATGGAAGTGACTTGGGGTTTACCTGAGTGAGGTTTTTCCTTGGGAAAAAAAATAGATAGATAGATAGATAGATAGATAGATAGGTGATGCTTTAATGGTCCACACATGTGGAATCATCATACTTTAAAATAACAGAAAAAATGCTCTATGCTGCAATAAAGGCCACTTTTAAATTTTAATACACTTGTCAACAAATACATTATTTACAAGACAACAATTTGCCTCATCTGCCCAATTAATCTAACATTTTAACAAACAAGACAATGAATTTTATTAGCCTTCCCAATAAATATTCTTAAATGGATGATGTCTCATACTTTTCCTACTTAGATATATTTGATGCTCAAATCCCATCATCAAATTTCGATCAAGCCGAATTCCATAACTTAAGATAATTCTATAAGACTTTAAAGATTCATGTGAGACGTCTAATGATAATGATGATGGTGATAATTTGAATGCTAGCTTGAATGCTATAAGGAATAGGCATGTCTTTCTAACGATTCCCAAAATACAACACAATTTTTGGATTGTTAGATATGTTTCATCAAAGCATGAAAAATATTATTTATAACACATTCAAATATTTACCCACTTATGATTTATCCATGAATACAACATTAAGGTTGCATTTTATATTTTTGGGGCCATGTCACGTCCCCACAACGTGCCTTATGATTGTGCACCTTTTTAGGGCATGTGACACCACGACATTTCTCACTTGGCTGCTTAGTAACACCAAGGATACTTTGTCCGAACTATGCCTCGTCACCTAGAGCATACCCATACTTTTTTCTAGGCTACCGATGAGGCACACTCCTACTCTAGTGCAACTCTTTTATACTTAGACATTCATTAAATGCTTTAACACTTAGTCATATTTAAGCATACACCCATGAGAAACCAAGAAAATTGTGGAACAAATGAAAGACAAACACATATATAGTGCGGGAGACATGAACCGTGCCTAACACCTGACTAAGTATTTGTTATTGTGAAAAAGTTACAACATGAACACTACCGGCTCAGTTTACAACAGGGAAAAGTCAAACGACTCACCTCAACTCAACAAGACACTCATACATAGATCATTACTAAGCCTCTTCATCGTAACCATATCCACAACCACTTTCTGTACACCTCAGATGTGCCTCCAACCATAGACTTGTTGTTTTGTTCGTTTTTGGAGACTCTACCTCTTCATTTTCACAAACTTCACATATTTTGTTTTCTGCCTCACACATGCCACCAAGAAACCTGCATTTCTAGACTTAGCCAAAATCTTCCCAAGAGAATTTCGCCCAAATTTGTCCACCAAATCCTCCTCAAGGCAACACAATTCCTCCCAAGTGGAGAAACTTGGATCCTTGAGGGAGCTTGCCCTCTTTGTCTGCCTCAGAATCACATAGCTCTTGCTCTCCTTGTCTTCAAGTTCTTCCCAAACTTTCCTTCCTTCGTTGTGTGCCCTTGCTCTTTTATAGGCTCTCCAAAGGTTACCATCGTGAACCATCACATCCTTTGGGGGCATTGTGCCCCTTTGTGAAACCATTTCCAAATGAATCATAGTGCCCCTTCACGAGCCAAATCACCCAAATGAATAATTTCGCCCCTTCGCGGACCCGGTCTCCCAAATGAACCCGTGTGCTTGTCAACCGTTGCACCCCTTGGGACCGACGTGCCCCATCCATCAAATCGACTTGTCCTCTTGTGATCCACAAAGATTTTTTAATGACTGTGGTTGAGTTTTTAATTGCATGTGTTAATTAACCATTTATGAAGTTGAAGGAAAGAGGATGAATTTAATGAAGAAACATAGCAGCCATAAAAAAAGTATACAGATCTTAACTGAAGCAATAAGAACAACAAACGATAACAAGAGAAGTGATAACGGACTTCGGCACAAAATTGCCTACGTCTCCGAGCCTTTATCTCGGTGGGGGAGGCTTCTTTATTTATGTTCAAAAGATAAAAAAGTACATCGCAGCAGTGTCATTAGGCTACAAGACTAATCTGGTCATGTTCTTCCAGATCTCTAGAACCCAGCAGAAGAAACGACACGCAAAACGGATAACCGGAGCTCCCAGAAATGGCCCGCAAGCATCTGCTCCTCAACAACTTCCCTGCATAAAAATGGCTTTGGCTTGGCTTCCCTTCAGCATAAATCTGCTCTGAATTTCCTTCATGGCCTCAAACAGGCCTGTTTTTTATAGATTTGAAGTTGGTTATCCATCCCCAACTTCCTCCCAAAATCTATCCTCAAAAAGAGCCCAATATCCCCCAAAAATGACCAAAATCTCCATTAGCAGGCCTGAAAATCACTAAAAAATCACATTTTCTAATGTTAAAAATCCATTTTCTGCAAATAAAAGGGATAAGTCCCTAACTGGGTGCGCACCCCTGGTCTTATGGCACTCTGTATGGGATCAGGGGCTAATAAAAGGACGCCTTAGCTGGGCTAGGTCCCTTTTGGAGTGCGCCCCCTTGGTCTCATGGGATATCCCTGGATCCTGGGGTTGGTGCTTATCTCTTGGGTTCACATGAGAGGGAGCACCCTCCTTTTTTGGGTTGTGGTCACGTGCAGGAGTTTGACCATGGGTTGGGGCTTATCCCCAGCCCCCTTTTTGCCCCTTTTCACTTTAGTACACTTTATTTAAACTAAAGTGATCCTTGTTAAACATGAAACACAAGGGCACATTGGTGGAGGGACTTTGTCAAGATTTGGGTTGACCCAAGAGGTCATGGGATCAAACCCCATGGACTCCATAAAAAATTTCCATATGAACCCATTGACCAATCCCATGGTGCCACGTGGCAGCCCATGACTGGGTCATGTGGCACCCAATAATTCGTCAACAAACTGCCACTTGTCAACTGCTGGGTGGATCCCTGTCACTGACCAGTCACCTTCTGTCGGGCTACCACTTGTCACCAACTGCCTTTTCCATGTCAACATTGTTGATGTCATGTTGATGTCAGCATTTGACTGGATCTGTTGACTTTTTTCCTGTTTGGGAAAATGATCAGATTGTGATAGCTCTCGGATACGGTGCCCGTTTGAGAAAGTGATTATATGGCCGAAATCAGTGTGACGAGACGGACGAAATGGAATTGGTTTTAGCCAATTCTGAGAACTTTCATTTTTTAGCCTTTTTGAGCCCTATCAGTCTCTTGGATCCGATTCTGGATCATCTTGGGTGCACACACCCCTCAGTTGAGTTGGGTCGACTCTCCTAAGTTTGCCCCCCATGATTTAGCCAAATTTACTTCATTGATGGAGCACCCAAGTCTTGCCCCCAACTCTTTGTCAAGTCGTCCATTGTCTGACTTGTGTCACAAGGAAACTTGGGTGGAGTCATCCCCTGGCACGTCACACATCAAAGGAACCCCTACTCTCCCTTATATGAAGACTTATGTCTCCTCATTCATATCGCATGTCCTTCCTGCTCGATTCAGACTATGGTGGAAGTGCACGTGCTTGAGCTAAGCTCCCAAGGCCTTACAGGTCCCGATATAAGGATAATAGTATAGGTATATAAGGTTTATGGGTGCATGTGCAGGGACATGATAGATATTTTCAAAATCAGGGTTAGTGGGATTCTCTCTCTTTCTCTCTCATTCAACACCCATATATTATGTAAAAATGGCAAGGTAGCCATATATTGGGGTGATGATGAGAGGGAGATAATGCCTTTTCTCAAAACCTAGGAATTTATAGGATGAGTGGAATATGCACATGACCTAATTGTATAAGACTACTAACAACATTGAAGAAAATTTCCATTATCCACAAGAAAACATGAGAATACTTCATTGTTTTTTACTCTTCTTCATTTTCCTTGTTCTCATTGTCTTCAATGATAGAGTACTTGAAGAAATTTGTGGGAGTACTAGGGTTAGGGTTTTGTCCTAAGAAGTCAATATAAGCTAAAGTTTGGGAGAAATGTTAGAGTAAAGAAACACTCGATCTTGATAAGGATTTGTGGAATTTGGAAACCCTAGTATACTTGGAGTGCTTGATGTGGGGAATATAGAAGGAGATTATCTTATACACTTTGTGATGCTAGTGAATATTCCAAGGGGGACTCTTTTATGTGTTATATTTTATTCTTGTGTATCTTTCATGGTATGGATATTTATATTTTAGATCTCATTAGAAAGGAATAAATTTTCGTAGATCTTGAGGCCTTTCTTAAAGGGAGATAATTCTATCAAAATACTATAAAAAACAATGAAGATATCCTACTTGCTTTATAGGCCTCTAGGGACATGACAATCTAACATCACTCCATCCATTGTTTAATATTTATGTTAATATGTTTATGATTCAGAGCTTCCCAATATCCATAGAAACATGATTATTTATTGTATTAGTGGGGATGCCATGAATTACATACTAAATGGGTGGGAGGAATTATGGCGAGTGTGGGATTAAAAAAATTGAATTATGCAAACTAAATGTGATGCCATTTTGCATATTCAAAAGAATCAACAATGCTTTGGAAATAGCTCTTTGGGAACCTCCTGAACATTTCCCCTTGCTCCAAGGATGGTACCTAGTGTAAAGTAGAGTATCAACAACCAATGGAGCTAACCCTTGGGGTTAATTGGTGTTAGGGATTTTAATGCAAGGGGCCTAGCTTTAGATGCAAGTTAAGTGTCCTCTCAACCCTACAATTGAAAATTTAGTATGACCATGAGGAATATATAAGGAAATGTACTTCGATAAGCAATAGGCCAAGTACAAGTACTGGTCTCGACTCTTTGCTTAGTCGACGAAAATCCAAATGTGGTGCAGAGGTGAAACAAGGAGGAAAATAGTCTGAAGCCAAAGGGTCAAGAACCAATAGCTAGAAGGATGATGTGTTGGGGTAATTTATTCTTCCATATGATAATGCCTCAAAGAAGAAGTATCTACAGTCTCTCAACCTTGAAACCCCTATGAAACAACCTCGATATCGACCTGGAGGTATAGAGAGGGCAATGGTATTTGAAGAACAATATGCCAAGTATGGGTACTGGTCTCACCCCTTCACTGAGTCAATGAAGCTCCAGATGTTATGTAGAAAGGAGACTAGTCTGAACACTGTCTCAAATAGGAAGGGTTGAGCCCCAAAATATGCTAGGATTATGTGTTGAGGGATTGTTTTCTTGCATCTAATGATGCGTCAGAGGAGAAGGTTATGGAGTCTCTCAGTAGAGGCTCAATCAGATTCAAGTAAATAAGGCCCAAAATATTTGATCCATAGAGAGAAATGGGTATGATAAGTGAGTCCATGAGGGACATCTTGGATGAGGTGTCCTGGAAATGGCGTCGAAAGCACTGTCTCTCGATAAGAGATAAGGATCTATATCCCTTGTTGATCCAAGGTTGGAGGGATGGTCACAAAATGAAGTGGGATCCTGAGAATTGTACCCATAGGTATGTCTACAGTTCATAGATGATAGATAATACATACAACTGTCTCTGTATCCCCAATGGAGATGATTCTAGGAGGACCATGTCATTAGTGAAGAGTAGGATGGATATCAGAACCTAGTGGAGGCACCCATCATTGTCCTAGATATGCTCATGAAGAAAGGTCTCCAACTCATCAATGTAATTCTAAAACAAGGTGGGGGACATGAGCAACCCTTTTTAACCCCAATGGTACTTGTTTTGAAATCAAACATCCCATGCCCTATGCAGAGATGACCAAGGACCGACTCATATAGATGCATGATGGAAATTAATAAGGTCTGGGTGTTGATGTTTGGGCAGCATCAGAAATCCATTCTACTAGATTAATAATTAATAATATGATTAATAATTATTAAACAATATTGTTAATTATAATATTATTTACATAATAATATATTTATAATATAAAGTATAAAAATAAAGTATATTTATATTATATGTATAATATAATATAAATTATAAATATATTTATTACCCAAGGGACGCATCGCTTCATGGATGGTCACCATGGTCACCATATGTTCTTTATATATAGAACACTCATCATTGTAATAAGATATTCATTCACATACAATATCATCTCTTATGAAAATTCAACATGGTATCAGAGCGAGACTGGGCTTGACTCCCTCACAGGAGGGCCCAATAAAATGAGAGTAGAGTAAAGTCTTGGGATTGTAATTTATGGGGTTGTTGCAATCTCTATGTACAACATTTTTACTCTTTACTTCTACCTAAATTATAGAAAGAATTCCATAAATTATGGTGCACAGTAATTTCTAGTAAAACATGTCTAATTACCTTAATATGAAGAATGTACTGCATATTTACTTCTACCTATATTTATGTTAAGCCCTAATATTGGCTCATTACCCCTTAATTGGGGCATATTACATTAGGAATGTTATTTTATTTATGTCGGATTTATTCCATTAGTTGTAATTATACCTCCTGGTCTCCTATATATACCAAGGAGACATTTTCATTTGGAATGATCTTGTACTTGAACATTTATGTGGGGTAAAAGGAGGTTTCCCCCTCGAAGAGGATTATTATATGAAATTCTCTCTTTTTCAAGGTGTTGAGTACTTATTCTGAGGTTTTTCTATGCTATATTGATATTTGGTTCTTAACATATGGTATCAAAGCTCAAGGTCTTGGGGCTTCGCTGCTACATCTGAGACACCGTGCAATTTTTACTATAAATTTTTTTCTACAACAATTCAGAAGGAACGACTTGGAGGATATTTAGCATATGGTTCAAGGAACGTTGGGTTAAAATTTAAGCTCCTGAGGAATTATACTTTCGGATATACAACCTTTGTAAGATAGGGTTCTGGAATCATACTCAATTGAGTCATTGCAGACTTTTCGCTATAAAATATTTTCTGTAACGTTTCAGACCCTAAACTTCAGAGGATATTCTTAGAAATCAGTAAGGTATCTTTGGTATCAATTTAATCTTCTGGGTCATCTTAAATTTTTATATACACCCTGTGGAAGATAGGGTATATGACTAGTCCTATTGACTAGTCTCAAGCAGGTGTTCCGGGTAAAACAATCATAAATTCTTCCTAGAGTATCGAAATTGAGTGAGACTAGTTGCATTGGATAGTGGACAGCCCGTAGTAGTTCTTGTATGAGTTTCAAAATTGTATGTCAATTATTTTGTGCAGGGCACGCTATACACGTGAGATCTCCTGGAAAGGCCAAAAATTAGCAAGTTGTGGGGAATTTACTGTAAATTCCACTTGGCACATCCAACTTTTATCAGGCTTGTGGCATTGAAGAGAAGAAATATCAAAGACCTAAAAAAAAAAAAAATTCATACTCAGAAGGGCCGAAATTTTGGAGATACAATAAAAGGAATATTGTCTAGCAGAACCACCTCAAAATTAAGGTTTAAAGTGATACTTGGCCAACATGCCACCAAAAAAGGGAACTTCTACACCAAATAAGCCTCCAGACAATCCTACTTGGCTCTTGATGAAGGTGAAGAAATGCATAGGGACATAAATGATTTACAAAAGAAGACATGAACAAAAGATGAACTACAAGAGATGATGGATTCAACAGAAGCTAAGTTTGAGGAAATAAATACTAAGATGGATTCTTTAAAAGGGGAGATCATGGAAGGATTGAAAATATTCCTAATAGAAAGGACACCTGAAAGTGAAAATGTATCCCATGAAATTCATGATGAGGACACAAGGAAGGTGAATCAAGAATGGAGAAACTCCAACTTTGGGTTGAAGACCAACCAGGTTCCTAAGATCGATATGAGGAAGTTTGATGGCAAGGACCCAATCACATGGACACTTCAGATGGAGCAATTCTTTGATCTACATAATGTGCCACATACACAAAAGGTACAAATTGTTTCTTTATATTTAGAACCCAATCAATTTGTATGGTATCTATGGCTTTGTTCTCTCAAATCACTCGTCACTTGGACAATTTTCATGGAAGAAATGATAGCACACTATGAGGATAAAAGGAGCAATACCTTCTTTAGCCAATTGATAAATCTCAAGTTAAAGGGTTCAGTTACCGAGCACATTGAGAACTTCCAAATATTGAATATAAAGGTAACAGATATTCCAGATGAGCACTTGATTCATGTATTCATAAGAACTTTAAAGGATAACATTCAACATGAGGTTCTCCTTTGGGAACCAAATCATTGGAGAATGCATTTAAGGTGGCAAGAATTGTTGAAAGTAAAAATATGGCTATGGATACTAGAAGGACCAATCCTAACATCTATAGAGAGAATAATGCTCCTTCTTCTAAAACACCTCAACCTACAAGGTTGACACCTCAACAA
>JZKD02S1675880.1:240467-263135 GCA_000966675.3 Picea glauca
AATTGGGGCATATTACATTAGGAATGTTATTTTATTTATGTCGGCTTTATTCCATTAGTTGTAATTATACCTCCTAGTCTCCTATATATACCAAGGAGACATTTTCATTTGGAATGATCTTGTACTTGAAAATTTATGTAGGGTAAAAGGAGGTTGCCCCCTCGAAGAGGCTTATTATCTGAAATTCTCTCTTTTTCAAGGCGTTGAGTACTTATTCCGAGGTTTTTCTATGCTATATTGATATTTAGTTCTTAACAATTTATGCAAAGAATCACATAAATTACGGAGGAACAATTTAACAAAGTCAAATACTATGTCGATGGATTATACCCAAATTAATCTTTGGGTAGCTATGGGAGGTATTCTCCAACTATTTATAAGAAAGAAAAATTAATTTAATTTTCAAAGAGACATGTCTCTTTGGATCAATTTAATATTACTATAAAAAGACACAACAATAGACACACATATTTTTTCTCTCTCACACGTGGGAAGTGAGCTAAGGAAGAGACCGAAGTTCTTAAGTAGTTGAAATTTTCTGAGTGTAATTACTCAGTGATGTTCTAGATTTTACTAAAGTAATATTGTTGGAAGTAATTACCACTTGCGGAAAATTGTGCTTGTCTAATTTAACACTAGAAAATCAACATGGTTAGCTGTATGACATCGAGTATATGATCGATGTGTGTTGGTCATAGTAGAAAACGTATCATTTCAAGGGTCATTGTATAGAGTTGTGCACATCCATGTAATGAAGAAGAAGAGGAGGTCAGTACATACAAAGGGAGTAGATAAATCCAAAGACTATATAGCCTCAGAGGGAGCGATGGCTTCAAATGTTTTCTACGGGAAACTGGATAGTCTCATGATGACATATTGTAGCTATTAGAGAGCTACCCACCAGCCCTGGATCCATGTTGTGAAATCACTATGGATTTCCTGTGATGTATAGATCCGTGTGTCTGACAATCAATGATCATGAGCTCGTGTTGATGGAGACAGTGTTAGAATCCGTGTCGGATATAATACCTTCCTCATTAAGAGGGAGTGTTGAGATTTTATGTAATTTCAGAAGTTATTCTTAAGTGTTAATGTTTCAACATCAGGCTAATATTTTCCTGGGATTGGTCATGGTAATTTGACCAATGGAGAATGGCCTTGACATAGTCTTCTAAGGACATAAGACTCAAAGTGCATGGATTTCAACATCCAAAAGGACTAAAATTCTTCTTGTGGCACAGATGGAAACCTGATCAGGAAGAATGGTCCTTGTAGTCACATAACACTTCGTTGAGTACGTGACAACTGCGAGACATTCAATGTGCATATTGAAGAAGGATTTATATGGATTAAAGTAGGCACCAAAAGCATGGTATTGTAGGATCGACAATTTTCTGACGAGCTTCAGGTTTACAAAGAGCAGTGCATATCCTAACCTTTACCTTAGGTTGTGGATGATGGTCCGGTAATACTACTGTAGTACGTGGATGACCTATTTCTAATAGGTGTGGAAAATATCATCTCAGGGTGTAAGAGGAAAATTGGCTGCTGAGTATGAGATGAAAGATCTTGCAATGATGTATTTCTTTTTGGCTCCAGAGGTATGGCAGAGATAGGATGAGATATTTCTGAATCAAGGGAAGTATACAGTAGAAACCTCGAAGAGGTTCAATATGTTGGATTGCAAGGCAATGGCTACACCTATGGTATCAAATCTGAAGTTGTTGCAGGATATGACTTTAAAGACTGTGGATGTTACTTTATACATGGAGATGGTGGTTCATTGATTAACTTTACTAATAAAAGATCGAATATATGTTTTTTTGTGAACACCCTGAGTCAATATATGGAGCAACCCAGGTAGGTTAAATTGGTCATAGAAAAACATGTGATGAGGTACCTTAAGGGTACATTGAATTATGGTCTCAGGTATGTGTGATAGACCATGAGTGTAGGTTATATGTATATTTAGATTCAGATTGGCCCGGCAGTATTCCTGATCGGAAGAGTTCTTCAACATATTGCTTCAGTGTAGGCTCCAATATGATTTCATGGAGCAATAGGAAGAAGTTGTGTGTAACACTCAGTATGAATGAGGCAGAGTATGTGGAAACATGTGCAACAAGTCGATAAGTAGTGTGGCTTCTGAAATTGATGAATATTTTATTGAATTTCACTTGTAGGTAAGACCTACAAGAAGAGGACAATGAGACTTGTTCTAGAGGAAAAGTGATGAAGACAACAGATTGAATATCCTGTTGATATTCAATGCTCGAGAGGGAGCCAAATAGTGAGGTCCAGAGGGAAATGGGTACTATAGTAAGGAGTAAGAGTCTCTTCCATATGCATGAATAAGTCATGTGTGGCACTCAATACGACTGAAGCTGAGTATGTGGCAACATGTGAAACAAGTCGTGAAGTAGTGTGTCTTCGGAAATTGCAGACTATTGGACTGAATTTGACTTGTAAGTAAGACCTACAAGAAGAGGATGGAGAGATTTGTTCTAGAGGAAAAGTGATGAAGTCAACATGTTGAAGATTCAGTTCTCGAGAAGGAGTTGTTATCACTCCAAGAAACTCCTTAGGGTTGTAGGCTAAGGATGCTTGGTAACTTAGAAATAGTATGTATATATGCTTGGGACAATGGGGTCTTTAATGATCAATGTAATAAACGACTCATCACACATCTAAAGAAGTAGTGCTTTCAGGAAACAATAATCAGATCAGGTAATTGAAAGGAGGGGATGAAGAACACTATTCTTGATTACCAAATACAAATAAATGTAGGGCTTAATGCAAGAAAGAGAGGAATCCTTTACTTCAAGTCTATGAGCTCAATAAAGAGATAGCAGTCTTCATGAACTAAAATAAACTGAAACAAAGTACAGAAAGAGAAAGATGGACAATTCTGATATTGAAAACGAAAGGAAACTGAACTTTATTTCTGCAAAAAGAGTCTATACAGTGGCACAAAATATCTCCCAGTTTGAACCCTTGTCTCTTAGCAAAATAGGCATTTATAGCCTCTTACAATCAGTTTTACAGATCCTAAAAACATGGATCTGTGTTTAAAAATAGCAATTCAAATCTAACTAAACAACTTGATAATAAAGGTTTGATAACTAAACTATCATTCGAATTGTCTTCAATCTCAAAAATTCTCCATCTGTATCCTTCAGCTTCTGGAATCCGTGGTGTCATGAAACATGCAGAGGCACCTGTCTTGGCAGCTGGATTTCTTCAGGGTTCATAGTCGATACTTGAGGAAACTTGTTTGACATGTGGTTCCCAAAATTCCCTCGAATCTCTGATGTTGAGTCCTTTGCAAGAAAGTTGTTATCCCCTTGATACTCTGGAACTCCTTTATAACCTGTGAAAAATGACCTGTTCCGTCCTTGGCTTCCAAAAATGCATTTCCTGCTTTCACCAGCTAACTCGCTTTATATTTCGCTAGTTAGCTGGTGAAAGCGTTGCCTTTCACCAGCTAACTGGCTGCAAAATTACGTTCTGCGCTGGTGAAAGCCCTGACTGAGACCAAAATGAACTTTCACCTCCAAAAATGCGATTTCAACAAAAACTTAATGTGTCTCTGATTTATCCCCTTGCATGTTAACAACAACCTGAGCAAGCACTTTCAAATCTGGGTGGGACTTTTGCTTTCGCTTTTGCTTCAATCTTCTGATTCTCCTTTTAAGGCGCTTTGCAAGCCACCATAGACTATTATAATCTTTGGTGATCTTCTGTTTTCTTTTCTTCTCTTTGACACTTTCCCGAGCCAGTTTTTCAAATGCAGCGTTGGTTTTTGCAAAGTTATCAGACAACTTCTTGTATCTTTCTTTGATTACCCGTTCTAAGACTTCTTGCTGAGCGATTACCTCTTTAAGATGCTTGATTTTATGTGTTTTCTTCGACTTAGTGCTCTTTGATGTTTCTCCTTCCTCTGTGTGAGTAAAGGTCTCATAATTCTGTGCAAACTCAGTTGAATGTTCAGGACTTTTGATGACAGGGATCTCATCTTCTTGCTCTGGTTCTAAGTCTGTGTAGGGAAGGTTTAATATGTTTGTTCTCTTCTCTGTAGTGGTTTCAAAGTTCAATTGTTTCTTTGACCTGTGAGATTTCACTCCAGAGATTCTATCTTCTGGAGGTCCTGGCAAGGTCCTCCTCTTCCTCGAACTGCTTTGAGGAGTCAATTGTTTCTTTCCACCTTTCCCCTATTCATTTACGGGTTGAGTCTGAGTTTCAAAGCCCTCCCAAAATAGGAAATGTTGCCAGCTCCTTCCCTTCTATCTTAGCTCCTCCATGATGATCAATTTGATAAGGACAAAGTGGAACAGAGTGTTCTTCATGCTTAGAGGTTGAGCCCTGGTCTTTTTACAGACCTTAGTTAAGCTCTTGTGTAAGAAAAAAGGTAAATTGAGGAGCGTTTTACCTGTGAAATGGTCTAGGAACTTGAAATGATACATCATGAGTTTGTCATACCTGCCCTCCGAGGTTATGTAGAGTTGAATTCCCTTAAATAGATCCTGCCACTCATCTTCTAAATGGGAAACTGGCATGCTCTTTTTCCATGCATTATGCCTGAACTCTTCCTTCAAATAAGCTCTGAAATTTAAGTTTTTGGTGGCAGTTGTTTTGAACCAACTCTGGCCCGATCTTGGTAGGTTGGTCGCTGTAGCAATGGCAGCTTCATCTACAATGATCTCCAAGGACCCAACACGAGCCTTATTCCCATCGAAAGTTTTAGCAAAAGCCTCTGTTGTTGACTGGTGACAACCATTCTGCAGCCTCTCAACAAATTCAATGCAATCTGCGTTTGAGAAGTGCTTCTGTACTTCTGGATGCATCTGTAGGAAAGATAAACTATCTAACTCTTTCCTTAGTAAAGACCCAATACGTCTCCTCACCATCTGCAACCCAAAATCCCAACCGATTCTGTACACACAACACAACAAACTGTTATTCGGGCCGAGGTCTTGCGCTGTTGAAAGCACTCGACTCTGTCTTTCAACATTAGAAACTTAACAAACATTCGTGAACGATGTGTGATAGGGAAGCAATGAACTTATTTGATGTTGTCAGCCAGGTAGTACAGCTTCTGTACCTACGTTAATGGATTTGAATTTGCCATCCGACGCCATGATTGTGGAGCATGAGTTTCTGAACCGGATCCGATTTGTAATCCGATTTGGACGTGCAACTTGAGTTTTCATGATTACCCACTTTCACCAGCGCATCCTTCTTTTGATTTGCATGACGTGGGTTGATCGTATCATCATTTGATTTTCAAATGTGGATAAAACGCACATGATTTCCGCTTTCACCAGCTAATAGCCCGTGAAAAACGCTCCTCGGCTATTGAAAACTGCCACTTTCACCAGCGCACAATCCCATGAGAAATGCTCCTTAGCTGTTGAAAGTCACCATTTTCACCAGCGCACAACCTGTGACAAACGCTGCTTTGGATATTTCAAAGTCCCCGCTTTCACCAGCTAACGACCTGTGAGAAATGCCCCTTAGCTGTTAAAAGTTACCACTTTCACCAGCTAACCATCATCTTTTAAGCACACGTTAGTTGTTGAAAACATTTTATGAAAATTTTAAAGAGAAGACCTTTATGGGTCATCTTATTTCTAAAACAAAAATCAAAACCTAAGTCTTGCAGCTAAAAAACCTCAAAACTAATTTGAGAAAACTATCAATAGCCATGCTATCCACCACAAAATGCAACCATAGGGACGGGTTCATTTTGGGAGCTAACATTTGGCTCCAACTGGGATGGGCATCTCCCTGTGAGGTGACCAAGAACCTAGCTAGACTCAGTAGCCTTATTACAACTTAAAACAAAAATTTGAAAAATAGTTTTGCTAGTACCATTGGGCATGGAGTTATTGAAATGACAGAAATAAAGAAAAAGAACTGAAAAAGAATATGTACAAACAGGGCTTCAAAGGAAGCCTTATGAGAAATAGATCTTTAGGAAGCGCCTGTTGAAAGGGCCACCTGCTACTTCCTCGCCTGAAAGTGTTTGGAGAACGAATGTGTTGTTCTGCTGCATCGTTGTTATGACAAAAGGACCTATCCAGAGAGCCTCAAATTTGTCGTGTTTCCCCTTCTCCTACCTTGCTGCATCCCACTTTAAGACTAAATCCCTTGTTTTGAAGACATTTGATTTGAATTTCTTGTCGAAAGTTTCTTTGATTCTTTCTTGATGCAATTTTGTTTTTTCCAAGAGCTGCTCTCTATCTTGCTGTAGTTCTACCAAATTATGAATTCTCCTGGTCAAATCACTTGGTTCATAATCAGTTTCTTGTAAGAACTTTGCAACCAGCAATGCAAGTTGAACAGGAAATATATCTTCAGTACCATATACCAACTTGAAAGGAGATGTACCAATTGATTTCTTACATGTAACTCTATCAACCCACAAAGCAAACTTCAGTTTGGAATCCCAACCTCTGGCATTTTGTTCAAGCAGCTTCTTTATAATTCTGACTAAACTCTTGTTGGATGACTCAACTAAGCCATTCCCTTGCGGATAGTAAGTTGTGGAATGTACCAGCTGAATTCCCAGTTCTTCACACAATTTCACCAAGTGTTTATCTTTGAATGCAACAGCGTTATCAGTGACTATTCTCTTAGGGCAGCCAAATCTGGAAAATATGTTTTCTTGCAGAAAATTTATGATGACAGTATGATTGGCATTTTGGGTGGGAATAGCCTCAATCCACTTTGTAAAGTAATCGGTGGCAACAAGGATCCACCGATGCTGACCACTAGAAGGCGGATGAATTTCACCTATGAAGTCCAGGCCCCACTGCTGGAAAGGCCCTGTGACCACTATAGGTTTGAGGGGAAGAGACTTCAGTTGTTGTTTACCTTCAAATCTTTGACACTTGTCACATGTTCTCACAAACTCATACACATCTGAAAATAAGGATGGCCAGTAGTAACCAAATCTTAAGATTTTATGTCCAGTGGTTTTCCAATAGTGATGTCCCCCGCATTCACTATTATGGAATTCAATCATGACCTTAGTTGCTTCTTCTTGGTTTATGCACCTCAACAATAAACCTATTGGATTTTTCCAGAACAATAAGTTGCCATTGATGCAGAAATTTACAGCTTTTAGCTTCAAAGCTCTTCCTTGTGTTCTTGTCAAATCTGATGGGACTGATAAAGTTTGCAGAAAATAAATAATGTTACTATACCATCTACAATCAGCTAGGTGAGCTGAGACCTGCATTTCTAGACCTTCCTTATCCTCTAAAGATTGAACATTTTCTGCATTAATACTCACCAAATTTATTTCGAGCATCCTGCAATTTTCCTCTGCCAGAAGTTTGGCAAAGACCTAACCCTTCACAAGTTTTGCTGGTTTGATTTCAACATCGAATTCAATCAACCTAGCTATCCACTTACTCCTTTTTCCATCTATGTCAGGTTGGACATGCACATCTTTAACTGAACTGGAGAGAACGAAAGCTATTACCTTTGCCTGAAGAATGTAAACTCTGAAAACTTTCAATGACTTGACAAGTGCATATGCTTGTTTCTATAACAATTCATACTTTACCTCTGCATCCCTCAATACCTTACTGAAGAAGGCAACTGGCTACTCCTGATCATCGACATTTTTCTGCAAAAGTACTGCTGCGATTGTATCACTTGAAGCAAATGAAAAAATGTAAAATACCTTGGAGAAATTGGGGCTGATCAAAACAGGGGTTGTTGTGATGGCTTCCTTGATGGCATTGAATGAGTGTCTGGCTACTTCAGTCCATTTTACCTCTGAGTCCTTTCTTAACATAGCAGTGATATGCTTTGTGAGTTCAACAAAATCCACTATAAACCTTCTGACAAAGTTTATAGTCCCAAGGAAAGACTGAATGTCCTTATTTGATCTAGGAAGAGACAGATTTTTAATTGCTTCTACCCTTTTTGGGTCAATTTTCACCCCATCAGCTGAAATAATATGCCCAAGTAATTTCCCTTCCTTAAGTGTAAAATTTTATTTTTTTGGATTAAGAGAAATGTCATACCTTCGACATTTCAGAAATGTCCTTTTTAAGTGTTGCAAATGAAGTTCATGGACGCTTGAGAAAACAGTGATATCATCGAGATATATTAGGACAAATTTATCTTTCTCTCCAACGAAAGGAATGTCCATTGCCCTCTGAAATGTCGCTCCTGCATTCATCAATCCAAAGGGCATCTTCTCGTACATAAACATACCCCATGGAGTGGTAAAAGAAGTCTTTTCTTTATCGTTCGGATGAACAACAATCAATGAAAGACATCACCTTTTATCCTGACACCTTCTGCAGAATATGCTCCATTTTGGGCAGAGGGTAGTTGTCCTTCCTAGAGCACTTATTCAAATTTCTGAAGTCGACGCAAAGTCTGATCTCCCTATTCTTCTTCCTAACCAGTACGAGATTCGCAATCCTTTCTGAATACCTGAGGGGAATGATGATGCAGGCATCCAAAAGTTTTTTAATTTCCCCTTACATTGTGGGCAACAACAAAGGGTTGAAGGATCTAAGCTTCTGCCTAAAAGGTTTGGTGTCTTTATTCAAGGGAATCTTATGTTGAATTACCTCAGTGTCAAAAGTCTTCAAGTCATCATACTGCCAAGCGAAGATGTCTGCAAACTCCTTTAGCAATTCTCCATAATCAACCCTTTGTTTTTCAGTCAAATGTGAGGCTAAGTTGACATACTTGGGATCTTGTTCGCTAGCTACATTGTACTGCAAAACTTCTGAATCTTTTTTCCCACTTTCCAATTTGACAGCCACATCATTGTTATCGAACAACCTTTCCAACGGGACCAAACCTTTAGGAATTCTGTTGGTGGACAGCTGGAGGATTTCATGTGCTGCGATTTTGCTTCTGAATTCTGGCTTCTCAATTTCATTGTCATGTTCATTCTCCTGATCAATCTGCAGATCTGCAAACTCATCTATCACTGCAAGAAATCTAGTGAGTTCATCATCGTCTTCAAAAACCTTCCAAAAATTTACATTGTCAGGGAGAGAGGGTCTATATTTAACTTCAATTTCGTAAGTTAATTTATGAGGCAGAGGGGGTATGAATGCACAAGCAGACACAGCTAATGAATCAACCAATTCATTCATTGCTCTAGGCACATATGAAATTTTAAAATCTGCAAAATTGTGAATTGCCTTCAACACTTCATCTTTGTATGCTTTCAGCCTGACATGCTTCACTTGAAAGGAATTATTCACCTGCTGAATAATCAAGTCTGCATCTCCAAACACTTGCAATTTTCTAATGCTCCTCTCTTTGGCTACATTCAGCCCCAAGAGTAGTGCCTCATACTCAACAATATTATTGGTCACTTTAAAATCGAGTTTAAAGGACAAATGAGAAGTTTTCTTAGAAGGGGAAATCAATACCACTCTCGCTCCTGCTGACTCCTTAGTGCAAGCATCGTCAAAGAACATGGTCCAAAGATCGTCTTCTGGTGTTTCTGTGGGCTGAACTGTGGTCTGATCTGTGGGATTTCTAAGCAACAATGTATCAGGTAATGAATCATCAATTTGCAAAATACAAGATCCCATATCTGTGTCGACCGAATAGATAGGATGATTGGATGGATTTTTCTCATCAATGATTACATATTCCAACTGAGATTCTTTGTATAGTCTTATGTTCACCCTTCCAAAAACAGGGATAGTAGCGTAGGAGAGATCCATTTGAAGAGTGCCACCTAGTCTCTTCATCCACGATCTTGATAGTAGACATCCAAATTTGGGAGGTATGTCGGCCACCACTATATCCATCACCATAGTATTCATGGATGCTTGGGTTAAGGTTACAGCCAAATCCTTAATCATCCCAAGACATTTGACTTTTTGAGAATCAAAAGAGAAAAGGTCATGATAAGACTTGGTGATCTCCAACCCAAGCTCATCCATGACCGCCTTTGGCATCAAATTGTGCGAAGCACCGGAGTCCAACAAACAGTTATGCAGGGTTTTCTCATGAATATTTAGAGAGATGTAAAAGGGAGGACAACTTTCATCTCTGTCTTCTATCATTTGACCCAGAGTGATGGTTGGCTTATCATCATATATGTTGAGGATATCAACAGAAAGGGATACAGATTGGGGATCTAGAGTTTTGAGGATATCCCTTTTGAACATTTCATTTTTCATCATCTCGACTAGAGGAATAGGAATTTTAATTTTTTGTATTTCAGCCTCAAAATTGAAAGAATATGGAACTTTATCAGAAGCTTTATCATAAACCTTTACCTGATTTGAAGGGGCTTCCTGATTGCTTTGTTGTTCAACTGGAGGCTGAATTTTTGGAGTTTGATGCTTGACAGGGGCAACAGTCTTTTTGGGAGGAGTTGATGCTTTCACCTTTGAAGGATTTGCTTGCTGATTTTCTGATGTCTGATCTTTTTGCTTAACAGGGGTTGTGCTCTTTTCAGGAGAGGTTGGTGCATCTTGTTGAGTAGTATCAGATTTGGATCGAAGTTTATATCTATTCTTATCTTCTTTTGTGAAAATGCCATCACCAATAAGATCATCTTCTGTCTGTTCAGTCATCAATGATTCCTCATAGTCGTGTTGTGTTAGGTAAGATTTCCCTGTCTCTTCTCCAACACAATGAATGTTACCTTATCCACCTTCTTGATCTTCACCATCGTCTTCGTCCATCACAATATTTTGAAGAGGGACATTTATCCTCTGATCTTCAGTAGGATTCTTTTCTCTTTGCAAGATATGAGTTGGCTGATTATTTCTTCTGAAGTTGTTGGGATTTTGATTCGGATTCCTGCCTGCAGAATCATAATTGCCTCTTCCCTTCACAGGCTGTTTATTTTCGATCTTGAGCTTAGATATCTCAGAGGTTAGAGACTCTAGCATCTTGGCCATTTTATCAAGTTTTGGATCAGCATTTGATGAAGATGAAGCCTCATTCTTTGGTCTTCTCCTATCAAAATCTCCTTTCCACTTCTGGGAGGCTAGAATATTTGATTCCACCTCAAGGGTAGCATCTTGCATGAGAGATAATGATGGTGACCTCCTTTCTCTCAACAGTAAACAAAAATCTGAGTCAAAAGCATCAGAATATGTGATCTTGGTAGAAGCATCTGAAGGTTTTATCTCTGCAGGTATTTTTCCATACATCCGGTTAAATCTCTTAGTGAAATCAAAGACTAACTCACTACTTTGTTTCTTCAAATTTCTGAATTCTGTGATGTAGTAGACAAAATCTCTTCTGTCACCCCAATGTTTCAGAAATGTCTCATCCAATTGCTCGATTCCAGCTATGGAACCAGCAAGGAGTTCTTTGAACCATTTCCTAGCATGGCCATCTAGGATTTGGACAAAGACTCGTTTCCAAACATCTTCTTCTTCAATATTAAGGTTTTCAGCATAATTGTAAAAAGCCTCAATATGTTCTTCCGCAGACACATCGCCTTCGCCTCTGAATTTGGGCATATATTTCTGATAGTCTCCCGTTGGCATGGCTGCTAGTGGGTTTGGCAATATGAGTGGTGCATACCTAGCAGCTAGGATTTGTTGCATCTTAGTCAAAGGAGGTGGTGCAGCCATGACTATCAAGGGTGGGGAAAATGATAGTTTCTTCTTCAAGTCTTCAGCACGGGAGGAATGTGAAAGAGGTGAATCTTCTAATGGGAAAGAGGTCTGATAAGAGGCTCTGTAAAAAATTGCAAGCTGTCCAGCTAAATTTTCTTCACCTTTAGCAGATAGCTCTTGGAGGAGATGTTCAACAACAAGGAGGCTAGTATAAATGTTCAAGTGATCTTCTTGTTGCTAAGAATGAAAAGACTCAAGGGAAGAAGAACTGTGGCTTCTTTCTAAAGTCTTCGGTATTTTTTCAATCAAATTTAAATCTATCAATTTTTTATCATTAGGTTTTTTCTGTTGATCAAAAAGAATTTGCTCTTCTACAGAATTTACAGTTGTTTTTTCATCCATGCTCTCTGAAAAGAACTCAAATTGTTTTGTAGCAGATTTTCCAGAACTAAAAAGAGGATTACCTTCTGTATCTGATCTTGAAGTTTGACCTTGAATTGTCTTTCCTTTTCTAAGAATTAGTTCTGGATTGGACACTGGCGTGGCAGGTGATTCTTGAGGATTCACCCTAGTACTGATCCTCTTAGGAGCCAGGATGAACTTGTGGAGTCGCCAGATAGATAATTACAACCAACTGAAAATGTCTAATCTTTGTCTATCATCAAAGATCAACTCTGTGTCGTATCCCAAGAAAGAAGAGCTTGAATTTCGTTTCCCCGGCAACGGCGCCAATTTGTTATCACTCCAAGAAACTCCTTAGGGTTGTAGGCTAAGGATGCTTGGTAACTTAGAAATAGTATGTATATATGCTTGGGACAATGGGGTCTTTAATGATCAATGTAATAAACGACTCATCACACATATAAAGAAGCAGTGCTTTCAGGAAACAATAATCAGATCAGGTAATTGAAAGGAGAGGATGAAGAACACTATTCTTGATTGCCAAATACAAATAAATGTAGGGCTTAATGCAAGAAAGAGAGGAATTGTTTACTTCAATTCTATGAGCTCAATAAAGAGATAACAGTCTTCATGAACTAAAATAAACTGAAACAAAGTATAGAAATAGAAAGATGGACAATTCTGATATTGAAAACGAAAGGAAACTGAACTTTATTTCTGCAAAAAGAGTCTATACAGTGGCACGAAATATCTCTCAGTTTGAACCCTTGTCTCTTAGCAAAAATAAGCATTTATAGCCTCTTACAATCAGTTTTACAGATCCTAAAAACATGGATCTATGTTTAAAAATAGCAATTCAAATCTAACTAAACAACTTGATAATAAAGGCTTGATAACTAAACTATCATTCGAATTGTCTTCAATCTCAAAAATTCGCCATTTGTATCCTTCAGCTTCTGGAATCTGTGGTGTCATGAAACATGCAGAGGCACCTGTCTTGGTAGCTGGATTTCTTCAAGGTTCATAGTCGATACTTGAGGAAACTTGTTTGACATGTGGTTCCCAAAATTCCCTCGAATCTCGGATGTCGAGTCCTTTGCAAGCAAGTTGTTATCCCCTTGATACTCTGGAACTCTTTTATAACCTGTGAAAAATGACTTGTTCCATCCTTGGCTTCCAAAAATGCTTTTCCTACTTTCACCAGCTAACTCGCTTTATATTTCGTTGGTTAGCTGGTGAAAGCGCTGCCTTTCACCAGCTAACTAGCTGCAAAATTACGTTGTGCGCTGGTGAAAGCCCTGACTGAGCCCAAAATGAACTTTCACCTCCAAAAATGCGATTTCAACAAAAACTCAATGTGTCTCTGATTTATCCCCTTGCATGTTAACAACAACCTGAGCAAGCACTTTCAAATCTGGGTGGGACTTTTGCTTTCGCTTTTGCTTCAATCTTCTGATTCTCCTTTTAAGGCGCTTTGCAAGCCACCATAGACTATTATAATCTTTGGTGATCTTCTGTTTTCTTTTCTTCTCTTTGACACTTTCCCGAGCCAGATTTTCAAATGCAGCATTGGTTTTTGCAAATTTATCAGACAACTTCTTGTATCTTTCTTTGATTACCCGTTCTAAGACTTCTTGCTGAGCGATTACCTCTTTAATATGCTTGATTTTCTGTGTTTTCTTCGACTTAGTGCTCTTTGATGTTTCTCCTTCCTCTGTGTGAGTAAAGGTCTCATAATTCTTTGCAAACTCAGTTGAATGTTCAGGACTTTTGATGACAGGGCTCTCATCTTCTTGCTCTGGTTCTAAGTCTGTGTAGGGCAGGTTTAATATGTTTGTTCTCTTCTCTGTAGGTTGCTCTATAGTGGTTTCAAAGTTCAATCTTTTCTTTGACCTGTGAGATTTCACTCCAGAGATTCTATCTTTTGGAGGTCCTGGTAGGGTCCTCCTCTTCCTCGAACTGCTTCGAGGAGTCAATTGTTTCTTTCCACCTTTCCCCTGTTCATTTACGGGCTGAGTCTGAGTTTCAAAGCCCTCCCAAAATAGGAAATGTTGCCAGCTCCTTCCCTTCTGTCTTAGCTCCTCCATGATGATCAATTTGATAAGGCCAAAGTGGCACAGAGTGTTCTTCATGCTTAGAGGTTGAGCCCTGATCTTTTTACAGACCTTAGTTAAGCTCTTGTGTAAGAAAAAAGGTAAATTGAGGAGCGTTTTACCTGTGAAATGGTCTAGGAGCTTGAAATGATACATCATGAGTTTGTCATACCTGCCCTCCGAGGTTATGTAGAGTTGAATTCCCTTAAACAGATCCTGCCACTCATCTTCTAAATGGGAAACTGGCATGCTCTTTTTCCATGCATTATGCCTGAACTCTTCCTTCAAATAAGCTCTGAAATTTAAGTTTTTGGTGGCAGTTGTTTTGAACCAACTCTGGCCCGATCTTGGTAGGTTGGTCGCTGCAGCAATGGCAGCTTCATCTACAATGATCTCCAAGGACCCAACGCGAGCCTTATCCCTATCGAAAGTTTTATCAAAATCCTCTGCTGTTGACTGGTGACAACCATTCTGCAACCTCTCAACAAATTCAATGCAATCTGCGTTTGAGAAGTGCTTCTGTACTTCTGGATGCGTCTGTAGGAAAGATAAACTATATAACTCTTTCCTTAGTAAATACCCACTGCATCTCCTCACCATCTGCAACCCAAAATCCCAACCGATTTTGTACACACAACACAGCAAACTCCTATTCGGGCCAAGGTCTTGCGTTGTTGAAAGCACTCGACTCTGTCTTTCAACATTAGAAACTTAACAAACATTCGTGAACGATGCGTGATAGGGAAGAAATGAACTGATTTGATGTTGTCAGCCAGGTAGTACAGCTTCTGTACTTGCGTTAATGGATTTGAATTTGCCATCCGACGCCATGATTGTGGAGCATGAGTTTCTGAAACGGATCTGATTTGGACGTGCAACTCGAGTTTTCATGATTACCCACTTTCACCAGCGCATCCTTCTTTTTATTTGCATGACGTGGGTTGATCGTATCATCATTTGATTTTCAAACGTGGATAAAACGCACGTGATTTCCACTTTCACCAGCTAATAGCCCGTGAAAAACGCTCCTCGGCTGTTGAAAACTGCCACTTTCACCAGCGCACAATCCCATGAGAAATGCTCCTTAGCTATTGAAAGTCACCATTTTCACCAGTGCACAACCTATGAGAAATTTTGCTTTGGATATTTGAAAGTCCCCGCTTTCACCAGCTAACGACCTGTGAGAAATGCCCCTTAGCTGTTGAAAGTTGCCAATTTCACTAGCTAGCCATCATCTTTTAAGCACACGTTAGCTGTTGAAAACATTTTATGAAAATTGTAAAGAGAAGACCTTTATGGGTCATCTTATTTCTAAGAAAAAAATCAAAACCTAAGTCTTCAGCTAAAAAACCTCAAAACTAATTTGAGAAAACTACCAATAGCCATGCTATCCACCACAAAATGCGACCATAGGGACGGGTTCATTTTGGGAGCTAACATGAGCTAGACGATCAATTCCAGAGGGAGTTGGTTACTACAATAAGGAGTAATAGGCTCCACATGACGTAGGAAGAAGTCATGTGTGGCGCTCAATATGGCTGAAGTTTAGTATTTGGCAGCATGTGCAGTAGCAGTGTGGCTTCGAAAACTGTTGTCTGGGTTATTTGGTCTCAGAATGGAGGTGACCTACATTTGGTGTGACAACCATAGTTGCATGAAGTTTTCAAAGAACCACGTGGTCTATGATAGGTCAAAGCATATCGAGATCATATATTACTATATCAGGAATATGGTGCAGAAGGGAGCAATGAGGCTCCAATTTTGTGACTACAAAGGATCAAGTTGCATACATGTTTAGCAAGCCACTGTCAAGGGTGAAGTTTGAGTACTTCAAGGACAAGCTTGGTGTGGTCCCTCTTCAAAGGGAGTGTTCTCATCCAAAATGAAAAAGGAATGGAACTGAGACATGTGGAACTCATCCAACATGAAAAAGGGTTAGCACTGAGTGTTCTCACGCAACATGAAAAAGGGATGCCACTAAGACAAGTAGAAATCATATAATATGAAAAAGGGTTGGCACTGAGTGTTCTCATCCAACATGAAAAAGGGCTATCATTGAGACATGTGGAACTCATCTAGCATGAAAAAGGGCTGGCACTGAGTGTTCTCATCCAACATGAAAAAGGGCTAGCACTGAGACAGGTGGAACTCATCCAACATGAAAAATGGTTGGCACTGAGACAGGTGGAACTCATCCATCATGAAAAAGGGCTAGCACTAAGTGTTGTCATCCAACATGAAAAATGGATGGCACTGAGATAGGTGGATTTCATACAGCATGAAAAATGGTTGGCATTGAGTGTTCTCATCCATCATGAAAAAGGGTTGGCATTGAGTGTTCTCATCCATCATGAAAAAGGGTTGGCACTGAGTGTTCTCTTCCAACACGAAAAAGGGTTTGCACTGAGAGTGTTCTCATCCAGCATGAAAAAGGGTTGGCACTGAGTGTTCTCTTCCAACATGAAAAAGGGTCTGCACTGAGAGAGTTGGATCTCATCTAGTATGGAAAAGGGCTAGCACTGAGATAGGTGGATCTCATCCAACATGAAAAAAGGTTGGCATTGAGACAGGTGGATCTCATCTAGCATGAAAAAGGGTTGGCACAGAGACCGAGGGTGCACATGATCAGGTATTAATGCATTGCAAGGTAGTGGATGTCATGGGGACATGTTGTATTTATTTGAGAACTACCCATGGGCCTTGGATGCATTGGTTGTGAAGTCACAAGGATGCACATGATGAGGTACAAATGCATTGCGAGGTAATGGATGTCATGGTGACATGTTGAAGCTATTTGAGAGCTACCCATAGGTAATCTTCAGAGGTAATCTTGGCATAATGTAGAACGTCTCCCTCGTCGGGAGGGAGTGTTGATGTTTGGGCAACATTGGAAAGACATTCTATTAGATTAATAATTAATAATATGATTAATAATTATTAAACAATATTGTTAATTATAATATTATTTATATAATAATATATTTACAATATAAAGTATAAATATACATAATAAAGTATAAAGTATAAATATAAAGTATATTTATATTATATGTATAATATAATATAAAGTATAAATATATTTATTACCCAAGGGACGCATATCTTCATGGATGGTCACCATGGTCACCATATGTTCTTTATATATAGAACACTCATCATTGTAATAAGATATTTGATCACATACAATATAATCTCTTATGAAAATTCAACACTGGGAAAAATGCCAATGTCTTTGAACCTATTGAGCATGGCTTCTCACAAGATGGAATCAAAATCTTTCCAAAAATATACAAAGCATCAATAGAATTTCAAAGAATGATGATGTTCCTCCTCAATGATGGCCTGGAGGGTAAGAATGTGATCAATGGTCTAATGAGTAGGTCAAAATCATGTATGTCCCCTAGCTCTCATGGATCTCTGCTCAAGCTCACTAGAGATATTCATATGGAGAACTATAACATAGAGCTTCAAGAACATGTGGCCCACCATGATCCTCCTATAGTTGTTGGGATATGAACTGGGGCTTGATTTATGTATTGGGTGAATGATGCGATGTGACCATGCCAATGAAAAACTTGTACAAACCAAATGGTTGAAGAGATCAGCCAAGTGAGAAACCAGAGCTCAAAAATCGTGATTAAAGAACTCTACTTGGAAACCCTCCTCATATGTCTCTTTTCTACTTCTTATCACCCGACCGATCTCTTTGATGTCACTATCTGAGAATAGGAAGCATGAAGGGGGTGGAGAGGTAAATTGAATATGGGGTTGTCCAAGGATATCATAGAGAGTGGATATGTGAGAGAATATGGATTCGAGGTTAAGGTCGGATGTAAGGGGAGAGGGGTGGGGAGGATGGTGAGCCAAAATTGTTTGGGGAAGTGAACAAGGGAAGTGCATTAGTCTTGCCTCCTCTTAGAAAAAAAAAGAGGTGTTTCTTGCGGTGGAGGAGATGACAGTAGGAAGCTCTGAGGCTGGGATAGGAGGGGTGAACATGGGTGACTGCATGATGAATATGAAAATGGAGAGACCTTCATTCCTCTTCATACCATCGGTTCATAGGGAAAGAGTTTTTTTGGGGGGAATTGGAAGTGGTTCGAGTGGAGTGAGGGTAGGATTTGAGTGTTTTCCTCTCCACCCAAGTTTTATTCCCGTAAATGACATGTTCAACTCATAATGACTATATTGTTGTAATGAATTCAATCCATGTTGTCGTGGCCTTTTGCCTTGAATAATCTAGGGTTTACCCTGGGTACTACCCTCGAATGAGGGGAAATACCTAGGATTTTTCTTTGGGCGGTGTTAGTAGGAAATCAAAATTTTTTGTTTTTATGGATTACTACCAAGCATGGATTTTATTGGATTAGGAATACATTTGAGGAGGAATGGCCACGATATTTCATTCTAGGGAGCGTAAAGATGAAGAAGCTTTACCATAAAAGTGACAATAGAGAAATTTTAAAGTTTCTCTATTTAAAGCTACATTGCATATGGTTGTAGAGAAGTTCTAATTTGACATTTCTAAGGAAAACCCATAAAATGGATGAGTAGGAAAACCATAGTGCATCCATATTTGTTCTTCTAAAATCATGGACACTAACCATAACCTAATACGAGAAAACTCATGTATTATGCTTCTATAAATGTTGAAGTGTAAGGATGTTGGACAAGGGCCAAGGCGAGGTTGATGTGAATACAATAAGAGATTTTTATAAGCTATCGTATTTTATGTTTTTTATTTAATTAGAAGTCATTAATAGGGTGCTACATGATACAATTCGATATGCAATGATGCACCAAAAGTTTAGAGTATAAGGAATGGATGCCATGAGGTATACGAACAAATTTGTGATAAATATTTATTATTAAATCACCTAGAGGAATTTGCATTATTTCATTCCAATAGATTACTCGTTGGCTTACAATATTTATGTTAAAAATGTATTTTTTTTGGGTTATAAGTTATTGATTTATAGGTTACATTCTCTGTTGTATATGATTCATACATATTGAAGGCATATGTCAAAGCCATATGGTAAAAAAAGTTATGCCTTGAAAATATTAAAAGTCTTGATCGAAAAACCCACAAGCATAATAACTTACCAGTTTTTGCAATGAATTGATTGTCTTAGATCTTTAAACCTTCAACCACCAAGCTACCAAAAACCATTATATGTTAAAGCCATATTGTAACCACAATTATGTACCCAAAAAAAAAAAAAAAAAATGATAAGCAAACTCACAAGGATAATAGCTTATTGTTTTTTGCAATGAATTGATTGTTTTAGATTTTTAAACCCTCGGTTGGTTGCACTGCCTCTATGCTACCTTCCCAGACAACACATTTTTGAGCGATGAGATGCCCAAACCCTCAAATTCCTCCCTGGAGACTCTCACGCTGCAATGTAATATATCTCACATGTTAGAAGCAAGTGATTGGTCGAGTTAGTGTCCCAGGTTGCACGTTTTAGATCAATAAGATGCCTAAACCCTCAGATTCGTCCTTAGAATCTCTCACACTACAAAAGTAGCGTGTTGGAAGGAAGATATTGGTCGTTGTAGTGGAGAGGGTCGTAGTTCTATTGAATAAAACTTTTATTTCCCCCTTTTGATGGGAATTTGCATCCCTTTTGCCAACAAATCTCCAGATCGATGGATTAAAATTCTTCCTGTAAGGAAAATTAAGGAGGGTGACCAATTTTGCTTCCTTTTGCCAACGAATCTTCAAATCAATGGATGAAAATTCTTCCTGTAAGGAAACCGAGGAGGACCACCAGTTTTGCTTCTCTCTCATCTAGAAAAAATGAAAAATAGAAAAACAAATGCTTTACTCCATTCCAAAAAAAGTGGATATGTGTTTCTATTATTATTTTTAACTATGGTTATTTTTGTTGAGTTAAATGTGACGGGGATGTTTTTTAAACCTTGAGTTTGCTGAAAATTTTAGCCGTATTTTTTACACTCAAGCATGAAAAATTAAGTAACTCAAGGTTAGAAACACTTTACCATGAGTTAATTAAAATGCTACATTTATCATAGAGGATAGAATGTTGTGAAGTGCGAGCACTATATGGTGCCAAATGAGATACATGGTATGAGCACCATATGGTGCCCACCGCAAAAAATGATATAGGCTTGTTGAGGAAAATATATGAATTTATCTTACTCAAGCATTTTTGAATCTTTCTTGGCTAAGGCAAGATATTCGGGAATATCACCCTATGTTTATAGCCTCAAAAAGTGTTTCCCAATCCACAAGTATTAATTACAAGGGCTTAGGCTGATTTTTTAAAATAAAATATTGTTGCAAAATATAACATTTTTATATAATTTTCTGAATATAACAGATTGCAAAAGTAAATGTGGAGATCAAAAGCAAAAATACCAAGCCACATATTAACACATGTGAGACAGAATAACAATCGCTTTATTCCATTCCAATAAATCAAAAGAATCATTCTCTTTACAAAAATCCTTGTGGGGGCATGGACCAAGGTCAAACTTAGATATCCCCAATGAAAACCATACAAAAGGACTCTGACAAGAAGTAAAAACTGAACTTTAAAATTTGGATCAGCTTGCCACAAACTGGTACCCACTTGACTCTGCACAATATCCTTTATCAATCATGAAACTCAATTCATAAATAGACAAGTCTACCCAGAATATCAAAGATAAATCAACACCTCTGAAACAAGCATCTAAATGATATGGTTCATCCTTGAACCTTGTTGTCTACAATAGGACCATGTTGTCATAAAATAGAATTAGGCTTTTAATGAATTGAAGAATGAATAAAAACTGAACTATCTCAATAAAACTCAAGAGCAAACCTTAGTATGCTTTCTCCTTCTATTCTCCTCTTGTTCTTCCTTCTCATTTGGATTTTATGCATTCCAAATTAGTTGAAGTAGTTCAACTACCTCATTTAGTTAAGTTAACTAAAACTCAACTAACTTTTGTTTTAGGGGAAGAATTAATAATAATAATAATAAATGGTATTTTTATTAAATAATAACTAGTAGGTGGGACCCCTTGCGACTCCCTTTTATTCCTTAACAAAAATAAACATAATTAGACAATCAATCAAACACATGCCTCCTTGTGGCTCCCATAATCATTTCCACAATTTGAAATTTAAATATTAGAGATATTTCAAATTATATCCAAACATATAAATATCCACAATATCCAAAAATAGCTTGATGTCCAAAACTTTCAGTTGTCCACTGTCCTCAACAAAAAAATTATAAACACATAATCAAAAACCATATTTGCCACTTTGAGAGACAATTTTTCCTTTGTTGCTTCTATCTCCTTTTGAATTCCTTGAATTAGCCTTAGGTTGGGTAGAACCTTGAGGCTTGATCTCACTAATGACATGGGAACAGTCATCCCTCAAGTGCATATGGGAGGATACTGACTTGGTTGAGTCACTCGAAGGAGAGGAGGGAGCAACAACAACTTTACCTTTATTATGCACATGGTGGGCCTCGATTTTGAGTCTTTTGCTTGCGTGGGAGGACTGTACATGTGAGTGTGTAGGGGAAATATGAACATTTGGGTTAACATGTGGAGGAGGAGGAGGTAATAACAAATTTGTCCAACCACGATGGTGGGAGACGATTGGGTGAACAATCTTCTGCCATCCATCATTCTCGGAAACTTCAGGTTGCAAAGATACATGGGGAGGCACAGGGATACTAGGAACATGCTGGGGTTGGAAGGGAGGCCTCTCTGGTCTAGGCTGGACTATCCCTTTCCCAATCCAATTGAAAAATCTAGCTTGAAAGAGCTGGTTTAACTCTTGATGATCGACATCGAAATGTATTAAGAATCTGGGCCTTCTAGGCCCTCTGTTCTAATTTCCTCTGCCCCTATTTTTTTGACCATGACTTCCTCTGCTGAAGAAGCTCATCTTGTATGTAACAATTATTAGCAACTAGCTCTAAACAGACCATTTAAATTCCCATTTTATCCCCCCCTGTTGTACAATGATTACCATTAGTCATTTTGATCTTTCATCCCCATCCATTTCAACTCATTGATCTCGTGATACTAGAGTTACTTGAGCTTGCATGCCATTGTAAGCGACGTGCATATGTTGGTTGGCATTTGTTGACTACAATTTTGGTCAACAATACTTAGCCGACAAAGCATTGTCAGGCTTCCCCTCAGTTTTCAGTACTTGCGCACTCTCACTGAGTTGCTACCATATATTTAAAATTTCGTCAATCTAGTCGGACCCTAGATGGCTAGATGGCTCTGTTAACTCCCAAAATAGCACCATCATTTTGGTTGGGTTTTACGGTGGATAGCATGGCTATTGATGGTTTCCTCAATTCATTGTTGAGCCTTCTAGCTACAAAATTTTAGTTTTTTGGTTTGACTTAAATTTGACACTTAAACTTGCAAGGAACTTTTCAAGTTATTCCTGAGCTCCAAATTAAGATCTGACAACACCATTGGAAAGATGAGATTCTGTAGATGTCGATCGACTATTCATATGTGAAAAATGGATTTTTTATGACCAAGAAATTCAATTTTGAAAATCTGTCCGCTTTCAACAGCACAGAAGGCAGAATTTTTTACCCGTT
>JZKD02S1675882.1:25164-51634 GCA_000966675.3 Picea glauca
TGGAACCTTTTGAAGCCATATTGAGGAATTGATTTTTTTTTTGGGGATGTAGTGTCTGTATCCTATGGACACACCTTCAAAAATGTTCTATACTATGAGACCTTTCCAATGGTGCATAAAACACCTCAATCAAAACTCATATGCAAAAATCATGCCTCTCACAAGTTGACCTCCCTTGATGACCACCATGGTATGAATGGATGCCATGTTAGCCCCCATTACTCACACATATGGGGCTAGTCACATGTGAAATTTCAATAATATTCCAGAAGGTACAAACCTGATCACTAATTGAGGGTTGAGGAAGTCAAAACCCTAACCCTAGATGGCTATTGGGCTATGTTAAATACTGGGCCGCTAGAAGGAGAAAGGGTTCCACTATTTTGTATTGTACTTGTTCCATAGTTGACTAGTAGAGCATCCAAGGAGTGGTATTTGGAAAGAATAAAAGAGGAGGTAGGAGATTATGTAGTATCCATTCATCCAAAGTGGTAAAGGAAACTCGATAGTGAGTGCCTCTTTGTTTGTACTTACTTTCCATAACTAAACAAAAGAGATCATAACATAGGCCTCATGTTCTAACTAGATTTTCTTCTGTATTGGATTTCCCAAGATATATCTTGTGTTCAATTGTGTGGATGGTGTGCATATTTTTTCATGTTCTTTCATTTTCATATTCAATTATTTTCATAAATTCAAGTAAAGCTAGTAATCAATTAATCTAGGATGTAAGGAAAATTAGTCTCCATAGTCTAAGATTTCAGAATATTATAATATATGTTGTGGTGAGTTGTTCCAGTAGAATATCCATAGCAATTTATAGATCATATTAGTATCATAGCCATTTTTTGGGGGTATTTGTGGAAATTTGCAAGATCCAGGAATTGTCTCAAGAAGAAAGTTGCATAATCCTAACCATGACAGATGAGTTTGTTCACAACCCTCAAGATCCAGTAGAAGAGATATTTGCAAGGTTGGAAGATAAATGTTTTGATATCTCTCGCAATATGGACCTCCTCATGGAATCTCTATCAAGAAATATCAAATTGTTCAAGGAGGTTGGAGGCTCTAACTCAGATCAAATTAGAGGGGAAATCGGGAGAAAATGAAGACCTAGAAAAGGAGTCGAGGAAAGAGCCCGAGAAAGAGAAGCCAAGTTCCAGTGCCATTCCCCTTCATAGTATTTATTTAAAATGGAAGTGAAAGTGGATAGAAAGTCATACAAAGGTGAAATCAATGCATTAAATTTGAATGATTGATTGTAGCAATTAGAGGTCTATTTATGTGTTCACAATATAGATGAAGAGTAAAATATTTTATTTTTTTTGACTGAATATACAGGGTCATGCATTAACCTAGTAGGAAATCCATGCAGAAACAATTAGGCTAGAGGGTGATACACCAATAGCTAAGTGGTAGGATTTTAAAACCCTCATTAAGTCCCAATTATAGCCTATTAGGTATGTAAAGGACCAATGGATCCATTGGAATTACTTGAAGCAAAGGAAAGATCAGAGTGTGCAGGAGTACACCACCAAATTCAGAAAGATAACTATCATGTTTGGCATCTCTCCCAAGAACCCATCTGTAATCATCAAGTATTTGGGGGGTATACACAATCATTTTTGAAATCAAGTGATGCTCTTCAAGCCCAAGATAGTTGATGAGGCATGTGTGCAAGCATAATATCTAGAAAATATAGGCCATGAGAAATGACAACCAAGTGTTTCATGGAAGAAAGATCACCAAGATGATTCCGAGAAGGGGAAGAAGAAGTGGAAAGGGAAAGACAAGAATACAATAGCCACTGCACATCAATGCAAGGATCTAAGTAACCATTGTAACCATTGAAATATTGATGGTCACACTAAGGAAAAGCGTTGGAAACTACATCGAGAGTTGAACCCTAAGAACCATAAGAAGGATTCCAAGAAGAAAAAACTTCTTGCAATCGATTCAAGTAATCAAGTAGAGAGTAACCCAGAATTGGATGAGAATATTTCCTGCTCTTCAATGTAGAAGGGGGTGAATGTGAGTATCCTTCATCACAAGGAAGATAAGGAGATGATGAAACTCTTCCATATCAAGATTTGGGTTAAGAAGACCAAAATAGATGTTATATTCAATTCTGGTTCATAGGCCAATATCATAGTAATCGATCTGGTTAGAAATATTGGGTTGGAGGTTCATGATCATCCTAGCCCATATCCACTGGGGTGGGTAAAAAATGATGTAGAGATTAAGGTCATGGAATAGTGTAAGATCAAATTTGTTGTAAGTTCAAATTTTATTGATGAAGTGAATTTAGATGTAGTACCCCTTGACGTTTGTGGTGTAGTGTTCAGAATATCTTTACATGCATATGATGGATGTGATCTTCATGCAGAGAGTAAAACAATATTTCCTTATCAAGGACAAAAAGTCTTTAGTCACCAATCCACATAAAGGTAAATCAAATATATCAGTGGTAAGTGCCAACCAAGCAAAAAAAATGATTAGTTCAAGTAAGAAGTATGTTTTTTTTTTCTTACGAGAGAATCAGTCTGGTGATGAATCAATAGGAGTAAATGAATCCCTGGAGGGATGTATTAAAAATAAGAAACAACATTTGGAAGAGTTGTTGTAGGAATACAAAAGAATGTTCCAAGATCCCATATGAATGTCACCTAAGAGGGAAGTGGAGCACGAGATACAATTGTTTCCTGACTCCCCATTATCAAATATTGGGTTGCATAGGCAATATATTCTATAAGAAGATGAAGTGAAGAAACAATTGTGGAAGCTATTAGAGCAGGGAGTAATTTGACCAGGCACCTCACCTTGTGGGTCACCTATCATCATCGTACCCAAGAAGGATGGGACTTAGGGAATGTGTATCGACCATTGTAGTTCCCCCACTACTAAACCCTTAATAAAATTTGATACCATTAATATTAAATGCAGTGCAACATGCTTAAACACTCATACATCTAACAATACTTTCAAACCATGAATGTAACTAAATTAGCATTCTCATAAAAACATATAAATAATTAAAAACTCAGAGTTTCTTCACAACAATAAAACCCATTATTAAAAATAGAGAACAAATATCAACACTTATCTTTTCACGACAAAAGTGCAACTGATTGCAAGGGCAAACAATATTCCTCATGAACATAGATTTTTCCCTCCAAATATCATTAGTAAATCACCCCCAATATAGTGATATGAATCCATAAAAGAGGGTGTATCTCACATCCCAATACACTCCTCAACAAACTAGTTTTCCTACAACTATCCCAATCCACCAGCTCTACTCTCCTCAATCTTCACAACCCAAGGAATGGGATCCCCCTTCATTCCACATAGTCCCTCAGGAATTCCCACTTCCTTCTAGGGATCCAACATAGGTTGGATAGGAATATCTATTGTTGGGGACTCCAAGGATGCTAGCTACTATAGGGAAACTGACAAAAATAGCTCATTATTCTATGGAAAACTCTCACACATAATTTTTTTCTACAAGCCTAAAAACTAGCTTCTCCATACATTTTCATCTCCAAAAAAGCTACCCACAACACATATTATGGATTCCTTCAAGCTCCAATTCTCTCCAGTCCCTTTCTGATCCAAAAACTTCATGTAAAAACTACCTACACTACCCATTTGAATTTCGCTTTTACCCGTGCATTGGACTCTGACATTCCCCAAGGTTGATTGTGCTCAACCCCCATGTTCTCATAAATATGGGATGTGGATTTTCACACCAATCCTATTACATGTGTTTAATTATTGGGGATTTGATACACTCCAAAGGAAATTAGAAGGTTTACACAAAACCATATTTTTAGAAAGTGGGTTGAGATTAATACCCATAAATATTTCCCCCTTGGACCCCTTCTTAGAATTTCCCCTCTCTTATGGAAACTTATCCCCCCATTACTATGTCCACGTCTGTTTGTAGTCAATATCACATTTATTTCATTATTATTACAATATACAATGTTTACATAGTACATTATTGGGTATGCGACCATACATTGTAATTACAATATACATCACTAAAATGGGGATTAAAAATCAGGATATTACAACTACAAAGGTTTGAACAATATCACACATTAAAAATACCCTATACCCAGGATCAATGATTTGTTAGACCAGTTGAAACATGCCAAGTACTTCACCAAGATGGATCTCAAATTGGGATACCACCAGGTACATGTCAAAGAAGAAGACACCTAGAAGAATTCCTTCAAGACAAGGCAAGGTTTGTATGAATGGTTGGTCATGCCATTTGGTTTATGTAATGCACCAACTACATTTATGAGACTGACGAATCGTGTATTGTGTCCATATTAAGATTCGTTTGTTATAGTCTATTTGGATGATATATTGGTTTATATATCTACCTGGGAGGAGCACATGTCACATCTCATGCAGGTGTTAGAGACTCTAGTAAGGCACCATATGTTGGCTGAACTTAATAAATGTTAGTTTTCTCAACAATCATTGGTGTATTTTGGGTATGTGATTGGTGGAGGGGAGCTCAAGATAGATCCTGCAAAGAAGGATGTCGTCATAAAATGGCCAGTTCCTACTAATTTCACTGATTTTAGGAGATTTGTTGGGGTAGCACAATACCTATGGAAGTTCATAGTATATTTTTCAACAGTAGTTACACTACTCCGCACCATAATAGTGAGCGGTAATATTTTCCAGTGGGTAAAGAATCAATAGAAATATTTCGATGAGCTAAAATGAAGTATCAGTTAATCACCATTTTTAAAATTGCCTAACTGGCATAATCCATTCAAAGTGGAGATAAATTCAAGTGGGTATGCTACGGGAGAAATTTTGATGCAAGGAGTTAAGTTGGTATGCTATCATTCTGAGATATTTCATGGGAGGTTTTTAAACTACCCTACATATGATAAGGGAATCTATACCTTGGTTCAAGTTGTTAATAAGTGGAAGCACTATTTGATGGGAAAGGAAATCATTATCCAAACATATCATCATCCACTGCAGTATTTTCAATCCCAGAGTAAGCTTCAACAAACTAGGAATTACAAGTGGATGGGGTTTTTGAAACAATTTCATCTAGTCATCAAGTATAAGAAGGGAAAAACTAATAAGTTGGTAGACATGCTTTCAAGGTCGCCCACATCCAATATTACATCTTCAGGAGCTCTTATGAACAATGATCATTTTACCCATGATGCATACAAAGAGGCATACACAAAATATTATGAAGGTGACAATAAGGTTGACTATCATCTCCAGAATGGGTTAATTTACAAGATATACAAGCTTTGTGTTCCTAAAGGTGAAATATTGCAACCTATTAGAGAGGCTCACACCTCTAAGGTTGCAGGAAATTTTGGTTTTAGGAAGACAATTGCTAGCTTATAATGGTATGTGTACTGGCCCATGATGTAAGAAGATGTATCATGGTATATTAGAGGATACATACTTTGTTGTACCAACAAGCCCAGTAATTGAAATAAAGGTCTATACCATCCATTACATGTACCCACTCGACCTTGGGATTTTTTTTTTGATGCAACCCCCCTTCCCTCCCAAGGGTTCTTCGACCTCCTGGTCAAGGATCTTCAAATTCCTGAGCCGAATCGGCTCATCGGGCCTCCAATAGACCTTGAACAAATGACACACAGGTCCATTTGATGTTGCCTGCAGGTTCCAATTATCCACAACCCAACTTTCTGGCACTTCTGGCAACACCAATTTGCGAGTACTAGCTCCTGTGTTAGACTCCTTTTCCAATATTACCACGACTGTAACCGTGGTCCAACTCCCTTTGTAACTTCAGGCTTCGACAGTATTGCAACCTCCACCATCGCTTCCTTCTGAAACACTTTATGCAACAACACACAGATCTCTATCACGTGTCCTCCTGGATCCGGTGGTCTAGATTCACTTCGATCTTCGCGACTTCGCTAAGATTTCGCTTGCTCCACACAATCTCCAAAACTCTATCTCCCGAACTCTCCATTCCACTGCCATGTGTCCTCCTCAAAGCCAACGAATAGGATCACTTCGCGACTTCGACGACCCCGCTTCTTATAACACTTCTACGCCTCTGATCCATGAAGTGCCGAAATACTCTACAACTAAACTCCGTGCAACTCCCCCAGATCTAATGATCTGGAATGATTCCACTCCCTCCTGGATGGATATTTCTCATCAATTTGGGGAATCTTCAACATGTTCCACTCTATTGAAGGATTCTTTCTGCTCTCCCTCCTGAGCTCATTCTCTCTCAAACTGCTAACACCTCAAAGCATTTTCTTCAACACTTAGTCAAATTTTGACTCTATGCATGCCTTACGAGAGGTCCTTTCACTCTTTTGTAAACGAACTTAGGCTACTCATCCTGAGCTCTCGAGTCAGAATAATCTGTCACACACTCCTTACGGACAATATGCACCCTCTGCATACAAAGCTCCAAGTTATCTATCTTGGACTTGTTTCTCCTCGACACTTTGAACTTATTAGAATGAATCTTCTTCGATACTTAGCCAAGCATCGACATTACACACACCTTGCGACAACTTCCTTCAACTTGGCTCTAGAAGGGCGACTGTGCAATTCTTGCAACAATCCTTCCATGGATCAATTGTTCTTCCTAAACAATATGACTTTGATCATAGTTCCTCCTACACACACACCTTCTAGCTATCCCTCCTGGATTTTCGAGTCAAAACAGACTTTGTCGACGCACACCTTGCGGACAATCATGCACTCCTTGCATACAAAAGTTTCACGTTATCTCTTCTGAGCTTCTGAGTCGAAACATACTCTATCAACGCACACCTTGTGGACACTATGCACTCCTTACACAGACTCGTAGAAGAGAAACAATTGAAACTTATCTATTATCTCATAGGTTCATACATTCAACCATGTAAATGCATTCATAACATAAGAACAAGAAATAACAGAGAATTGCAATTAACATAAAGCCTACCATTCATTCATTCAGATAGACACAACAACACCAAATATTTGGAACAATGTTTCTCTGTTATGTTCATTCAAATGGTATGTACATGGATTCATACAATTCTCTTCAATAGTTCTACAACTCTTAGCTACAATGAAAACAACCTCACTTGGGCAACAATATATTTATTTATACAAGAGGGCTCATAGAGATTTTCCCTCCGACTACCTTAGTGCTATCGTATCGAATTAAAAGCATTCTACTACTAAGGATTTATTACAATAAATGTTTGTGACAAAAATATAAGATCAAACACATCAAATCTGTACTGCAAGCATATTCATTAAAGAAAATACATTCCCCAACGATATTACGCGATCGTCTAACTCCAAAACATTTAAGAAGTTATTTAATTTCGATCTTTTCAGAATATTTGCGTGATACGCCTTCTTAAATTCAAAATCATCACTTCAAAATGCATGCTAGTGCGTTGATATGTCTCCCACTCACGCTTTGTTGGCGATGCTCCTGCATCATACTCCTATGGACAAAAATTCATGGACTCCTGTCCATGAGTTCTTGCACTGAATTTCCATGCTTCTGAATATCTTCTTCATTTACCCAACTGACATATTCTATTGGGTGTCCTTTCCACTTGAACAAATAATCAAAAAAAATCTTTCTCCTGATATTCTTACCAATTCTCTGATCTATGATCTTCTCTATCTGTGGCTTTTCTGCTACAAGCATATGCTTCTCCCACTGGATCTATTTTTGATCTTATGATTCTCTCGTGTCATCTTCCTTGTAAGGATACATGTCTGAAATGTTGAATATGGGCGATATACCCACATCTTCTGGAAGCTCTATCTCATAATCATTTTCATCAAATTTTCTTAGGATTTTGCATGGTCTTATCTTCTTCAATTTCAATTTGTTATATGCTCCTCTTGGGAACCTTTCCTTCCTGAGATGTGCTAAAACATGATCTTCTACTTCGAATTGAATTTTTCTCCTATGTTGATCAACTCTGCGTTTATACTCTCTACTGCTATTCTACAACTACTCCTTGATCTGATTACGAAGCTTCTGCATTTCTGCAGCGAAGTCTTCTGCTCCAATGCTTCTGAATTCATTCTTCTCCAGATATGTCAATTCCGATACTCTTCTCGGATTCATCCCATATACTATCTGAAATGGGCTCTTTCCTGTACTTTTGTTTGGTGAGTCATTATATGCAAATGCTGATTGTGACAAAATTTTATCACTGGCTATGATTTTCAGTGACCAAACTCCTCAGAAAATTTCCTCAACTCCGATTCACCATCTCAATATGTCCATCCGTTTGAGGGTGAAATGATGAACTAAAAGACATTTTTCTCCCCTAGATTCTTCCACAGTGTTCTCCAGAAATGACCACCAAATTTAGTGTCTATGTCTGAGACAATACTCTTTGGAAACCCATGAAGTCTTACAACTTCCTTGAAAAACAAATTTGCAATGTGAGTTGTGGTGATGATTAAAATCATCAACGAGGATTTTCTCCTGCAAACTATTGCTAAAGCCTATTATTTAAACTATGCTAATAATATATGATACTAGTAGGTGGGACCCCCTTGTAGATTGGAGGCTCGAAGATAGTCATATCACACATTTTATGTTGTTGTTCCGATGTTGCTTATAGGGTCTTATATGGTTGATGATGTAGTCATGGTTTCATTTTGGATATAGTAACAAGTAGATGATGCATTTTATGGGATGTTTTGTTATTCAAAGCTCTAGTTTTATGTTATGATTGGCATATATTTACAAGTTGCTATGTTTAATCATGTCATCATGATTTATTACCTGAATACACATACACAAGAAGTATGTTAGTAAAGACATAAACAAAATCAAAAGGAATAAACTTATGGATCAAATCCTAAAAGAAAGGGCCTATGTTTATGCTATGTTAGAAGTTACGTGCAATTAAAAATGTAAACATGTCAGTGTTAGTCCTAACTATTAATTGGTTGGTTAGTGGATATGCGATTTGCATTTGAGTTATTGTGGGCACATATGATATGACAAGGCATATGGTATGGTATGAAAACTTGACAAGGATTAACATGAATGTTTGGGTGGCGCATTTGGCAAGGAATATGGTCACAGGTTTCAATAGTTTGGAAATTTATTACATGGTTTTAATGCATTAGTGAGTGTTGGCTGTCATGTACTTCGGTATTGAATAGATGAGGAGATGTAAGCGACGTGCAGTAAATGTACCTCACTCCATACTCCCCCCATCAATCCGTCACCTTAGTATGGTTATTTTTTCATTTCAATCTGCTGGTGGTTAAGCTCCGAAATTCAAGCTTGGGAAGAAAACGCTGAGCCAACTCTCCCCTTTTAAGCTATCGGTGACATGTATGGTTATTTTTCACCTCATCCATAAATTATGATCTGTGTATGAACGGAAAATGGCTCAGTAATGCTTGGGTTTGTGTTTTCCTGAGGATTGCAACTGTGTAAATGCATGGTTTTTCTCTCTGGAATGACTGTGTGGTTGTTCAATTTGCAAGTAAAATAATTGGTTTGGTTGAGTTGTGCATTTTCTGGTTGTTCTGTTGGTGAGAATCGTGATGGGTCTCTATGGATTTTGAATGAATATGGGTTTTATCACTCTGTGTTTTAATGGTGGAGGGTTTCGCCCTGTGTATTCTTGCTAGTTTCTTCCTCACATATATGAGGGTAACCCGGTCCAGTCATATTCAGACTGCCATTTGATTTCTGTGTATGTTTCCCGGACTGCCATTTGGCTATTGTGTTTTTCCAGAGCCATGGTCATGGGATTATTCACATGGTCTTGGAATCAAAGTCTCTTAGAAGTCGATCTTAGGGTGGCCATTTTGCCAAGATATATGCTTTATGGTTGTTGGGTGATATAAGTTATGCCTCAAGTTATTCATTTCCACTGGCATTATTATCAAATGATTCAACTCTTAAGGAATTGACAGAGGCTATACCTCTCTGTGTTCTAGGTAACTATCACTGTCTAGTGGACATCCACCACCCCTTTGCAAATGTGAACGCACTATGTGTATCATTTCTACCCTAGCCATCATTGTTTCCTTTGTGGCTAACTGTTGCGCGATTTCCCAAACTAGGAGTTAAAAGGAACCATGTGGTTTTTAATATGCTTGTATTGAAGGGTATTTTTCCCATGGTTGATGTTTTTTGAAGATCTCCAATTCTCTGTGCTATTGATGATTGAGTGCACTCTTGATTACCTATTTATATTTGTTGTGACAGAGCCCGATTTTATAAAACCCCAAATGTTCTTACCCCTGTCGGGTATCCTTTTGGTTGTCAAAGATTGGTTGTAAGTGGAGTGGTTGTGACTGTTCCATCGATTGCCTATCTCATATTTCTTTGATTAAATTGGTTGAAAAGTTTTGATTGGGAATGAGTGATAATATGCAGTCAAGGGCTGTCTCTTCTCTTTATACCTTCGATCACTGTGTTCTACAAGAGGGTGTTAATTGCAAGTTGGTGACTACTATGTGTTCACTAGTCCCGATCATTATCATGGAAAATCATGGAATTGATAACTGTGTTTATTTCATTATGTTGATTGTGTATATATTATGGAAGCATCGTGCATGTTGTAAATAATTGCTCGACAGTGATGAAGCTCAGGGTTTTATATTGACTATGGTTTCATTGCAAACTTTTATTGGTTGATATGACGAGGAGTGTATGAAATCAGACATGTTTTAGAAGTTTGTTCAATTTGGAAAGGGACCTGTGCATATGTTTTATTTGGCCAATTGTGAATTGATGGAAAATATATGATATTTTTATAGTGATGTGTTATGGATAGAGGTGAAGCAATCTTGCTGTGTGTTTTATTTCGATTCTTTAAATGAAAGGAAATAAATTAGATACAAAACATTCTCTTAACAAGACTGTTGAAGGTCGTTTCGATTATGAGTATGATTGCAGACTGTGTTAATTGAGAAGTTTTGAAGAATTTGAATGTGGAACAACGAACAATTTTGATACACAATAATTATTAAATTGGTGTTGGTATGTTTTGTATTGAGTACAAAGTTATGTTTATTGATTACTTGATTTGTTTTATGAACAATATTCGTTATTTCCCTGCCATTCTCTCACTTTTTCACACATTACAAGTGTCCTCACCTTCCTGGATTCACTATTCACTCCATGTTCTTAAAATTAAATTATAGTTAAATGAAAACTCTGTATTATAGCAGTTGAAGGATGGAAAAGGGAGGAGTTACAGTTGATTTGTTTTGTTGTTACAATACAATTGATTGTTTGATGATTTTTTGAGAAGTAATCATGATCTATCCCCCTTCATTTTACCACTTTTCGCTCATTACAATCCTTCATATATCCTAGAACCCTTATTAACCCCTTGCTCATTGACAAGTATTAAATGATTTTATGGATTGGATTGCATGAGTTTGATGTGTTGCTGAGCCAAACGTTTTTTCATATTTAAAGAGATGTCATGTATGGTTTGTTGAAGAAGCTAGTTGCTAATAAGTAATGCATACATGAATGAGCTTTTTCAACAGAGGTAGCCATGTCTGGGGTAACAGAGGAAGAGAAAATTTGAATAGGGGCCCTAAAAGGCCAAGGTTCTCTATACATTTTGATGCAGACTCACAAGAGTTGAGCCAACTATTTCAAGCTAGATTTTTTTAACTGGATTGGACAAGGAGTGGTCCAACCTAGGCTAGAAAGGCTTCCTTTCCAAGCCTTGTATGTCCCTGGTATCCCAGTTCCTCCTCATGTCTCATTACAACCTAATGTCCTTGAAAACGATGGGTGACAAGAGATTGTCCACCTGATAGTCTCCCAAAATCATGGCTGACCCAATTTGTCTCTACCTGCTCCTCGTCCACTTGTTAACAAAATTGTCCAAGATACCCATGCACACTTACCGGTACATTCTTCCCACGCAAGAAAGAGGTTAAAATCCAAATCCCACCATGCACCTGATAAAGGAAAAGCCGCTGCTGCCCCCTCCTCTCCATCAAATGACTTTGCCAAATCCGTTTCATCCCGCATGCATTTGAGAGATGATTACTCTCATGTTATCAGTGAGATTAGGCCTAAAGGCTCCACACTACCTAAGGAAAATTCATAGAAATCAAAGGGAGAAAACAACAACAAGGGGAAAATTGCCTCCCAGAGTGGAAAATATGGTTTTTAAGTGTTTTTATTTATTGATTGTTGAGAACAATTGACTTCTAAAATTTTGGGACAACACACTATTTTTTTGGATATGTGGATATTATATTTTTGGATATGGTTTCAAATATCATTGATATAAATTGTCAAATTATGAGAGTGATGATGGGAGCCACAAGGAGGGATATGTTTGATTGATCAACTATTTGTGTTTATGCTTGTTAAAGGAACTAATGGGAGTCACAAGGGGTCCCACCTACTAGTTATTATTTATTAAAGACCCTTATTATTATTTTATTAATTCCCCCCCTTAACTAAAAGTTGGTTGAGTTTTAGTTAACTTAACTAAAGAAGTAGTTTAACTACTTCAACTAATTCTAATTGCTTAAAGGAAAAAAGAGAAGGAGGAACACGAGGATAATAGAAGGAGAAAACATTCTAAGGTCTTCTCTCGAGTTTTATTGAGATAATTTAGTTTTATTCCATTCTTTAATTCATTGAAAGCCTAATTCTCTTTTATGATAACAGGGTCCTATTGTAGACAACAATATCAAGGCTGAATTATATCATTCATACACTTGTTTTTCAGAGGTGTTGATCTATCTTTGATAATCTGTGTAGACTTGTTTGTTTGTGAATTAAATTTCATGTCTGATAAAGGATATTGTGTAGAGTCGAGTGGGAAGCAATCTGTGGCAAGCTGATCCAACTTTTAAATTTTAGTTTTTTACTTCTATCAGAAGTCCTTTTGTATGGTTTTCATCCGGGACATCTAAGTTTGACTTTGGTCCAAACTTCTTCATGGAATTTTGTGAAGAGAACGATTCTTTTGATAAATTGGAATGGAATAAGCGATTTCTTTATGTCTCATCTGTGTTGATTATTGAATTGGTATTTTTACTTCTGTCTCTACATTATTTCTGCATCTGTTGTATTCATAAAATTACATAAATATTGAATTTTTCAGCAATATTGAATTTATAAGAAAATTAGCCTAAGCCCTTGTAACCAATACTTGAGGATTAGGAAACAATTTTTGATGGCTATAAACATAGGGTGATATCCCCGCCTATCTTGATTTAGCCAAGTAAGATATGAAAATGCTTGAGTAAGATTATTTCATATCTTTTCCTCAACATTTATTTGGCGACCATACTGGGGAGATCTTCAATATCTCTATGGTCGAGTTTTATGCTTGATTATGATCGAATATATCTATTTTTCTGATATTGATTCTTTCACTGTTTCATTTCTTAATGACCGGACCTGTTGCAAGGCAACCTAATATTGAGCCTAGTCTTCAAGATCAAACCATCATTGCTTTAAACTTGTTTAACACCATTTTAGACACTGCTAATACTCAGGCTGAGCTTAATCGTTCATGTGCAGCAATTGAAAAAGACATAAGTGCCCAAGAACGTTGGGAAGCTAGACATAGACAACCTAGGAATCAACCATACCTTTGTTTTACCTTCAGGTTTGATCTTCCTTTCATGTCCTTAGACCCTCATGTTATTAGGAGAAGAAGAGGCTTATAACCTAAAAATAATCCTATTGTTGAAATAGGAAGAAGGAATGTTGTGTTATCAACTCAACAAAGTTCTCTAAGGAGAAACTTGTCTGATTCATCTAGTTTGTATTTCTCTCCCCTACCTATTATCCATAAAATGGCATCTAGTGGTGGCTCCAGTGGCATTGAAGGTGCTCCTTCATATCAATATTCAGCTTCGTCAGTGATTGGTAGATTATATAGTCACCTAGTCCCTGTCCAATCTACCACAAACCCCACCAAAGTCATTAAAAAGTATGGGATTTTTCAATTTGAAGAAGATGCTACAACCGCACCGTGGTATGTTCCCTCTCCTCTTAACTGGAACCTGCTACTTGTCCACTTCCTAAATTCAAAGAGAATCTTCCTAGGTTTGCAGGGAATAACACTGTCACTACAAATGAACACTTAGTGGCATTTTCTAATGCCTGTCACAACATAGGATCCAATGACAACGATACTTACATGCACTTATTTGTCAATTCCCTTGAAGGGAGGGCTGTAACTGATTTCTTCGATCTCCCTCCTCGGATTTTATCTACTTGGGAGGAGTTATTCTATTGGTTCAAATCCACCTATGGGCAATCCAAAAGCCCAACCGAGCAGTTACGAGAATACAATAACATCACTTATAAGGATGGTGAGACCATCAAGTCCTTCAACTTGCATTTCACCAAGTTATACAATCAAATCCCTAAAATCATTCGACCTCAGAACCAAGCCTCTTTCATGCATTATTATAATGCATTACCTTCCCCCTATTGTCATAGGCTTGAGAAAAAATCCATTGATAACCTCGGTTCCGCTCTGCATATCTGTTTAGAGTATGAAGAACAACTTGAAATAACAAGTCTTCCTCAGTGAGAATCAGTTAAATAGATAGACATGTCCTCTCTCTTACATATTGTACAAGACATGAATAATTGTATGATAGCGTATGAGTGAAATGGAAATGTCTCCCCTCTTACCCCTAGAGCTTCATCCTCTTCTGCACCCCCTTTTAGAAATCCAAATGAAAATAATTTTCAGCCTAAAGCTATCATGCCTCCTAGTTGGTGTAAATTTTGCGAGGAACACCATGAGGAAAGTACATGCAAGGTGAAGAAGAGTGCCAGAGATAAAATATTTGGTAAAAGACCCGAAACTACCATTGTTGTCCTAGATTTTGCAGAGCCAGAAGATTTAATGATCATCAATACTAGGAATAAATCCTATTCTCCCAAAACAAAATATGATCCTCCCCACATTTATTCTAGCCCAAGCTCATCCTTACTAGCTACTACTGTTCAGGTTCCTAAGTCTTCTAACAGTCAAGGAACTACCTCCCCTCTCCCCTCTTCCAAATAAAATATTCTAAATCAGTTGGCCAACATCAAAGTAGATGCAACCCTTCTGGACATGGTTGTCGTCCTTGAACAACAGAGGCATCTAAAAGAATTCATGGAAGGAAAATCTTTCGTTGTAGCCAACCTCTATGAATAGGTAGATGAAGAGGATTCATTTGTAAATAAAGTAGGTGTACATAACTTTAGATACCCTGTAAAAAATCCCCCTTTTTATATTTCTGTAAATATTATGGATAAGATTTCCCATTGTTGCCTCATTGACGACAGTTCGGGCCCAAGTGTAATGTCAAAGATTATTATGGAAGAGCTAGGCTTGTCTTGTACAAATGAAAATGATAGAAGATTGCTCTCTTATAATAGTCTACAAAAAACGACCATTGGTGAAATCAAGGACGTGAACTTGGTTTTGTGCTCGCACCTTGAAATAAGGACAACCCTTAATATTCAGGTAATTGATATGCTAGTAAGAAACTACTCAATTATCTTAGGAAGAGATTGGAAAGATTTGACATGTGGATACCTCTCACTTGATGGGACACACTTATCTGTTCCTCAGAATGGTAAAAACATCATAGTCCTTAGAGAGGGAAGGATTTCACCTTCCATAGAAAGTGTTTCAAAGCCTAATGTGAATTATAACGAAGAAGACCTAGAGGTGTATTCCATCTTTGCCGAGGAGGATAATACTCCCTTGGAACAAATCGACTTAGACGACGGTATGTGGCATATGAACTTTGATGGTTCATGCACTAATGAAGGAAATAGAGTTGGCATTATCTTGTACTCTCATGTGGGGAAAATTCATAAATTTTCTTATAGGTTAGATTTTGCTTGCACAAACAATGCCACTAAATTCAAAGCTTTATTATTAGGCATTGAAAACTCCTATAATCTGGGTTGTGGTCACATTACAATTTTTGGGGATTCCGAGCTTATTGTGAAACTTGTACGTAAGATATATTCCCCTAGCAAAAAGTTGATGAAACACTACACCCAAACTATTTGGGCACTAATCTCGAACCTACTATCTTTCAACATTACTCATGTTAAGAGGGAGTTGAATTCAATGGCTGATTGGTTAGCTATTTTTGCATCCTCTCCTAATCGAAAACCTTTGTCACACAAACCTGATTGTACTTTTCAATATCTATATAGTCCACATATCCCTCACAATATAGAATCATGGAAGGTCTTCCCTAGCGATGAGATCATCTGTGATTTCATTCAAAATGAACCTTGTAATCCTAAGGAAATTATATCCATGGAAGATAACAAGATTCCCAAGGGTTTGACTTCTCTGGAAAGTTCATTTTCATCGAGTGACGTAGGAAAAAAAGATAAACATAAATAAGAGGATTCAAAAAGGAAGGTGGGTGAAACCATCTCCTTAAACATTGGAACACCCAAATCTCTAAAGAATGTTAAAATAGGTGCTCAATGTTCTGATGAAGAAAAAATGAAGTTTTCCAGACTGCTTGGTGAATTTCAAGATGTTTTTTCTTGGTATTATGAGGATATTCGTGGTTTTGATCCTGCTCTTATACAAAATTCCATTCCTATCAGGGAGGGCATACAACCAGATAGGAAAAAACAAAGACCTATCAACCCTGCACTAGAAGCAACTATTCGAAAGGAGTTGGAAAAACTCTTGAAGGCTGGGATCATTTTTTCGGTCAAGTATTCTGAATGGGTTTTCAATTTAGTTCCCATTTGGAAAACAACTGGTCATATTAGATTATGCATAGATTTTCGCACATTGAATTGGGATAGTATAAAAGATCACTTTACTCTCCCTAATATGGAAATGATTTTGCAACAAGTTGCATGGTCAAAGATGATGTCCTTACTTGAGGATTTTTCTGGTTACAATCAAATCAAGGTAAAATGGGTAGATAAATATAAAACCACCTTTATTACTCGTTGGGGCACTTTTTCTTACGAACGTATTCCTTTTGGCTTATCCAATGCAAGTGTTACAATGCAAAGGGTTGTACAGATAGTTTTTGATGATGTGATCGACAAGGTTATTCATATATATATATTGATGATCTAATAATGTACTCTAAAAGATGATCAATTGTCTGGAAGTTTAAAAAATTATGACTGGGTCCTTTCCAGATCGCTTTTGTCCCGGGTACAAACTCTTACATTCTAAAATATTTACAAGAGCAATTGTTTTTCTACAACACTAACGGTTCTCACTTAAAGAACTACATGGAACCAACTTGAAGAGTTTAACACTGTTTGGATTGTTCTGTATATTAGTAGTTCAATTATGTTTTCATTTTAATAGTTTTCATTACTGCCTTTTCAATTCTTCTTTTAAAACAATTTTCAATTTTTCTTTCGTTTTAGTAGTTTTCCTTCTGTTATTTGCATTTCTTTCATTCCCTTTCTGATGTTTTAGATTTTGTAGTTTCATTTATGTTATGAATTTTTGTGCTTTTTTTCTTTTCGATTTCAATTTTTGGTCAAGAATAAAATGTTGGATCAGTTCTGCCACAGTGACACTCCTGCAAGATATTGTTAGTCAATAACAATCAATATTACACAAATGTTATGATGTTCCCCCTGAAGACATCATTGAATTTTTTATCTGCTTTCACTGCTGTCTTATGAGATAATTGATTACTTCCTGCTTCTGCTTTCCATTTCTTCATCCATTTTTAGATTCAAAAGAGAAAGTCCATGAAATTTTTCTCCTTGAAGTCAAGAGAAAATTCTAGTTGAATTATTATGCATACATGGATAAACCCCCTCATACTTAACACTTTCCATGAGTTATTCCCAAATCCCAGTCATTTTTCCATTAAATCCGCTCACTTCCCCCTGTTGTATAATCATTCTGGTTATATTATTTTGATCTACTTTTCTTGGTCTGCGAAACCATACATTCTGAGCTCCTAATCTGTTAGAAACAGATTTCCCCGTGGAGTCACTAGTTTGTTGACAATTACAATCGTCAACGAGTATTTTCACTCGCAAAGTATTGCTAAAGCCTATTATTTAAACTATGCTAATAATATATGATACTAGTAGGTGAGACCCCCTTGTAGACTGGAGGCTCAGAGATAGTCATATCACACATTTTATGTTGCTGTTTTGATGCTGCTTACATGGTCTTATATGGTTGACGATGCAGTCATGGTTTCATTTTGGATATAGTAACAAGTAGATGATGCATTTTATGGGATGTTCTATTATTGAAAGCTCTAGTTTTATGTTATGATTGACATATATTTACAAGTTTCTATGTTTAATCATGTCACCATGATTTATTACTTGACTACACATGCATAAGAAGTATGTTAGTAACGACATAAACAAAATAAAAAGGAAGAAACTTATGGAAAAATTACTAAAAGAAAGGGCCTATGTTTATGCTATGTTAGAAGTTATGTGCAATTAAAAATGTAAACATGTTAGTGTTAGTACTAACTATTAATTGGTTGGTTAATGGATATGCGATTTGAATTTGAGTTATTGTGGGCGCATATGATATGGAAAGGCATATGGTATGGTATGAAAATGTGACAAGGATTAACATGAATGTTTGGGTGGCGCATTTGGCAAGGAATATGGTCATAGGTTTCAATAGTTTGGAAATTGATTACATGGTTTTAATGCATTAGTGAGTGTTGAGTATTGTGTACTTCAAAATTGAATAGACGAGGAGATGAAAGCAACACACAGTAAATGCACGTCACTCCATAATCCCCCCATCAGGGCGTCACCTTAGTATGGTTATTTTTTCATTTCGATCTGCTGGTGGTTAATCTCCAAAATTCAATCTTGGGAAGAAAATGCTCGGCCAACTCACCCCTTTTAAGCTATCGAGGACAGGTATGGTTCTTTTTCACCCCATCCATGAATTACACTCTGTGTATGAACGAACAATGGCTCAGTAATGCTTGGGTTTGTGTTTTCATGAGGATTGCAACTGTGCAAATGCGTGGTTTTTCTCTCTGGAATGACTGTGTGGTTGTTCGATTTGCAAGTAAAATAATTGGTTTGATCGAGTTGTTCATTCATTGGTTGTTTTGTTGGTGAGAATCATGATGGGTCTTTGTGGATTTTGAATGAATATGGGTTTTATCACTCTTTGTTTTAATGGTGGAGGGTTTCACTTTTTGTCTTCTTTTTGGTTGCTTCCTCACAGTTATGAGGGTAACCCCTTCCAGTCATATTCAGACTACCATTTTGTTGTTGTGTATGTTTCTCGGACTGCCATTTGGTTCCTGTGTTTTTCCAAAGTCATCGTCGTGGGATTATTCACATGGTCTTGGCATCAAATTACCTCAAAAGTTGGTCTTAGGGTGGCCATTATGCCAAGATATATGCTTTATGGTTGTTGGGTGATATAAGTTATGCCTCGGGTTATGCATTTCCACTGGAATTATTATCAAATTATTCAGCTCTTAAGGAATTGACAGAGGTTATACCTCTGTGTGTTCTGGGTAATTATTATTGTCAAGTGGACGTCCACTGCCCCTCTGCAAATGTGAACACACTATGTGTATTGTTTCTACCCTACCCATCGTTGTTTCGTCTGTGGCTAATTGTTGCGCCCTTTCCCAGACCGAGAATTATAAGGAACCCTGTGGTTTCTACTATGCTTGTATCGAAGGGTCTTTTGCCTATGGTTGATTTGTTTTGAGGATATCCAGTTCTCTGTGCTAATGATGACTGAGCACACTCTTGATTACCTCTTTATTTTTGTTGTGACAAAGCCCGATTTTATAAAACCCCAGTTGTTCTTACTCCTCTCGGGTATCCTTTTGGTTGTCAAAGATTGGTTGTAAGTGGAGTAGTTGTGAATGTTGCATTGATTTCATATCTCGTCTTTCTTTGATTAAATTGGTTTAAAAGTTGTGATTATGAATGAGTGATAATATGCAGTCAAGGGCTGTCTCTTCTCGTTATACCTTCAATCACTGTGTTCTACAACAAGGTGTCAATTGAAAGTTGGTGACTACTGTGTGTTCACTAGTCTTGATCGGGATCATGGAAAACCATGGAATTGATAACTACATTTATTTCATTATGTTCATTGTGTATCTATTATGGAAGCATCATGCATGTTGTAAATAATTGCTCGACAGTGATGAAGCTTAGGGTTTTATATTGACTATGGTTTCATTGCAAACTTTTATTGGTTGATATGATGAGGAGTGCATGGAATCAAACATGTTTTGCAAGTCTGTTCAATTTGGAAAGGGACTTGTGCATATTTTTTATTTTGCCGATTGTGAATTGATGGAAAAATATGATATTTTTATAGTGATGTATTATGGATAGAGGTGAATCAATGTTGTTGTGTGTTTTCTTTCGATTATTTAAATGAAAGGAAATAAATTAGAGACCAATCATTCTCTTAACATGACGTTTGAAGTTTGTTTCGATTATGATTATGATTGTAGACTGTGTTAATTGAGAAGTTTTGAAGAATTTGAATGTGGAACAACAAACAGTTTTGATACACAATAATTATTAAATTGGTGTTGGTATGTTTTGTATTGAGTACAGAGTTATGTTTATTGATTACATGATTTGTTTTATGAACAATATTCATTATTTCCTTGCCATTCTCTCACTTTTTCTCACATTACATGTCCCTTCACCTTCCCAGATTCACTATTCACTCCCTGTTCTTAAAATTAAATTATAGTTAAATCAAAACTTTGTATTATAGCAGTTGAAGGATGGCACAGGGAGGAGTTACAATTGATTTGTTTTGTTGTTACAATGCAATTGATTGTTTGATGATTTTTTGAGAAGTAATCATGATCTATCTCCCTTCATTTTACCACTTTTCTCTCAATACAATCCTTCATATATCCTAGAACCCTTATTCACCCCCTGCTCATTGACAGTTATTAAACAATTTTATGGATTGGATTGCATGAGTCTGATGTGTTGCTAAGCCAAACTTTGTTTCATATTTAAAGAGATGTCATGTATGGTTTGTTGAAGAAACTAGTTGCTAATAAGTAATGCATACATGAATGAGATTTTTCAGTAGAGGTATCCATGGCTGGGGTAACAGAGTAAGATAAAATTGGAACAGGGGGCCTAGAAGGCCAATGTTTTCTATAAATTTTGATGCAGACTCACAAGAGTTGAGCCAGCTATTTCAAGCTGGATTTTTTAATTGGATTGGACAAGGAGTGGTCCAACCTAGGCCAAAAAGGCCTCCTTTCCAAGTCGCATATGTCCTTGGTATCCCAGTTCCCCCTCATGTCTCATTACAACCTGAATTCCTTGAAAACGACGGATGGTAAGAGATTGTCCACCCGATAGTCTCCCAACATCGTGGCTGGCCCAATTTGTCTCTACCTTCTCCTCCTCCACTTGTTAACCAAATTGTCCAAGTTTCCCATGCACACTCACTAGTACAGTCTTCCCACGCAAGAAAGAGGTTAAAAACCGAAGTCTATAATGCATCTGACAAAGGAAAATCCGCTACTGCCCCCTCCTCTCCATCAAATGAATCTGCCAAATCCGTTTCATCCCACATGAATTTGAGAGATGATTGCTCTCATGTTATCAGTGAGATTAGGACTAAAGGCTCCACACAACCTAAGTCAAATTCAGAGAAATCAAAGGGAGACAACAACAACAAGGGGAAAATTGCCTCCCAGAGTGGAAAATATGATTTTTAAGTGTTTTTATTTATTGATTGTTGAGAACAATTGACTTCTGAAATTTTGGGACAACACACTATTTTTTGGATATGTGGATATTATATTTTTGGATATGGTTTCAAATATCATTGATATAAATTTTCAAATTATGAGAGTGATGATGGGAGCCACAAGGAGGGATATGTTTGATTGATTAACTAGTTGTGTTTATGCTTGTTAAAGGAACTAATGGGAGTCACAAGGGGTACCACCTACTAGTTATTATTTATTAAAGACCCTTATTATTATTTTATTAATTTTCCCCCTTAACTAAAAGTTGGTTGAATTTTAGTTAACTTAACTAAAGAAGTAGTTTAACTACTTCAACTAATTCTAATTGCTTAAAGGAAAAAAGAGAAGGAGGAACAAGAGGAGAATAGAAGGAGAAATCATACTAAGGTTTGCTCTTGAGTTTTATTGAGATAATTTAGTTTTCATACATTCTTTAATTCATTGAAAGATTAATTCTCTTCTATGATAGCAGGGTCCTATTGTAGACAACAAGATTCAAGGCTGAATTACATCATTCATGCACTTGTTTTCCAGAGTTGTTGATCTGTGTTTGATAGTCTGTGTAGAATTGTCTGTTTGTGAATTAAATTTCATGACTGATAAATGATATTGTGCAGATTTGAGTGGGAAACAATCTGTGGCAAGCTGATCCAACTTTTAAAGTTCAATTTTTTTCTTTTGTCAAAAGTCCTTTTGTATGGTTTTCATCCAAACTTCCTCAGGGAATTTTGTAAAGAGAACGATTCTTTTGATAAATTGGAATGGAATAAGAGATTTCTTTATGTCTCATTTGTGTTGATTATTGATGTGGTATTTTTACTTATGTCTCTACATTATTATTTCTGCATCTGTTATATTAAGAAAATTACATAAATATTGAATTTTTCAGCAATATTTAATTTATAATAAAATTAGCCTAAGTCCTTGTAACCAATACTTGAGTATTAGGAAACAATTTTTGATGGCTATAAACATAGGGTGATATTCCCATCTATCTTTCCTTAGCCAAGTAATATATGAAAATGCTTAAGTAAGATCATTTCATATCTTTTGATCAGCACGTTGCATCATTAGTTTTCTGGCATGGGATAAAGTGTGCCATCTTTGAAAATATATCAACTACCACAAATATGGAATCACTTCCTCTTTGTGTCCTTTGAAATCCCAACACAAAATCCATGCTTATTGCTTCCCAAGGCCTTTCTGAAATATGCAATGGTTGATAGAATCCAATATTCTATCTCTTTCCTTTTGCATACTGACAAATCTTACATCTGTTTACAAACTTCTTCACTTCTACCCTCATACCTAGCCAATAGTATGAACTGTTCAATTGCAAAAATGACCAAAATGTCCTGCTAGGCCTCCACTATGTTTCTCCTTCAACAAATTTTCTCTCATTGAGCACTTTGGTATGCACAACTAACAACCCTTAAACAACAATCCATCTTGAATCAGGTACTCTGTCCACTGACTTCTGTCTCCGAGTATAGGATTTTCACATGCTTCATATGCTTCTTTAAAATCTGTATCATCACAATACATCTCCTTAATGTGTTCAAACCCTAAGGTTTTCACTTGAAATTCCTGCAGAATCAGACATCTCCTTCTCAATGCATCAACAACTTTGTTAGCATTACCAGAAATATGTTTAATGACAAAAGTGAAAATTTTCATAAACTCTATCCACTTAGCATGTCTTTGATTTAAGTTCTCCTATTTGGTTATGAATTGTAAAGCTTGATTATCGCTATACAAAACAAACTCCTTTGGAACAAGATAATGCCTCCATTTCTCAAAGGCTTGAATTATTGCATAAAATTCTTTATCATATGTGGAGTACTTTTTCTTAGTATCATTCAAATTCTCACTGAAATATGCAACATGCCTATTATCTTGGCTCAAAACTATTCGAATTGCAACTCTACTAGCATCACACCTCACTTAAAATGTCTTCCCAAAATCTGGCAAGACCATAATCAATTGTTCTATTATCTTCTCCTTCAATATATTGAAGCTTTTCTCAACTTATTCTATCCACTTAAAATACTTGTGTCTCTTCTTCACCGTATCCATCATCGGTGTACAAATTCCACTGAAATTTCTAATGAACTTATGATAGAAACTTGCTAATCCATGGAAGCTTCTCACCTCAAATATACTTCTTGGCGACGACCATTCTTTGATTTCTTTCACCTTTTATGGATCCATCTTCAATTCATTTGAAGAGATTACAAAACCCAAGTAAATGCGTTCAGTCTTCATAAAAGAGGATTTCTTCATATTTATGAGCAACTTCTCCCGCTGCAATCTTCTTATCACTAATGTCATATGTCTCAAATGCTCTTCCTTATTTTTACTGAAGACTAGAATATCATCCAGATATACAATCACAAACTTACCAATGAAATCTTTCAATACCTCATTCATCAACCTTATAAAAGTACTCAAGGCATTTGTTAAGCCAAATGGCATAACAAGCCACTCATACAACCCTTCATTTGTCTTGAAGGTTGTTTTCCACTCATCACCTTCTCTCATTCTTATCTGGTGATATCCACTTTTCAAATCTATCTTTGAAAAACAATTTTCTCCCCTCAAACAATACATTAAGTCGTCCATCCTTGGTAAAGGAAATCTATACTTGATGGTGATCTTTTTAATATCTCTTGAGTCTGTACACTTTCTCCATCCTCTATCCTTCTTCATAATTAACATAGTTGGTACTACACATGGACTCAAGCTTTCTCTGACCAAACCTTTATCGATCAAATATTGGACTTGTCTCTTTACCTCCTCATTATCTTGAGGTGTCAATCAATACACTTCTTTTTTTGGCAGACTCGCCCCTGGTATTAGATCAATATGATGGATAATACTCCTGATAGGTGACAATGAGCTTGACAACTCATCCACTACTATATCAACAAAATTCTCCAACATCTCCTCGATTTCTTCAGGCATGTCATCCATAGGTGTGCTTGTAAGGATGACTCTGGGATTCCTCACTACAAAAAACTGCATCTCCTGTTCCTTCTTGACTTCACTCAGGAGTTCCTTCCCACTCATGAGAAGTATACTTGTGCTAGCTTCTTCCTTTACTTTCTTCTCCTCTATTGGAAACAACATATGTGTCCTGCCATTCTTCTCCAAGGTATAAATATTTTTCCTCCCATCATGAATGAAATTCCTATCATACTGCCATGGTCTCCCCAACAAAACATTACATACATCCATGGGAATCACATCACACAAAATATCATCTCTATATCCTCCTATCTTGAATTAAACTAGGCATTGTTTAGTTACCGTAACCTGGTGTCCTTTCTACAACCATGAGACCTTATATAGAGTCGGATGTGCAGTTTTCTCCAGCTCCAATTTCTCCACCATCTCTGTGGATACTAAGTTATTAGTGCTCCCACTATCAATTATCACCTTGCATACTCTATCTTTAGTCTTGCAAGAAGTTCTAAACAAATTGTTTCTCTGCACTGGATTTTCAACCTATGGCTCCGACTTTAAGAGAACCTTATTCATCATCATAGATATCCCATATTTTTCACCTTCCGCTTCAACATTATGCTTCTGCGCTTCCTAAATGTGAGCTTTGCCTCCTCCTTCTTTCTTTCTCTTAGGGCATTCCCAAGACACGTGTCCTGTCTTTCCACATGCATAACACTTCTCTTCTCCTCCTCTGCCTCTTCCTCTTCTTCAAGGAAAATAGTTTCTTCCACCATACTATCTCCCTCGGGAACTTCCTCCTCTTTCCGAGTGACTATATGGTTTTTTAGTCTCAACTTTTGGCTTCTCTTCCTTATCATGGGCAATTCCCTTACCTCCGTTTAGACTTCTTCCTCTGCTTTGCTGGCTTTGTTTTCTGTCCAACTTCTCCTCTTCCTTCAATGCAAACTGATAAGCATCCTCCATTGTCCTCACTATCATCATGCTGATTTCGTCCCGGATCTCATATCTCAGGCCATTTATGTACCTGGAAACTTTTTCGTCATCTTTCTCTCTATGTCCAACCTCGATGTTCAGTTTGTAGAACTTCTTTGTGTACTCTTTCACAATCATTCATTTCTATCTCAGGTTATGAAACTTCCTCAATAGATTTATCTGGTAATCCTTGGGTATGAATTTAGCCTTCAGCTTGGCTACCATTCTATCCCAACTCTTGATCTTTTTCTTACCTTTGCATCTTTTGTCAGCCTGTAGTTCATCCCACCATAGCATTGCATGTCCTTTTAATCTGGTGACATCATGTTTCACCTTCTTCTACTCATCGACATCTTCATAGTCAAATTACTTTTCCATTCACCTTATCCAATCCAACAATTCTTCAACATCTAGATTGCCTTCATACATTGGGATGTCTATCTTTGCTCTAGCTCCCAATTTGACAACTGCTTTCAACAAGCGTTCTTCTGCAACATCCTCTACTACAACTTCTTCAACTTCTACTTCTTTATTCTCTGCATCACTGACATCTCCAACATCAGGTTCTCTCCTTTATGATGTCTCCATAACATCTAACCTTTCATGAGGTTCTCTCATATCCCTTTCCAAAGCTCGATTTTATACAAGTGGCTCTCCATGTCTTCTAGGCGACATTGTGCTAAAATTTCTCCTTTACACAACTACTACGTAATGTATCTGATACCACTTGATGATACCATGATACCTTCTTTTCACCTCCTGCCTACAGAACAAAAATATGTGG